>CAMZMU010000041.1:13137799-13479528 GCA_947311845.1 Poa pratensis
ACAGGTCGGCCTTTATATTCTCCACGTCAAGATGAAGCTCGGACACTCCAGGCCCAAACAGGTCGGCCCCTTCCGTACCTCGGCACACCTTTAAACTCAGCTTATGCCAAGCCTTGACCCTACCCGGGGGTAGCCCCCCGACAAGCTCCTCCTCCATCTCGTCTGCGACGTTGCCCGCCGCTGGGCCATCGCTCCTCGGCGCCTCCGCGTCGCCCTCCTGCTGCTCCGGAGGGGTGGCAGGGCGTGGCGGGGTCGGTGCCCTCTCCTCCGTCTCCTCCTCCACAGTGGGAGGCGGAGCAGCAGCCTCTCAGCTGGGGGCTCGTCAGCCACAGGCCCTGTGGCCTCCTCTACCACAGGCCTCGCGGCCTCCTCCTTGCGGCCGTCGAGGTGGTGCCCCGCACCTCCGCAGCCATGCGGAGCCTGCGGTGCTTCGCCGGCACCAGATCCCTGCCAAGCAGACGGAAAAGGCTTCAAGAGGAGATCAAGCAAATCTCAGCAAAAAGAGACGACATATGAAAGATTCAGGACTTACCCAGATTTCTTGGCGCGGGTGTCAACCCACGCCGTGCCCGCTGACCGCCATGGCCTTGACGGCGGCGGTATCAGCACCGAACCCTCAGGAGGCGTCTCGGCCTTCCTCTTGAGGGGGTGTGTGTCGGGGGATATACTTTCTGGATTAACCCGCGGCCCAGTGCGACTTACTTTACTCGCACGGACAAAGGCCCACTTGGGAGCAAGCCCAATATTGAACCGCCATAAGGGGAAAGTTCTAGAAGACATATCCCGGAGGACGTGAAGACCAAGTAGTCTCCGAGTAGGCCTCTGTGGACATATTCCTTGTGGGGAAAGTTTCCTTTGTAACCTAGCGAGCCTCTGTGTATATAAAGAGGACTCGCAGGACTTAGAACGGGTCAAGCTATCAAGCCCTAAACCCTAGCTCATACGGCGAGTACCAGATTGGATCGCCTCATTGTAACACCTCGATTATCATATCAATACCAATCTAGGGTAGACAGGAAGTAGGCCTTTTACCTCACATTGAGGGGGCCGAACCTGGGTAAATCTGTGTTGATCTTTGTTCCTGCGATCCCAAGCTCGGAGATGCTTGACTCGCGTAATCCCACACCTACGAAGTCATCTATGACACCTGACGTGACAAACCCACGACAGTTGGCGCCCACCGTGGGGCCTGCGGTCAAGAGCGTCATGTTCCGCGCAGGATCCATGAGAGGGAGCTGAAGATCTTGTTGTTGGCCGTATCATCACGGTCATGGCACACCCCTCATCGACGATTCAAGCTGGGGGCCGAAACAGATTACTTGGAGACCGGCCACGTCATCCCGTTCGGATCCATCAACGTCTTCGTCGGCTTCATCGGTGGCAGGTCCGTTAGATCGGTCCAAGAAGGCGATCCAGTTGAGAAGTCGCGATGACGGGGAAGAATCCGTGGAAAGCATGGACTCGCAAGAATTTGGGTCCATCATACCTGCCTTTGAAGAAGTTGCTGGGGTTACCCGCCAGAAATCACATCATCACCAGATCAAGAGATAGCACAAGTCGCGGTTTACATGGCGGAGGAGCAGGCGCATCAGGAAACTGCTGGAGAAACCGAGGCATCGGCACCCCAAGCAACCCACTTCTTGTACCTGTGTCAGCCACGAACGCCGCCCTCCGTGCAACAGAAATTGAGGCCGCCAGGGCCGAGCTCCTGTATGAGGTTCGAAGGATGGAAGAAGAGCACCGCAGGCTCGATCAGATAAACCAAGGAATCCAACAGGAACGGCAGAGAATAGCCGCGCTGGCTGCGACTCAAAACAGGTTGACCCGCAAACACAGCTGCGCGCGACTCAACCAACAGTGGAAATCCCGCTCACTCCAGCCGCGGGGACGGGAATCTAGACGATTGCGGAAGGAAGGGTACCAACAAATCAGAGACCCAGTAATAGCCAAGGAGGTTTCACACCCGCAGGGCCACTACCAGAATCCTGTCGATAACATGTATACTGCGGCTAATATCTTGACTCAGATGGTACCGACAGGCGATGACCCGGTCAATGCTGAGGCGCGGCGCGCGATTCAGATGTTAAGTACGGCAGTCCTGCAACAAGCCAATAGGGCGGAAGCCGAAGCACAGCTGCCTCTCGTACCAGCCAATCACAGGATTACAGCAGAAAGAAGCGTCCAGAGCAGGCCACCAGAGGACGTGTCAGGAGTCGCACAGAGGCAGCAGGAGCGAGTCGCAGAAGCGCAGGCGAATGCACAAAGCAGCCCGTAGGTAACCCTGCAGGCGCGCCCACAGCCCTGTCCTCGCGACTCAAGGGACCGGCGTGTTTCACTGAAAAGATCAGATCGGAACCTTTTCCCGAAGATTTCAAGGGGCCACGCAAGGTGGCAAACTATAACGCCAGCATGGATCCAACTACTTGGCTCAACAATTACGAGATGGGCATGAGCATCCTAAACGCATCTGAAGAGATCTGCGCACGCTACCTAAACATGATGCTAGAAGGAGCAGCGCACATATGGCTGCAAAATTTGCCTCCCAACTCTATAAATACTTGGGAGGAACTGAAGGATGCCTTCGTTAAGAACTTCAAGGAACTTGCAAGCGACTCTGCAATATAGAAGATTTAGAGCGTTGTGTCCAGAAGGAAGGCGAGTCAAGTCGCCATTGGATGAAAAGGGTGGCAGAAATAATGCACTCCTCGGATAATATTGTAACATCCCAAATCTGTAACCCTGTTTTATTAGTCAAAAATGTGGGCCAACAAAAATTTTCTGTTACTTTATGTGTGCTTGCTTGAGTGGTGTTTCCTTAAAATAAAAATTTGAAAACAAAGAAAAGAAGCACAACAAATTGTTTCCCACATAAAGTAATGTGACAAAAGTCACACAAACTTTTTCTATCTTCTTAAGAAAATCAAAATTTGATCTTCAAAACAAAACTTCAGTGGGGTGACATGGTGATCACTTCCACTCTACCCTCATATTCTTTTCCTCTCTCTATTTTAAATTCTATTCTAAATCCTATTTTCAAATTTTCCAAATGTTTCTTTAACTTTGGAAAACCATCAAAATCTTCAAACTACACTACCAAATTAAATCATCCAGTGGTGGCACAAACCCTGGAAAAATATTTGGAAACAAATTATGAAAAGAAATTTCAAAATTTCAAATTTGGTTTTGGTTCAGGGATTAGATCGAACACATGTCGAGCACCACTGTGTTCATCTCTGAGCCGAAATTCAACTTCCAAATTCGAGCTCGTTTTTGAGAAATCGAGCTGTCCAGCAGCATCTCCACACTCACCTCACCTCACTCACTCGAGGGAAGGAGAAGAAACGTGCTCGTTGACCCCAGAGGAGGCAAGGCGATGCCGCCACGCCATTGCCGTCCCTGGCAAGCTCCCGCACGGGTCACCTCGCGGGCAGAGCTGAAGCGACGCCGAGACGACGCCGCGCCGTGCCCGCCACACCACCCAAGCCCCTCCGCCTCTGCACGACGAGACCTGAGCGCCGCAGAGCCCTCTGGCGTGTGCGACGTCCGCGCCAGAGCACGCCGTGCGTCGCGTCGACGCCGAGGTCCACGGCACGCCCCGCACGCCTTCGTGCTGCCCCACCTCTCCCCTCTGGTCCAGTCACCTCCGCCGCGTCGCGTCCGAACCCCTCTGCCCCTCTGCTGCCTTGCACGCGCACGAGCCGGCCCCAGCGCACGCACCCGTGCTCGCCGCACGCCATGGCCGGCCGAGCACGGCATCGATGCCCCACGCGTTACCCTGTCCCCCTCGACCACTGACCGTTCCTGCAGCACCCCCTCGCTCCCCGCAACCCCTCTGGCGCCCTCAGCCGGACCCAGCGCCATCACCTCCCTCTCCCCTCCACCGAGCCGTGGAAACGCCGACCGTCTGCGCCGCTATAAAAACCCACCCCCGCACCCTCTCTTCTCCACACACCTCCACCACCTCCCTCTCACACTCCTCACCTCAGAGCATCGCCAGGAAGGCGAGCTTTCCCCTGCAGCCACCGTGCACACGCACGGCAGTGCGCTGCCGCGTCGAGGAAGAGGTCGACCACGGCCAGGTCGCACCCCTCTTCCCCTGCTCTCTCTCTGGCCCCTGCCCGCACCACCATTACTCCCTTGCTCACCCGCCACGATTTGCCGGTGTTTCTTGCACAGCAGCGTCGCGGAGGACTCGCCGGAGTTAGCGCACGGCCGCGGAGGAGGAGCTGAGCACGCCGTCGACGGTTGGAGCCGTCCCTGCACGCGCAACTTGTCCCAGAAGCTCCCCACTCCCTCCGCCGTCGATTCCGATCATCTCCGCCACCTCCCGTGCTCTCAGGTGAGCTATCCGTGCTCGTCACCGTCGCCGGCGCGGCGGCGCCGCCCATTTATGGTTGACGCCGTTCGCGGCCACTGTGCGCCGTTGGATCTATATCCAACGGTAGCATACCGCTTCGTTTGTTTACACGCCGACAAGCGGGACCCACCCGTCAGCGTTTTAAACATTATCCACACGCGGGAATTTTTCCACTGAGTCACTGACCACCCGACCCCACATGTCATAGTTTTAAACATTATCCAGAGGAGATGATTTTCCAAATTCTTTTTCTCTGAATAAGTCAGTACTGGACCTAGTTTAGAAATTCAAAATCTCGAGTTCTAGGAATCCAAATAAATCAAACTCAACTGTTCTGGAAAGCTTATGAAATTCTTAAACTCACCAAAGTGGTCTCACCCCATTTAATTAAATAATAAAAATGTATTAGTAAAAATGCTCCAGAAGGTTTAAAACACTAAACCATTTGTTTCTGGAGTTATATAAATCCAAATAACTTGAAACCAATTTTGGTAGCTTTGTATTAGGATCCTTTAGCTCCCCAAATTTTGGTAGAATTAATTGAGTAGTATAAAATCCTTAGCCTTTGGTTGAACTTCAGTGCACCCTTCTGCACTAAAACAATTAGTGTGAACTGTTGGTAGATCCAATTGATCTAAAACCAATTTTGTTAGGTCACACTCAACCAAGGTTAGATACCCCTAAAAGGATTTAATTTTTGGAGCAACCAAATTTGTTTGGTAGCTAAAACTTGTTTAAAACCCTTCTGAAGTAAAACAGATGTGTAGGGAGTTTTGTAACTCCAAATGATCCCAAACCAATTGGGTGATCTTCTACACACCAGTAGCTATCCATAGAATTTTAGTTTGAATTTTTGTGACAAACATAGATTAAATGGTGAATTAATTAGTGTACAACTAGTTTCTGCCTTAGTTTGAAATTAATTAAATAAAATTTAATTCAATCAATTTGAAACCACCTTGTGTTGCTTGATGTATACAGTAGCTATTTGCAGCATTGTGATTGTTATGATGTGTTGATGCTTGAGCTAGTATAGTGATTGTTTGTTTTGATTGTTTAACGTTTAGACGATACCGTTGACGGATTTATCGAGGAAGGAGGTTTTATTGAACCAGAAGACCAGGATCAGTACCACTTTGTGGATCAAGGCAAGCTACTTCACTGAGCTTGCATTTATATACTTCTACTTTAATCAAAAGAGTTGTTCAAAAGTATCGATGATTTTTGAAAAACCCCTTTTTCAAAACAATGAAAACTATTTTGCCACCCTATGTAGAAATATAGGGTAGCTACTTTACAACTATAGGATGGGAAAAACAATGTTTACTCAAAACCCCTTTTGAAAATACTTGAATGAAGGTGAAGTACCGAAAGGTCGGTACGAAGGTGAAGAACCAGAGAATGGTGTTGTTTCGGGAAAAAAAAAATGCACATTGTGTCCTTGTACTTACATCCCCAGCCGAAAATCTGTGCGACCACATTTACCCACATATGGGCAAGGGCGTAGTCATATAATTTGCTCGTGTTAGTACTGGATGCCTCAATACGAGGATGACCTCGTTCCATGAGGGGATGGTCTGAGGACCTACCCCCTGACCTGGGTCCTCTTCATTGTTGTCTACCGGAAGCCGGTATGGATGTGTCGGAGGAAGAGGATTGAAGGGCTCCCTTGGGTCCGCCGGGCAGAACTACGAGTCCCCACACTTAGTTTCTGAGGATTTGAGTGTCGGTGGAAAGTGTCGTAGCGGCAGGGTCCTATACTAGCATGAGCAAAGGACAGGCTATGGCCGGGAACTCAACTTCGCATACCTCCGGTATGGCGGGACGTGGCTGACACGATGAGTGACCGGATGGGTGTGGGAAAAGCGTACTACCTCTGCAGAGGGTAAAACTATTCGAATAGCCGAGTCCTCGGATATGGACAGTTGGGAAGAACTACTAAGGCCATGTGCAAAGTTTTGCAAACTCTGGAGTTGTGTTGAGGAAATTGACTTGGAAAGGGTTATTTCCCACCTGTGCCAATGAGTTGGTACGAGGTGGTGAGGGGTTTGGAACCATAACCAGGTTATGGTTGGATACCGGAGGAGCTCCGGAGAAACAGCTAAAATGGTGTTTTCTTAAAGGATAGGTTATAAACTTCTTCACACCCCCTTTTATTAAAAAGGTTTTTAAAGATTTTTCAAATAAAAGTTTTTAAGAGATAAAAATCTAGTGCCTACTCAAGTTGGGGTAGTTTGCGAGTACAATCAAATGTACTCATATTGGTTTCGTCCCTGGCTATTGTCTTAGCCAGATTTCGAGGAGCCCTACGTTGAAGAGGAGTTCGGCGACGTCTATGCGAACTAAGATCTTCATAAGTCAGCTGCCTGTCGGGTGTTGTCGAGTTGGTTTAGCCCTACTACCGTAGCTTCCGCTGAATAAAGATGGTTTGGCCCTTGAAGGCACCTATGTATAATTAGGCCTGTATGGCCAGGTTTGTAAGACTTTAAACTCGGTATTGTATGGATGTAAACTTTGGTATTCAGTTCGGATTATGTGCAACGACAGACTGATCACGGGATCGTTGCGTGAGCATAATCGGGTATTTCGGACAGCTAGTCCGGGGTCCCACAGAGCTGGTATCAGAGCCATCCTGACTTTAGGAGACCTTAGTTAACATGGGCGTTAGCTAGAAGTTACAAAAGTGAATTTCTAAAACAAAGGAATGAAGTATTTTGAAAATTTCTTATCTCCCTAAACCTCCCATTTATGCCAAACACCTTATACTCATTAAGAGTTGTCTTTTCTTCAACCCTTAAAATTTTGCACACTTGCTACTCCATTAAAGTTTACATTATGTACTCATGTCACCTAACTAACTTAAAATTTTGCTTAAAATTTGTAGATGGCACCCAACGTCACCGAGTTCGTCCAAGTTAGGAAGGACGGCCTGCTGATGTTCGAGCAGGACCTGTACGAGTTGAGCCAGATTTTGGGACGCCCTGTTCCAGAGTTTGAGGGAACTCAGGTCGATTCCCTCGGTAATGGGAACCTGTCCTGGCTCATCAAGTCGTCCGTCCGAGGCAGGATTCAGCCACCCCGTTCCAAGGACTTGGTCTACTCCACGATGGACACTACTTGGGTTGACGGTCTGACCCGAGTTATGCAGAGGCTACTAGCCCGCCTTTGTGAGGAGCACAAGGACGAGCTGGTGGGCACTCGTTCCAGTACTTCGGAAGGCGTGACGACGATGGAAACCCCACCTACCCCGCGCAGCACACTCTCTTCGGCGAGTACATCACCGACATGGAGGTGCTACTTCACGACACCCAGGAGAACCTGCGCGATGCTAGACTCAAGGTTCACTTCCAGCGTAGCTCCCTCGACGATGCCCGAGACCGTGAGACCCAGCTAAAGTGGGAGAATGATAATCTCCGCCTGAAGCTGGCCCGTCAGAGGAGGTCTATCGTCAGGCTCCGCAAGACGGTAGCAGAGCAGAACGAGATGATAGACGAGATGGAGCAGCAGGCGAACGAGATGGAGGAGGAGGGCGAGGATCTCCGCAAGGAGAACAGTGCCTTCATCAGTGATGATGAGGACTACCTTGAGGAGATGGATTACGAGGAGGAGGACGACGAGGAGGAGTTAGTTGACGAGGAGGAGGAGCCGTCTGAGCCAGTTCTCGAGGAGGAGGATCCCGAGGAGCCACCCTACGACTCAGACGTTGAGGTCGTCGAGCCTGGGGTTCCACCTCAGTAGTTGAGCGACGAGAGCACTACCTTAGGACTGTGTCGACCCCCCCTATGCGAGTAGAGTGTGTGTGATGGTTCCTAGTGAAATCATGTAGTATGTACATTAGGTGTAGTAGGATGTTGTAAGCTTGATGTGTGAACTCCTTGATGTGATGATTGTGTTGAATAAATGTGATGGTCTTGTTTGACTAGTGTTTCATCAACCACCCCCTTTGTGACTTCATCGTTAGCCAAAGCCTCTTTGCCTTGCCTCTTATATCGTATCTATTCCAGGATGACGAACACTCGCCACAACCAGCACGCGGCACCACCACCACCGCCAGAACCCACCGCTGCTCAACTGCTTGCGATCATCATGGAGGATCGCCAAGCTGCCCGGGAAGAGCGTCAAGCTCATCTCGCCGCCCTGCAGCAACTTGCCGCTGCCCACGCCAACCAGAACCACAATGGTGGCAATGGAAATGGCGACGAGGGTGGAAATCAACGCTCTACCCTGAGTGACTTCCAGAAGACCACACCGCCCACCTATTCCAAGGGACTTCACCCCCTGGAAGCAGATGACTGGATCCGCACTATTGAGAACGACCTGGAAGTTGCCTCGGTGGGAGAGAATGAGAAGGTCCTGTATGCTACCCACTACCTTGCTGGACCCGCAAGAGCTTGGTGGGAGACTACCAAGACCCTCCAGCACGCAGGTCATGTCATTACCTGGGAGGAGTTCAAGGACAAATTCCGCAAGAAGTTCATCTCTAGCGGTCTTATCGAGAGGAAGAAGGATGAGTTCCGTAAGCTAAGGCAGGCAGGCAGAGATGTGGTTGGTTACCTGGATGAGTTTACCGATCTTGCTCGGTATGCTCCTGAAGATACCGACACGGAGAAGAAGAAGATGGAGCGTTTTCTGAATGGACTCCATGATGAGATGCAATGTGCCTTGGTTGTCCAGGACTTCCGTGATCTGGAGTCACTTGTGGACAAGGCCATTCAGCTGGAGACCAAGCGCAAGTCCATGTTTGAAGGCCGCAAGAGAAGGATGAATATTCAGGAAGGTTCCAGCAGTCAGAAACCCCGCACCTTCCAGCCAGCACCCAAGCCAGTTTATCGACCACCCCCAGCTCCACGTCCCAACTATCCCAACCGTCCCAACAGCAACAACAATGTCCCCCGCCCAAACATCAACAACAACTACCGCCCCAATGGCAACAATCGTCCCGGAGGAAACACCAACACTTTTACCCCTACTGCCAGCGTTGTCTGCTTTGAATGCGGCAACAAGGGTCATTACTCCCGAGACTGCCCCAATCCCAAGAGGAATGCTCCACGCCCCAATGCCCCTGCACCTAATCCTGGACAAGGCCGAAATGGGAATGGAAATGGCAAGAATGCTGCACCCCGTGGCAATGCTGCTGTTGCAAGAGGCCGTCTGAACCACATCAACACTGAAGAAGCCCAGGAAGCGCCAGATGTTGTGCTGGGTACGTTCCTTGTCAACTCAGTACCTGCCACTGTCCTGTTTGATTCTGGTGCTACCCATTCCTTTGTTACCAAGGAGTTTGTTGTTAAGGGAGGTCTAGTCGGGAACCTCTTGTCCAAACCCCTGCTTATACAAACCCCAGAGTTCCTAGTAGAGACCAAGCTGTTTTGTCCCGACGTCTCTCTTGAGATCAAAGGAGAAAACTTTCCAGCCGATCTAATCATTCTAGGAACCCAAGGCATAGATGTCATACTGGGCATGAATTGGTTAGCAAAGTATCATGGTCGTATCGACTGTGCCAGAAGAGCCGTATCTCTCACCACAGACGAAGGAACTGAAGTGGAGTATGCTTCACAAGCCAACGAATCCCAACCCTGCTGTCATGAAGGCATAGCCCAACCAACCCTAGATGAGATCCGTGTGGTCCATCTATTCAAGGATGTTTTTCCGAAGGAATTGCCTGGTATGCCGCCAGACCGGGATATTGAGTTCGTGATTGAACTTATTCCTGGAACATCCCCTATATCTCAGAAACCCTACCGGATGAATCCAGAAGAACTGGTGGAATTGAAGAAGCAGTTAGCTGATCAGCTCAGTAAAGGTTGATTCGCCCAAGCGCATCACCTTGGGGATCACCTATCATCTTCGTGGACAAAAGAGACGGTACCACACGCCTGTGTGTGGATTATCGCAAGCTCAATGATGTAACCATCAAGAACAAGTACCCCTGCCCAAGATCGAGGATCTGTTCGATCAGATGAACGGAGCCCGAGTCTTTTCTAAGATCGATCTTCGGACAGGTTATCACCAGTTGAAGATTCGAGAGTCTGACATTCCCAAGACCGCCTTCACCACCCGGTACGGATTGTTTGAATACACCGTTATGTCCTTTGGCTTGACCAATGCCCCAGCTTATTTCATGAATCTCATGAATAAGATTTTCATGGAGTACCTCGACAAGTTCGTGGTTGTCTTCATTGATGATATCCTTATCTACTCCAAGACTGAAGAAGAGCATGCTGAACATCTGCGTTTGGTTTTGGAGACCCTCAGAGAACACAAACTATATGCCAAATTTAGTAAGTGTGAATTTTGGCTAAGTGAAGTGGCATTCCTCGGACATGTTGTGTCGCAGGAGGAATCTCTGTTGACCCCGAGAAAATCAAAGCCATTCTAGACTGGAAATCACCTACCAGTGTAACGGAAATCCGAAGTTTTCTCGGACTAGCCGGTTACTACCGCAAGTTCGTTGAAGGATTCTCCAGTATAGCCAAACCCATGACCCAGCTGTTGAAGAAGGATAAGAAGTTTGAATGGACCCAGAAGTGTGAAGATAGTTTTCAGGAACTGAAGAAGAGACTGACTTCAGCCCCAATCCTATCATGCCAGACGTCACCAAGAGTTTCGACGTGTATTGTGATGCTTCACGTCTCGGACTTGGTTGCGTTCTGATGCAAGAAGGAAAAGTTGTGTCGTACCTGTCTCGACAGTTGCGACCGCATGAGGAGAATTACCCAACCCATGACCTGGAGTTAGCAGCAGTGGTTTTTGCTTTGAAAAATGGCGACCCTATCTTGTGGGTCATCGTTGTGAGGTCTACACAGATCACAAAAGCTGAAGTACATTTTCACTCAGAAGGAGTTGAATCTGAGGCAGAGAAGGTGGATGGAATTGATTAAGGACTATGATGTCGGAATTCATTACCATCCCGGAAAAGCCAATGTGGTAGCCGATGCCCTAAGCCGGAAGCCATGCACCCTGAATACCCTAATCCAAGCAGAGCAGCCAACCTTATTTAAGGAGTTCGAAGATTTCGGACTTGAATTGGTTAGCTATGGATATCTTGCCAACCTGGAGTTAGCCCCAACCCTGTTGGACCAAATCAAAGAAGCCCAGAAGGGTCATGAGAGTATTGAAGGTATTAAGAAAAAGGTACCCCTTGATAAAGCACCTGGTTTTGCCATAGATGCTGAAGGAGTTCTGAGATTCAAAGGACGCCTATGTGTGCCCGATGATAAGGAACTTAAAGGTCTAATCCTGAAAGAAGCCCACAATACCCCATACTCGATCCACCCCGGAGGAACCAAGATGTACCAAGATCTTCGTGAGAAGTTTTGGTGGCATGGAATGAAGCGGGAAATTGGATCTTTCGTGGCCAAGTGTGATAATTGTCAGCGAGTCAAAGCAGAGCATCAGCGCCCTGCCGGATTGCTCCAACCCCTTAAGACCCCCGAGTGGAAATGGGATGAAATTGGAATGGATTTCATTACCGGACTTCCTAGGTCAAACCGAGGCCATGATTCAATCTGGGTCATAGTCGACCGATTGACCAAGGTTGCCCATTTCATTCCGGTCAACACCACTTATAGAGGGAACCAGTTAGCAGACTTGTATATTTCCAGAATAGTAAGCCTGCACGGAGTGCCTAAGAGGATTGTATCTGACAGAGGCACGCAGTTCACCTCACGATTCTGGAAAGCTCTTCATGAAGCCCTCGGAACCCATTTATCATTCAGCACAGCCTATCACCCTCAGACCGGAGGACAGACTGAGCGAGTAAACCAGATTCTGGAAGATATGCTTCGTGCATGTGTCCTAGCCTATGGCTCTAAATGGGAAGATTGCCTTCCATTTGCAGAGTTTTCCTATAACAATAGTTATCAGTCTAGCCTGCAAATGGCCCCATTTGAAGCACTTTACGGAAAGAAGTGTCGTACACCTTGAACTGGTCCGAGACCGGAGAAGGAAAAGTGTTTGGACCAGATACCCTCCGTGAAGCCGAGGAGCAAGTCCAACTTATCCGTGAGCGTCTCAAAACAGCCCAATCCCGTCAGAAAAGTTATGCTGATCCCAAGCGGCGTGACGTCACTTTTCAACCTGGAGATTTTGTCTATCTTCGGGTGACACCACTCAAAGGGATGCAACGTTTCCATGTCAAAGGAAATTGGCACCCAGATATATTGGACCTTTCAAGATTCTTGCCCGTCGCGGAGAAGTAGCCTATCAGTTAGAGTTACCCCCAGAATTATCGGAATTTCATGATGTCTTCACATTTCCCTGCTCCGGAAGTGTCTTGAAGTTCCTGACCAGCCCGACGTTTTCAAGAACGTTGACCATCAATCTATCGACCTGAACCGCGACCTGACTTATCGTGAGAGGCCCGTCAAAATTCTCGACGAAGATATTCGTCTCACCCGGAGGAACAAGATCAAGTTTTACAAAGTCCAGTGGACTAATCATTCCGAAGAGGAAGCAACTTGGGAACGTGAGGACTATCTTAGAAGCGAGTTTCCCAACCTCTTTAGCACCTAAGCCTAGAAAATCTCGGGACGAGATTTATTCTAAGGGGGGAAGGATCTGTAACATCCCAAATCTGTAACCCTGTTTTATTAGTCAAAAATGTGGGCCAACAAAAATTTTCTGTTACTTTATGTGTGCTTGCTTGAGTGGTGTTTCCTTAAAATAAAAATTTGAAAACAAAGAAAAGAAGCACAACAAATTGTTTCCCACATAAAGTAATGTGACAAAAGTCACACAAACTTTTTCTATCTTCTTAAGAAAATCAAAATTTGATCTTCAAAACAAAACTTCAGTGGGGTGACATGGTGATCACTTCCACTCTACCCTCATATTCTTTTCCTCTCTCTATTTTAAATTCTATTCTAAATCCTATTTTCAAATTTTCCAAATGTTTCTTTAACTTTGGAAAACCATCAAAATCTTCAAACTACACTACCAAATTAAATCATCCAGTGGTGGCACAAACCCTGGAAAAATATTTGGAAACAAATTATGAAAAGAAATTTCAAAATTTCAAATTTGGTTTTGGTTCAGGGATTAGATCGAACACATGTCGAGCACCACTGTGTTCATCTCTGAGCCGAAATTCAACTTCCAAATTCGAGCTCGTTTTTGAGAAATCGAGCTGTCCAGCAGCATCTCCACACTCACCTCACCTCACTCACTCGAGGGAAGGAGAAGAAACGTGCTCGTTGACCCCAGAGGAGGCAAGGCGATGCCGCCACGCCATTGCCGTCCCTGGCAAGCTCCCGCACGGGTCACCTCGCGGGCAGAGCTGAAGCGACGCCGAGACGACGCCGCGCCGTGCCCGCCACACCACCCAAGCCCCTCCGCCTCTGCACGACGAGACCTGAGCGCCGCAGAGCCCTCTGGCGTGTGCGACGTCCGCGCCAGAGCACGCCGTGCGTCGCGTCGACGCCGAGGTCCACGGCACGCCCCGCACGCCTTCGTGCTGCCCCACCTCTCCCCTCTGGTCCAGTCACCTCCGCCGCGTCGCGTCCGAACCCCTCTGCCCCTCTGCTGCCTTGCACGCGCACGAGCCGGCCCCAGCGCACGCACCCGTGCTCGCCGCACGCCATGGCCGGCCGAGCACGGCATCGATGCCCCACGCGTTACCCTGTCCCCCTCGACCACTGACCGTTCCTGCAGCACCCCCTCGCTCCCCGCAACCCCTCTGGCGCCCTCAGCCGGACCCAGCGCCATCACCTCCTCTCCCCTCCACCGAGCCGTGGAAACGCCGACCGTCTGCGCCGCTATAAAAACCCACCCCCGCACCCTCTCTTCTCCACACACCTCCACCACCTCCCTCTCACACTCCTCACCTCAGAGCATCGCCAGGAAGGCGAGCTTTCCCCTGCAGCCACCGTGCACACGCACGGCAGTGCGCTGCCGCGTCGAGGAAGAGGTCGACCACGGCCAGGTCGCACCCCTCTTCCCCTGCTCTCTCTCTGGCCCCTGCCCGCACCACCATTACTCCCTTGCTCACCCGCCACGATTTGCCGGTGTTTCTTGCACAGCAGCGTCGCGGAGGACTCGCCGGAGTTAGCGCACGGCCGCGGAGGAGGAGCTGAGCACGCCGTCGACGGTTGGAGCCGTCCCTGCACGCGCAACTTGTCCCAGAAGCTCCCCACTCCCTCCGCCGTCGATTCCGATCATCTCCGCCACCTCCCGTGCTCTCAGGTGAGCTATCCGTGCTCGTCACCGTCGCCGGCGCGGCGGCGCCGCCCATTTATGGTTGACGCCGTTCGCGGCCACTGTGCGCCGTTGGATCTATATCCAACGGTAGCATACCGCTTCGTTTGTTTACACGCCGACAAGCGGGACCCACCCGTCAGCATTTTAAACATTATCCACACGCGGGAATTTTTCCACTGAGTCACTGACCACCCGACCCCACATGTCATAGTTTTAAACATTATCCAGAGGAGATGATTTTCCAAATTCTTTTCTCTGAATAAGTCAGTACTGGACCTAGTTTAGAAATTCAAAATCTCGAGTTCTAGGAATCCAAATAAATCAAACTCAACTGTTCTGGAAAGCTTATGAAATTCTTAAACTCACCAAAGTGGTCTCACCCCATTTAATTAAATAATAAAAATGTATTAGTAAAAATGCTCCAGAAGGTTTAAAACACTAAACCATTTGTTTCTGGAGTTATATAAATCCAAATAACTTGAAACCAATTTTGGTAGCTTTGTATTAGGATCCTTTAGCTCCCCAAATTTTGGTAGAATTAATTGAGTAGTATAAAATCCTTAGCCTTTGGTTGAACTTCAGTGCACCCTTCTGCACTAAAACAATTAGTGTGAACTGTTGGTAGATCCAATTGATCTAAAACCAATTTTGTTAGGTCACACTCAACCAAGGTTAGATACCCCTAAAAGGATTTAATTTTTGGAGCAACCAAATTTGTTTGGTAGCTAAAACTTGTTTAAAACCCTTCTGAAGTAAAACAGATGTGTAGGGAGTTTTGTAACTCCAAATGATCCCAAACCAATTGGGTGATCTTCTACACACCAGTAGCTATCCATAGAATTTTAGTTTGAATTTTTGTGACAAACATAGATTAAATGGTGAATTAATTAGTGTACAACTAGTTTCTGCCTTAGTTTGAAATTAATTAAATAAAATTTAATTCAATCAATTTGAAACCACCTTGTGTTGCTTGATGTATACAGTAGCTATTTGCAGCATTGTGATTGTTATGATGTGTTGATGCTTGAGCTAGTATAGTGATTGTTTGTTTTGATTGTTTAACGTTTAGACGATACCGTTGACGGATTTATCGAGGAAGGAGGTTTTATTGAACCAGAAGACCAGGATCAGTACCACTTTGTGGATCAAGGCAAGCTACTTCACTGAGCTTGCATTTATATACTTCTACTTTAATCAAAAGAGTTGTTCAAAAGTATCGATGATTTTTGAAAAACCCCTTTTTCAAAACAATGAAAACTATTTTGCCACCCTATGTAGAAATATAGGGTAGCTACTTTACAACTATAGGATGGGAAAAACAATGTTTACTCAAAACCCCTTTTGAAAATACTTGAATGAAGGTGAAGTACCGAAAGGTCGGTACGAAGGTGAAGAACCAGAGAATGGTGTTGTTTCGGGAAAGAAAAAAAAATGCACATTGTGTCCTTGTACTTACATCCCCAGCCGAAAATCTGTGCGACCACATTTACCCACATATGGGCAAGGGCGTAGTCATATAATTTGCTCGTGTTAGTACTGGATGCCTCAATAGCGAGGATGACCTCGTTCCATGAGGGGATGGTCTGAGGACCTACCCCCTGACCTGGGTCCTCTTCATTGTTGTCTACCGGAAGCCGGTATGGATGTGTCGGAGGAAGAGGATTGAAGGGCTCCCTTGGGTCCGCCGGGCAGAACTACGAGTCCCCACACTTAGTTTCTGAGGATTTGAGTGTCGGTGGAAAGTGTCGTAGCGGCAGGGTCCTATACTAGCATGAGCAAAGGACAGGCTATGGCCGGGAACTCAACTTCGCATACCTCCGGTATGGCGGGACGTGGCTGACACGATGAGTGACCGGATGGGTGTGGGAAAAGCGTACTACCTCTGCAGAGGGTAAAACTATTCGAATAGCCGAGTCCTCGGATATGGACAGTTGGGAAGAACTACTAAGGCCATGTGCAAAGTTTTGCAAACTCTGGAGTTGTGTTGAGGAAATTGACTTGGAAAGGGTTATTTCCCACCTGTGCCAATGAGTTGGTACGAGGTGGTGAGGGGTTTGGAACCATAACCAGGTTATGGTTGGATACCGGAGGAGCTCCGGAGAAACAGCTAAAATGGTGTTTTCTTAAAGGATAGGTTATAAACTTCTTCACACCCCCTTTCTATTAAAAAGGTTTTTAAAGATTTTTCAAATAAAAGTTTTTAAGAGATAAAAATCTAGTGCCTACTCAAGTTGGGGTAGTTTGCGAGTACAATCAAATGTACTCATATTGGTTTCGTCCCTGGCTATTGTCTTAGCCAGATTTCGAGGAGCCCTACGTTGAAGAGGAGTTCGGCGACGTCTATGCGAACTAAGATCTTCATAAGTCAGCTGCCTGTCGGGTGTTGTCGAGTTGGTTTAGCCCTACTACCGTAGCTTCCGCTGAATAAAGATGGTTTGGCCCTTGAAGGCACCTATGTATAATTAGGCCTGTATGGCCAGGTTTGTAAGACTTTGAACTCGGTATTGTATGGATGTAAACTTTGGTATTCAGTTCGGATTATGTGCAACGACAGACTGATCACGGGATCGTTGCGTCGAGCATAATCGGGTATTTCGGACAGCTAGTCCGGGGTCACCACAAATATACCACCAAGCTCAGCCGTCATGGTAATGGAGAAAAACTGCAAGTTCGAGCCGCTGATTCATAAGCTGGTCGCATGAAGGATAAAGTCAAGAGCCTCAGCGAGGTGATGGCTGCGGCTAAGAAATATGCCAGCTCAGACAAAATCAGAGACGTGTCAGATGGAGAAGAAGAGGAGGTTGCTGCAAAAGGAAAGAAAAACTCCAACAAGCCCCAGCAGCAGCAAACGAACCACAACAACACGAGTCAAAACAAACGCAAAAGTGAAGATGGTCACTCAGGGCTCGTCGCCAATACGCGTGGAGGATTCAGAGGCCAGCGTGGAAGGGGTCGAGGATACGGCTCCCTTCCAATCAATATGCAAGAAATTTTCAACCGGCCATGTGACCTTCATACGACAGGCGACGGACGGCCAGCGGATCATACCAAGGCGCAGTGCCACTATTACAAGAAGTGGAAAGAAGAGAGCCAACACAACGGGGGGAATTCCCATGAAGGAAACCCTAGTGCGGCTCATAACACAAACATTGGGCAGCACGGTGCGAGTAACCCCAGGCAAACGGGGCAGTATCACACAATAGTTATCGATGACTCCAAAAGGAAAGAGAAATTGAGTCGCAGAAGTCAGCAGGTGAACGCCGTGATACCAGCAACACCCAATTGGTTAAGGTGGTCAGAACACGCAGTAACCTGGAGTCGCGACGATCACCCGCCACAAGTACGGGAACCTGGCAAGTTAACACTGGTTGTGGCGCCGTACGTTGCAGGATACAAGCTGACCAAGGTGCTTATGGATGGGGGAAGCAGCATTAATATCTTATATTACGATACGTTCCAGCGTCTAGGACTCAAGGATTCCAGCCAGCAGCCCACGTCAACAGTGTTTCACGGCATTGTCCCAGGAAGGTCCGCACGACCAGTGGGGAAAATAACCCTAGGGGTAACTTTTGGAACAGAAGAGAACTTTAGAAGTGAATTCCTAAGCTTCGAAGTGGTAAAATTCCAAAGCCCATATCACGCCTTGTTTGGAAGAACGGCCTTTGCTAAGTTTATGGCCAGACCATGCTACGTGTACCTACAGCTGAAGATACCAGGACCAAAAGGGGTCATCACAGTGTACGGAGATAGAGAAAAAGCAATAGAATGTGAGAAAGGAGATGCGGCTTTCGCAGAATCCGCCTGTGCCGCGGAAGAACTAAAAGGTTATAAGTCGCAGGTGGACCCAAATGACATGAGTGTGGTTACCACGCCATCTGCCGAGCCACCAATGAAATTCAAAGCGGCCCAGGACACTAAGCAGATAAATCTTGTTCCTGGCGACTCATCCAAGCAAACTAGCATTGGAGCGCACATGGAAGAAGAGCAGGAGAAGGCCCTCGTCGCTTTTCTCCAGGAAAATAAAGACATCTTCGCATGGAAGCCGTCAGATATGCCAGGGGTACCAAGAGAATTAGCAGAACATAGCCTCAAAGTGAACCCTGCGGCTAAACCAGTGAAGCAGCCACTACGGCGTTTTCATGATGACAGGAGAAAGGCAATAGGAGAGGAAATAGCTCGCTTGCTGGCTGCAGGTTTCATCACAGAAGTATACCATCCGGAGTGGGTGGCAAATCCAGTATTGGTTATGAAAAAGAACGGTACATGGCGAATGTGCGTTGATTACACCAATCTCAACAAAGCTTGTCCAAAGGACCCATTTGCTTTACGCGGATCGACCAAGTGATTGATTCAACTGCCGGGTGCGAGCTGTTATGTTTTTGGATGCCTATTCAGGCTACCATCAAATCAAAATGAGGAAGGAGGACCAAGAAAAGACGTCCTTCATAACACCCTTGGAGCTTTTTGTTATGTCAGCATGCCCTTTGGGTTGAAGAACGCAGGCGCGACTTATCAAAGATGCATTCAGAATTGTCTACACGAGCAAATAGGTCGCAACGTTCACGCCTATGTGGATGATATTGTGGTTAAGTCGCAAGTTGGCCAGGATCTCATTAGTGACCTGACAGAGACATTCACAAATCTCAGAAAATACAACATGAAGCTCAACCCCACAAAGTGTGTCTTTGGGGTACCAGCAGGAAAGCTATTGGGATTCATAGTATCAGAGAGGGGGATTGAGGCCAACCCTGACAAGATAAAGGCCGTGATGGATCTCCAAAAGCCAGAAAAATAAAAGATGTGCAGGACTTACCGGGTGCGTAGCAGCTTTGAGTCGCTTTATATCAAGATTGGGAGAGAAAGCACTACCTTTGTACAGACTGTTGAAAAAATCAGACACCTTCGTTTGGGACGCAGAGGCTGATGAAGCTCTGACAGCCTTGAAACATCAATTGACAAATGCTCCAGTTTGGCGGCTCCAAAGGATAAAGAGCCAATGCTACTATACATAGCGGCAAATTCCCGTGCTGTGAGCGCTGTCATGGTTGTGGAGAGACAAGAAACAGGAAAGGAATACCCTGTCCAGAGACCAGTATATTACGTGAGTGAAGTCCTCACAGCTTCCAAACAGCGTTACCCACAGTGGCAGAAGTTGGTGTTTGGAGTGTTCATGGCGAGTCGCAAGCTGAAGCACTACTTCCAAGAGCATCCAATAACTGTGGTTAGTTCAGCACCATTGGCAGATATCATTCGTAATCGAGAAGCTACTGGAAGAGTCGCTAAGTGGGCGATCGAGTTGGGACCACATCACATCAGCTACGAGCCGCGAACATCAATTAAGTCGCAAGCCCTTGCAGATTTTATTAACGATTGGACAGAAATCCAAGTCGCTCCTAGCATGGCAGAAACCAAATACTGGACCATGCATTTTGATGGGTCAAGACAGTTGCAAGGCTCGGGGGCTGGAGTTGTTCTAACATCTCCCAAGGGAGACAAGCTGCGGTATGTGCTACAGATACACTTCAACTGCACAAATAACGTGGCGGAGTACGAGGCACTGCTTCATGGTCTACGTATAGCAAAGGAGATGAACATCAGTCGCATACGCTGTTTTGGCGATTCAGACTTGGTGGCACAGCAGGTCTCGGAACGTGGGACAGCAAGGATGCGAACATGGCTGCATATAGAAGAGAGGTGGACAGAATTGCTGGACATTTCACTGGATACCAAGTTGAACACATTGATCGGAGACAAAATGAAGCTGCGGATGCCCTGTCTCGGCTTGGATCCAACAGACAGTCAGTCCCACCCAATGTTTTCCTGGATGAACTGCACAATCCATCAGTCAAGCCTCCAGCAGAGATTGACATTGCAGAGCCAGAGGATGATTCAACTTTAGTCGCAGCCCTGCATGAACAGCCAGGATGGACAGAGCCATACATGGCATATTTAAGTCGCGGAGTGCTGCCACGATGAATTGAGGCGCGCAAAATCATACGACGATCAAAGGCCTATACAATCATCAACAATGAATTATACAAGCGCAGCGTGTCAGGAGCATTCCAAAGATGTGTCTCACCAGAAGAGGGACGAAAAATCTTGCACGAAATTCATTCAGGCGATTGTGGCCATCATGCTTCGTCAAGATCTTTGGTGGCAAAGGCGTTCCGACATGGATTCTTCTGGTTAACAGCATTAGCAGTGCAGAGCAAATTGTCAGAGTGTGCGATGGATGTCAAAGATACGCTAGGCAAGATCATATGCCAGCTCAAGCACTTCGCACAATACCCATCACATGGCCTTTTGCCGTATGGGGTTTTGACATGGTAGGGCCTTCAGACGGTCTTCAAACGGAAAAACTCACCTCTTAGTCATGGTGGACAAATTCACAAAGTGGATAGAAGCAGAACCTGTGGGAGATTGCGAGGCTGAAACAGCAGTCAAGTTCTTGAAGAAGGTCATATTCCGCTTTGGTACCCCCATAGTATCATTACAGACAATGGGAGCAACACCTCTGAAGGGGCTACACAGATATTTTGCGCAGACAATGGGATAAGATTGGACCTCACGTCAGTAGCACACCCGCAGAGCAATGGACAAGCTGAGCGAGCTAACCAGGAAATTCTCCATGGAATTAAGCCGCGCCTTATTGAAAAGGTCGAAGCATCTCCAGGATGTTGGGTGGAAGAACTGCCAGCAGTACTGTGGAGCTTAAGAACAACCCCTAACAGATCCACAGGATTTACACCATATTTCATGGTCTATGGAGCAGAAGCAGTCATGCCCAGCGATATCATACATGATTCACCAAGAGTTGCGGCTTACATCGAGACAGATAATGAGATAGCTCGGCAAGACTCGGTGGACACATTAGAAGAGGTTAGAGACTTGGCAGCATCAAGGTCAGCAGTATATCAACAAGACTTGCGACGCTATCATGCCAGACGCATCAAAACCCGCACCTTTCAAGAAGGCGACCTAGTACTGCGACTTAAACAAGATCACAAGGGAATGCATAAGCTGTCCTCTCCATGGGAAGGACCCTACATCATCAGCAAGAAGCTAAACAATGGGTCGTACTACCTGCTGGATGTAAGGGAAGAAAGCAGCGAACGCCATGATTTCGAGGATCGTCTCGAGGCACCTCGCCCTTGGAACGTCGCACACCTGCGACCGTACTATACATAAGAAAAGGCTAATCAGAGCCAAGCATCATCCTTTCCAGCTTTATAGCTGAGTATCATCACAGCCACTCAGGGCTAGAACTTCAACTTTGGTCGCCACCTAGGCGCGACCTATGCAACATCTGATCGCCACCCAGGCGCGATCGACCCTTGTATCAGAAACCGGCCGCCACCTAGGCGCGGCCGTAAACTTTGTATCATCTCTGGTCGCCACCTAGGCGCGACCGACCCCATGTATCACCATGGATCGCCACCTACGCGCGATCCAACCCTATGTATAACACTCGGTTGCCACCTAGGCGCGACCTTATGTGTCATCATAATCAAAGCTTATCATAGCTTAGCCTATCATGGCAATATCATTATGTTTCTTGGGGTCTTTGTTACCCTGAAACAGCCAATTTATTGGCAATTATCAAATTTACCTTAAGTTGGATTGCTACTCGCATTATGTGGCCAAAGTACTGGGGTGTGGCGTCAATCGAGCTTGATTGCCTATCATGGCCGCTCTCGACCCTGAACACACATATTCCTAGGAAATACTGAGTCGCGCGAGTGCCCACTTAAGGATTCAGATGGCCTAACTAGAGGTCGATGTACTGCTTATAGTACGGCAACACCAATTACAATTACTTGTACTTAACAATTGTTTTATTCATGATATCAAGTTACAGGTGATGACCTTCAGAGTTCTCTGAGAAGAATTGAGATGATTACCACATACATCCTCTCAATCCTTGGGGGCTACATCATATTATCATCAAAAATTTGAAGATGGGTCGTCATCAAGTTCTGAAGCTATCAGGATACTCTAACAAAGAAGCTCACGAAGTCAGATGATCTTCCAGGTGCGAGTCAAGGCCAAACTTGCACAATTATAAGTCGCGAAACAAGGAAAAGCGCGGCCTAAGCATTCAAGATCAAGAAATACTATGAAGTTCAGGCCACGCTTGGGGGCTAATGTCGGGGGAATACTTTCTGGATTAACCCGCGGCCCAGTGCGACTTACTTACTCGCACGGACAAAGGCCCACTTGGGAGCAAGCCCAATATTGAACCGCCATAAGGGGAAAGATCTAGAAGACATATCCCGGAGGACGTGAAGACCAAGTAGTCTCCGAGTAGGCCTCTGTGGATATTCCTTGTGGGGAAGTTTCCTTTTGTAACCTAGCGAGCCTCTGTGTATATAAAGAGGACTCGCAGGACTTAGAGCGGGTCAAGCTATCAAGCCCTAAACCCTAGCTCATACGGCGAGTACCAGATCGGATCGCCTCCATTGTAACACCTCGATTATCATATCAATACCAATCTAGGGTAGGCAGGAAGTAGGTCTTTTACCTCACATTGAGGGGGCCGAACCTGGGTAAATCTGTGTTGATTTTTTCCTGCGATCCCAAGCTCGGAGATGCTTGACTCGCGTAATCCCACACCTACGAAGTCATCTATGACACCTGACGTGACAAACCCACGACAGGGTGCCCGCTGAACCTTTAGCAGGCTTGTCGTGGACTGACTTGGTCCGAGGCTCGCGTCGCCCCGTGATGGCCTCATGGCCGCCACTGTCTTCACCCTCCGCGACAGGGCGCGAAGGGACCACCAAAAATTCCTCGTCCCCGTCGGACGAGATCTCCAGGACATCCCTTTCAGGAGGGACGGGCTTCGAAGAGCTCGCCTCCTCCGCCGTGGGATTTTCTCCTCCAGCCGCGGCGCCTAGATCGGCGTCGGATGCGGCAGGCGACTCCGCGGCCCCGTCCTCTTCCACCACGGGCGCCGCGGTCTCCTTCTTCTCCTTCCCCGCCAAGCCTAGCGGGGTGAACTCCGGCATCACCTCCAGAATCATGAGGCGCTTCTTCATGGAGATTTGATGCAGAGGCCGCGCGAGCTCGTGCGGCACTGGGACGTCAGGGTTGATGAAAAGGACGCCCATGATGGAGGCGATGACGTCAGGGGAGTGGTCGCTGCAGTGAAGCCGCATCGGGTCCATAGGGCCAGAGTACATCCACATCGGCTTCGCGTGCTTCTGGAGAGGAGCGATGGGGCGCTTCACGAAGTCCTCAGCGACCATCTGCCCCGTGAGGCCGGCTTCGCGGACGAGCTTCAGGTGAGCGACCAAGTTGGCAATCTTCGGGCTCTGGAAGACCGCCTTCGACCAGTTGGAGTTCTTCAGCGGAGGCGCCTCAGGGACGTCAAAGAAGGAGCTCTGCGACTTGAAGTCCACGATGAACCATCGCTGGCGGAAGTCGTCCACCTTCATCATCACCCGTGTGACGGGCTTCTCACCGTCCCAGGAGATGGGGATGTAGATGCCCCCCATGCCATCCGCGATGCGTAAGGACACGCACCCAGACCGCTCGGCGAGTGCTGAGGAGCGGAGCGCGTAGATGCTCCGGAAAAAACGCCACCGAAGGCGCCACCCCCAAGTACGCCTCGCACAAGTATGCGAAGATGGCGAGGATCAGAATGGAGTTGGGGTGGATGTGCAGGAGCTGGATCTGGTAGAAGTCCAGAATCTCCTCCAAGAAGGGGGAGAATGGCGGCACCAGACCGGCGAAGATGGTCTGGAGGAACAAGGAGTAAAAACCCACCATGAGCTTGCCGAGGCGTGCCGTCTTGAGGACGCTGGCACCGTGCTCGTTGTTCTTCCCCGCGGCCATGTGCCGGATCTTGTCCAGCGCCGCCTCCGAGTTGATGCGGGTCCCGACCAACGCCGGCCCGCACTCCTCTTCCTGCTGTGTGTCGACAGGCGGGTTCACCATCGCCGCCTTTCCTTTCTTCATCGTCGCCACCTTCTTCGGACTCATGGTCGCAGGGGGAGAAGCGGCGAAGAAGCTTGATGGAGAGCGAAGAGAGCCAAGGATGAACTCAGGGGACAAGATCAAGGCGATGGGCGCGAGAATGGTGCAGTAACTGCTGCTCGAACCGGCGCCGCAGGCTTTATATCCCCTCAGAGCAGTTACCGAGATGTGGTGGGTCCCCCCATGACGCCGTTATCACCGAGGAGAACGTGTCGACGCAGTGCATAACTAATCAACACATGTCTTGGGCCGACCGGACACTTTGGGCCCATGACGCTTCGCCTGCGTCTACTGGACTCCATCGTGCCCATCATGGGCCCGGGGGCTACTGTCGGCCCAGTGAGAACCAGGGTGTACTGGGCCATGTCCTCCACAGCCCTCAACACGCAGTGGATAAATTCCGCTAAGGACCAAGCCCATGGCTTGGAGAGACTCGCGAGGCGAATCGCCTCGCGAGGGCTCGGGAGGCAGCCAGGGCCTGCAGAGGCCCTCTTCACTGCTACCCCCTCTTCAAGGCTTCCTCCCCTGGAGAGAAGTCAATGCCGAATCCTCCACAGGGCGTCCCAGCCCTCGCGGGATTCCTTCACTGCAAAGCAAGCTCTGCAGAGCGCACATGGGCTCTGCAGCAGCCGCAGAGTGACGCGCGCCTCTGCGCGTGGTGACGACGACGCCGCAGTTGCCATTCTGGTGATTAAAGGGATCAACAAAGCTGCGCCCTCCGCACCGGACTACAAGAATTACCTCTTTGGTGATTAAAGGAGATGGCCGGCGCTACGCTCCACCGGCGGACGTCACAGTGGGCACCCCCACGTCTCTCTGCAGCCCCAGCTGGCCGTCCTGCATGGACGGTGGTCGCCCTGCGCCCAAGACCAACTTTATGCCATGGACCGTGTCCATGGCCAGCCTCGCTGCGGTGCACCATGCTCTGTCCTTCGTCGCCATGTGGTAGCCCTTCCGCTGCGGCAATAAGCAGGGAAGAGGCCCGGGGCGCCTATAAAAGGGGAGGGCACACCGTCGTAGCAAGGGATCGCATCCTAGGATAGCTAAGTCACATACGCGCAAGGAAGAAGAAGACCCAAGCTAGTTCTTCCTTGTACGCACCATTGCCATAAGAGAGCCCTCGGCAAGCTCATTGTACTGTAACCTACAGCAGTGCAATACAGACAAGCAGGAGTAGCGGTGTTACCTCCACACGAGGGCCGTGAACCTGGGTAAGGGTCTGTGTTCCATCCCTGCCGTGATGTCCCTCCTCCCGCGCGACGAGCACCGTCGCCGTGCTGGTTGAGGGTTGTTTGATTGCGTGTTCAGCCCCCTGCACGAACATCTCTTCAAGAGCTTGACCAGCCCTGTTTCGTGGGAGTCAATCTCCGACAAGCTCAAAAGCATAGAGTGGAGTGATAGTTCTGTGTTGACGATCAAGTTTATTTGAAGTTATAGCCTCACATTCAAACATCAATTACTTGTAGGTAAAATCAGAAACCAA
Source organism: Poa pratensis (assembly GCA_947311845.1). Classification (NCBI taxonomy): domain Eukaryota; kingdom Viridiplantae; phylum Streptophyta; class Magnoliopsida; order Poales; family Poaceae; genus Poa; species Poa pratensis. The sequence goes on from CAMZMU010000041.1 coordinate 13,163,815, forward strand.
GTTACAAATACTTTGGACCATACACAAATTATATTTACCCCAAAGAAGCCAAATACATTTGGTGGTTCATGTCTCACTATTGAAGTCATCCCTTCCAGCTAACACGGTAGCTCAACATAATCTACATGTATTGGATACTAAACTATCTCTTATAGGCAATACTATTTTGATGCAGGTTCACCATCGATCCTCATAAATTTGGAGAACAAATCATTGCTCTAGAAGTTTCCAAACGCTGCTATTTTGGGTCAAGCATGATCCGAGGGGAGGGAAATGTCACGACCGTGGACCGATATGTCGCGTAGAACAAACCCATCGAATCCCACCTGTAAGATGCCAGCCTGGCCTCGTCCAGCGAGGTGAAGGGGTAATGCCCATGTAAAGGATTGAGCAATGAGAGGAAAAGGGTTATCGTTGATCATTGTTGTAGCAGACCTTACCAAGTCTCATGTCTTCCTTCTTCCTTTCTCCCACCCTTGAACTCTAATCCAGATCTAAACTTGTATTCCGTAACTTGACGAATTCGAACTATTCGGTGCACTACCACTAGTTGGATCGTTACATAAAGATTTGACAAACGATCAATTTCCTCTTGTTTCTACACTACTCCTTTAAATATACTACACCTTTTTTTCCCATTTAGTCAGTTTTATTCCTTAATTTCCCCAGCTATGCATAGTGTTGTGTTTAATTCTAACTAGCTGGGTGGCCCGCGCAATTGCGCGGCTAGCACATACATATTTTGTATTTTCATATCTAATGTAACTTGTTTCAAATTGATATCTAGTTTTTCATAATGTAAGATAAATAAGAAACCATAATTCGTATAGGAAGTACGCTATTCAATTTTAGAGCTTTCCTATACTTCCATTTTTCAGGTGATAAATCTTTTGCATATGTGGACATGCAAATCCAGAGTAATTTCATTGTTTAATTAGGAGTATAAATTCAATTATGTATAGTGGTGGCCATACTCTACCATTTAACTTGAATTATTTCCGCCGCCCTACCAATCAACTGTGTCTAATTGCACGTGGAGTAAATTTGCCATGTTCAATAACATGAACAAAGTTTGCTTGCTCATTATTGATATTTCTTGTGAACTATACGATATCTTTAGTACAATTAACGATTACTCTCAGTAACATAAGTAATTTTCTTACTGCTTTTGTATTCACGATGTAGGAGAGTAACTGGTATCGCTTGGACATCTACATCATCTCTGTGTCACTCAATTTAATTCGCTAAAGTTTGTTATAGGGCCATTTTTCTCTCGAAAGTCGAGTTAGGTTATCTTTGAGCAGTGACATCCTTTATTTTCCTAGATGAGAAATCATTTCAAAATGAAGTTGTTGGTTGGAGTTTGTTCTTATTTCACGTCGGTTCAGGGTTATCCAAGATCAAAGCTTTTGGCTTGGACAGAATCGCACTTGGTAATTTTGCTTTACAGGTCTTGCTCTTGTACATAATATGATTTTTTTTTAGTTTTTTTCTCTTGATTAGCAAATTAACCATCAAGGCCACCCCCACGGTGTCCTGGTCAAAATAAATCATAGGTTTGGAAAGGTTTCCCAAAATTTAGATTTTATCACAATAACTTATGAATAGCTCTGGTGCCCCTATTTGAAATACTTCACCATGCGAAATTTGTGCATTACCGGAGGTCTCGGAGCACTCTTGTTATGCACCCAAATCATTTTGGGAGAGCCCAGTGCTCTTTTTTACCGATGAGTATAGACACGAAACTACTAAGTGTGGGACGAATAGTAGTATCTATTTTGGTATGGCAAAACCAATTCAATTTTTTTTTCAAATTAGAGAGAGGTTGCTTACGTGCCCAACTTCTAAATGGAAGGTAAGACCCAGAAAAAATTAAATGAAAATGCAAAGAGCTCTTGAAAGAAAAGTCAGAATATGTCAAGAAAAACATCAGCTAGAAAACGTAATTTTGAAGTACACTTAAACATCTCAGGAATTTGTGCCAATTGGTTTGCGCGCAGATGATTAGATGATACTGAATATGTAAAAGTTTCGTAGTTTCTAGAGATTCCAGTAAAATATGGAAAAGCGCACAGTGAGCAGATGCTGAAAACAAAAATAACACTTTTAGATATGCATCAACTAAAGCCAATGATGGTGCTCCATGCATGCAGCACCGTGGTGAATGGTTCTGTTGATTCTTGGTACTCATATCGGACAGACGTTGTCGTAATCGTTCATATAAACTTCATTCGGTGCAAGGCAACTTTCTGTGCAGCATAGAGGCAAAATTATTCACGTTAGGAAATCTAGTGACAACATTAGTCGAATGATTTTCTAATAACAAAACATGAGAGTGTACAACATGAAGCGTTCAATTCTGCACCTCAGGAACATAATTAGTAGAAAACCGATGAGGTAAATAATTAGTATTTGCCTCTATTTACAAATTTGCTTGCATACGGGATCTACACATATTCATCCATGTGTGAATAAAAGAGAGGAAAAAAGTCTGTGTTTTAATCTTGGGACCACAATGTGAACATGTGCATCTTCGAGTTGATTCTGATACCTGATAGACCGTATAGCACTTGCAATGAAGACCAAAAGCAATTGAAATGTCCATGATACTGAGACCATTTAATCACTCTGTTTCACCTAGGCTTCACTCAACCATCCATCCATGTCTTCAGCTTCAGGTAGTTACCACTTACCAGCTTGTTGAACCTACTTGGAGTGCACTTAGTGATGAATATTGATTCCTTTCAAAGGCTTAGTAAAATTTATACGTTAGTGAAATGCACAGGAAGTGTTAAACCTATTCGAGTCAGGGATAACAGAACAAAAGAAAATTCTGCACAAACTCCCTTGCTCGCGCTCTTCTTCTCACCTTTGATCCCTTTATCCTTCAGCTTTTCCTGCAGTGAGACACCGATGGAGACGCGGTGGCGCATTATAATGCAGTTGAGGAAACCGCATCCTTCTAGCATGAACACGTATCCAGGACAGAGGACAGCTACATCCTGATTGGACCTACGTTCCTATACATCGACTTCATCCATACTGATCTGATTTCAAATCATCACCCTCTCGAGCAGTTCTCAACTCCAAAGAACTGCATGTCAATCGATCGTGACAATATGTGTAGTTGAAACTTCAGAGCATGTGGATCAGGTACTGACAGGCTGAGCTCGTTCTTGGAGACGTCGGGCAGCGCGAACTTCGTGGTCACCCGGCGGTGGCGAGCAAGCATAGTGCACGATTCGCCATGCCACATAGATGAAGTAATTCCCCGAATTTAATAAATGCAATCGGAAGCTACATGCTCTGGGAGAAGATATTCTAGCGAGGAGATCCATCTACGTCGGTCAGAACGGCATCAAGCTCGGTTTCCTTGCTAGGCCAAGCTGCTGTAGTTTATCGCAGACGACGACCCGCTTGCTGTACGACCATGATTGTAGGCGTTCATTAGCACACATATGCCGCTGCAATCTTCTGCCGCCAGCGCCATTACAGCTATCGCGGCGTTGATCCAGCCACCGTGCAATTCTGCTGGTCGACCACAGCCTGGACACAGAGTATCGTGAACTTCTTCCCGGCCTTAGCTGGCACCGGATTTGGCCATGCGAGGCCGCCGGCCGAGGTACGCACATTGCCAGAGTTCCGATGACCAGCATAACAATTATTCTCTAGACCCGATCGATCTAAGAATCTCCGGCCTGTCGAGGGTACAATCTTTCATCCGTCTGGGCCGGGGATTGGATCCTTGAACATGCTGGTGATTATGCTTGGGTGCATGGTGTTGGTGCCGACGGGATGTCGTGGACCTGCCCTAGTAGTGTCTCACTCGTAGCCTTGGTGAAGATTTAATCCCTCTACGACTGGGATCGATCAATCTAAAAAACTCAGACCGATCGGTGATACATCGTGGACAACCCGAAGTGCCCAACCCCTCAAGGTAAGCTCCTCCATGTTTGTGCGCTCCGTCCTGTGGTCGCCGGAGATAATGGGGTCGCCGGCCGGCGTCGTCTCGCAGCTCGTTGTTGATGTAGCCTACCAGCTGCACCTCGGATTCGATTGCTCCCTCGGTCGGCATCGTTCGATTTGTCGACTGCCTATTTGGTCGTCTCCAGGCGTCCATGATTTATATTGAGTCCGCGCGCATTGGGCCATCGGTTAGTGTCCACTTGAATCTACATATCCACGAACGTGGTCAGGCCAAACACCTGTCCATGTCTTTTTTCTAAGTCTATCCTTACGTATGGTGTAACTTCCTAACCATGGACTTTTTTGCTTTCCAAATTCTTGAACGTGTGGAGGCCGGACATCCATCCGTACTTCTTAGTTTCCATGTGGAATCACGTCGATCTATATCTTTTCCTAATTAATCTCCACCGTTTGTACATAATGGTTAACTTTTGACAAATCTCCACCGTTGGTTATCCTGTGTTTTAATTATATAATAGATTCTGGTCATGATTGTGTAACCTTGAGGTTGTGATGTCGAACAAAGCCCACTTTTCCAATATCAAAAAGGGAAGCACACAAATTCAAAGGAAAAAAAGGGGAGCACAATCGATTGAACCAAACCCCTAGCAAAATAATAACACCACGTGGGCTAGCCGGGCTATGATCATCGTGTAGAGGAGTAGTTAAGTTAGCCGAGCAAGTATAGACGCGAGCTCGGACCGCTTCCCCTCTCCTGTCTACTGTAGAGGCGATTTTCTTGGAGACACCGCGCCAGCAGCTCGCGACCGGAGATCTCCCAGATCCCTCGTCTCCGGCGGCCGCTTCGGCGGCGGGAGGCGGGGGATCGACGGATCCAGGTATGTACATAGCTAGGTGTGCGTGGTGGTGTGCCTGCCGGCGGCGCTGGGGAGGAAGCGGTGGCGCCGGTGCGGCTTTTGGTGGCGGTGGACTTCTCCTCTGTCGGCGCGGCTCCGTGGAGCTCCGCCGCAGATCTGCTGCCCAGGCCTTGCTCGCGGCTCCCCGGAGTTCTCGAGAAGGCATCCCCTTCACCGGAGTTCGAGAGACGGCGGATCCGGTGGTTGACATCGCAGTTGCAGATGCGGAAGGCCGAGGTGGCGCAGCTGTTCTTCTTGCAGGGTGGAGGTGTCCAGTGGGCACCGAGGAGCGTCGACTTCCCAGTCGCTTGGGGAGGCCTCCCAGTCCAAGGTCATGGAGGTTCGGCGGCGGGTTTCGCCGGCGCAGCAGTCTGCCTGAAGACGACGACGCCAGAGTTCAGAAGGACCTTGTTGTAATTTCCTTTGTTTTCTGGACTTTTCTGTAAGAATCTTGGCTGGGTGTATCTGTAATTTCCTCGCAAAAAAAAAAAGTTAGCCGAGCAAGTATATCTCAAAAAAAAAAGGAAGAGAACAAAAGAACAATCACCCACCAACTCCTACTCATCATCAATCGTCGTGCATTCGTTCGGGTTTCAGCTCTGAGGAGCCAGCCAACCACACCACGACCCGATCTGACGACTGCCTTGCCTGGCTGGCTGCTCCCTCCTGTTCATCGCGTCCAAAATCCAAATCCCCCAATCCCGAGCTCGCTCACCACACCCCAGATCGATCAAACCCTCCCCGCACTCTCGTCCTCGCGCGGGCGCTCTCTCCCGTCCTCGCGCGCGCAAGCGCAGGAATCGGAGCCGGGAATCCGGCCCGGGGGGGCGTCCAGGGAAGCAGGGGAGATCGAGAAACCCTCGAGCAGGAGCTGGGACCGATCGCTGGGCGGGATTGTTGTCGGTGCGCCAATGCCGGATCCGGCCGGGCCGGCGGCCGCGTCCTGCCTCGGGCTGCCGCCCCCATGGCGCCTCTGAACCCCGCGGGCCGCCGATGCTGGTCGGGTCCCCGGCCGAGGAGCGAGGATGCAGATCCGGCTCTCGCCGAGCATGAGGAGCATCACCATCTCCACTAGCAATGGGCTGCTAGACTTGATGAAGCTCAAGACCGCTGCGCGCCACCTCTCCTACCGCACCGTCTTCCACACCGTCCTCATCCTCGCGTTTCTCCTACCATTCGTGTTCATACTCACCGCTGTCATGACACTAGAGGGCTTCAACAAGTGCTCATCCCTAGGTAACCTATGCTCTCCCCGCGCCTAGTTCCCTTCTCCAGATGATTTAGTGGCTTGATGTCTTGGTTAGTCGGTTTAGAGTTTACACAACATATATAATGGGACATGGGTAGCCACCTGCTTATAGAACAACATAGAGTTTAGTTAGATGCACAATGTGCTTGTGGCCTGTGACTTCTGCTTCATTTTTGGGTGGTGAATTACTTGTCTAGTTTAACTTGAATCTATTGTATGTGCATCAGCATTGGTGGTGAATAGCGTGAGTTGCTGTTACTGGAGTCCACCCTATGTATTAGGCTGTCTATATGGTTGCGGATGTGCTTAGTATGCCGCCAAACTTTTCACTTAGTTTACCACCAAGCTGGTCTCTAACATACAAGGTAACTAGACACTGTGATGCTTATGCTTATGTGGAAGTTTAGCTTCGCTGTACACATCTTCATCGTGAATGGTCATTGGTGGTCCTAATGATCTCTTGATTGTGCAGTGAGAAGCTAGTGAACATTCTATACACTACGCCAAAATTATGTTATTTTTTTCAATGCTTCAGTTTAGTTGAGATTTTATCGTTTCATTGACTATTATTATTTATCAGATTGTCTGGGCAGACGATTAGGTCCACGCCTTCTTGGTAGGGGTGACGATGGCTCCATGGTACTAATATGCACTTTGCACTTTTCTTTACCCGTTTTGATTATTTTGTTTGGTTCCTAATCAGTCGTTGCGCTCTAATGTGCAGAGGCTTGTAAGGGATTTGTATACAATGCTTGATGAAATAAACTCTGAGGATGTTCCTGTTGATCTAAAAGTGGCAGAATCTTTTGATGATTTCATCTGGGATACAAAGAACAATGATTATGATTTGAAGTCTTTTGCTTTGAGGCTGAAGGCCACGGTAAGCCTGCATGCTAATTTCCATCCCTTTTCCTCGAATCACTTGGTTTGCATCTTCAGTTGATTACTTTGGCAATACAATTTGTGCTTGAACGTGATTTATATTTCCTTGGGATTTCTATCATATAGTTTAAGTCTATTCGATAGGGAATTAATTAAGCTGGCACCAAAACTTACACTACCGTGGTGTTGGCATGTTTGATGATGCTAACAAGCAGCCAGCTTGTCATGAAATAGGGATGCTTTTTTTGCTACTAAGTTTGATGTTCAGTTAATAGCTTTCATCTAACTATATTGCTCTGTAGATTCTACAAAACTACATGGCTTAACACATTTTTTGCTTGCCAATGTTGCACAGTATTACTACTTAAGCTCCTAAAGAACACAAAGCATAAAGCTCATGCAGTTGCTGATCCCTAGACTAAAGTTTTAAATATCAGTTATTTGCCATCTGTACAACCTTTCATCTGCTCCTCTTTGTTCAGCAAGTTGCAGATCTTGTACTCATTGCTTACATAATGGCATGCAGATGGAGACCATGGATAAGGAACTGAGATCATCCAGGTTATCAGAGCAGCTGAACAAACACTATGCAGCAATTGCTATTCCTAAAGGCCTTTACTGCCTTTCATTGCGTCTGACTGATGTATACTCCTCAAATGCCCTTGCAAGGAAACAACTACCACCCCCTGAGTTGGTCCCTCGTCTTTCCGACAACTCCTATTTCCACTTTGTTGTAGCATCAGATAACATCCTTGCAGCCTCGGTTGTGGTCAGATCAGCAGTTATATCAGCGTTGAAACCTGAGAGGATAGTCTTTCATGTCATTACTGACAAAAAGACCTATCCTGCCATGCATTCATGGTTTGCGTTGAATCCTCTTTATCCTGCCATTATTGAGGTGAAGGGTGTTCACCAATTTGAATGGTTAACAAAAGAAAATGGGCCAGTTCTTGAAGCTATAGAAACTCAGCACATTGCCAGAAGCCGTTATCATGAAAATCACCTTGCAAGAACCACTGCGGGTGACAGCCCAAGAGTTTTTGCAGCCAAACTGCAAGCAGGAAGTCCAACATATACTTCCTTGCTCAATCATATTCGTATATACTTGCCTGAGGTATAAGATCTTTCTTCTAACTATCTATTGAACAAGTTAACATGCATAAATGTGATACATGGATGGATAACAACTACACATATTTGTTTCCCTTGTTATGAGATTGGCTACTAGTGAACTCTTTTTTAGTGGGGTTTTGTGGGTCAAGGAGTAACTTATGCACAAGTGTATAGCAATTGGAAATGCTACACAGCTAGTTGGACTTCTCATTCTCCTTGAATTTTGTTTAGCTCTATAGGAGATTTTCACGGTAGTGCAAAACTGCACGAATGTAGACATATTTTTAGTGCTTTTTTGTTGAAATATCCAGTCACATAATAACATTGCTGTCTGTCAAAACAGTTATTCCCAAGCCTCAACAAGGTTGTATTTCTTGACGATGACGTTGTTGTCCAACATGACCTGTCATCACTTTGGGATATCGATCTAGCTGGGAAGGTAAATGGAGCTGTTGAGACCTGCAGAGGTGGAGATAGTTGGGTGATGTCTAAGAGGTTCAGGAATTATTTTAACTTCTCTCATCCGCTCATTGCCACTACTTTCGATCCTTTGGAGTGTGCATGGGCTTATGGCATGAATATTTTTGACCTTGCTGCATGGAGGAAGACAACCATTAAAGATAAATATCACCATTGGGTCAAGGAGGTAAAACATATATATATCACTATTTTCATTTTCATATGCACACCCTTCAATATTTAAGTATATACACTTTTCCTTTTTTTCCCATTTCATGGTAACAGGTTAATTTGCAACTATTTGAAGTTCAACTTGCCCCTTATTCGACTATAACAATCTGTTTCCTTGCGTGAAGTTTCTAAATTGTATCAATTTAAACTATACATAGTACCGACATAGTGACATGCCAAATGTTTGGAGCACTTTGTCTTCGTTGCTTGAAAACACACATATAACTAGTTGTAGTGAGTGACGCTGAACTCCACTTCGTTAGCATTATTTTCTGCTTCACATGGTAGTCGAAACTCTGCTTTATACATATCGTAAAAAAATGTAAATTCATGTTAGGAAGCTCCAGTCTTATTTATTATATGCGCTTCACATGGTAGTCGAAACTCTGCTTGATCCATATGTAAAATGTTATAAATTCATGTTGGGGAGTTCCAGTCTTCATTATCTGTGTTCTGCCTGCAGAATCTGAATTCAAACTTCACGCTTTGGAGGCTTGGAACATTGCCACCTGGCCTTATAGCATTTAAAGGCCATGTTCATCCGATCGATTCCTCGTGGCATCTTTTAGGTTTGGGATATCAGGAGAAGACGGATATCTCCAGTGTTCGGAAAGCAGCAGTTATACATTACAATGGACAAAGTAAACCATGGTTGGATATTGGTTTTAAACATCTCCAGCCATTTTGGACGAAACATGTGAACTACTCTAACGAGTTTGTAAGGAATTGTCATATAATGGAGCCTCAGTTGTAGATTGGCGGGACAAAAGATTCAATAAAGGCGTAAATTAAGTGGAATTAAATTGGTTATTTTGGAGACTGGCATCAAAGGGAATCCAAAGAATGACAATTGAACAGTAACCTCAGAATTGGTTACATGTGCCGGTGCAGCATACTTGATGAACAGAAAGGAATGTTTCGTTCCCATTTACACTAGGATCCCTTCCGTTTTGTTTATTCCATTTGTATCATAGCTCATGAAATTACACTATTGTTTAGGAAGGTTCTTTTTGTACTTGGAGTATTATAAATTGCCTGATTTGGCAGAGTTGATGGTAGGCACATCACTATTGTAATTGCTGGAGAGTGAGTATACAGTTCACCATGTGAAGAGGGTCAGATTTTGATTTTGCAAAAGACAAGCCATGTACATTGTGCACCCACTGTTTCTGATACTACAATATTTTTGGTGATCATCTCAAATGAAATACTTCTTTCCGTTCCATGTAACTTTGGGTGTCATGTATCTGGATTTTATCGGGTTATCGCATGCTTTTGCACTATCAGCAGGGGCTTCGATATGTGCTGGTTAGTGGGTCGATCACTAACAGTTTATATTTTGTTTTTTCTTCTTTTCAAGACAGTTTTTTTTTTATTGTATCTGATGCCTGTTCTTCAACTTCTTGTAACGAGAAGTAGGAAATGGAAAAAAATACTCGAAGAAAGCCTCATCGCCGCACATTGAATCATCAAGATACTACTTGCAATATCTTTGAAAGTTCTGATAAATGTCGGCAGAAAGTTGAAAAATCATCAAGGAATTATGATCAACAATTAGGGAATTATGATTAACAATCAAGTTACTCTATATTTGATGGAAGAAAGAGCAATGGTGGCCCAATTGGGGCAGAACATCAGCACAACGCATTACAGTATTCGTATTGTTGAGAAGGGCTACACTGTCATAGCTGAAAACCTCACATTGTATCCTATCTAAAGTGTAAAAACTACAGCTGATCATCGCTGGCAAGCATCGGCCTCAAAATCTGGGAAGATGACGAAGGCGATGGACAGCGGAGCGACATAGATCGGCGAGCTGGCTGAAACTTGCACCGGGTAGAGCGGAGGGATGTCACCATCTTCAGTGAGCTCCAGAGGAACTCCATTCAGCAGCATGGTGCGCGCGAGAGGGTTCCCGTCTTGCGCCGTCAGGTGGTACTCTTCCCTCTTCTCCAGTCCGTCAGAGGCTTTGCTCCCTACCCAGGAGACTGTCCTCTTAATGCCATGAACAAGGGAGCTGTCCCTCGTTATCCCCTGCCCTTGTGCGAGGCCGACATTAAGATCGTTCCTGACCGAGACCATGGATCCCATGTCTCGGCTCAGGTTGATCAAGAGGAGAGCGATGCCGCCCTGAAAAACGTTTCAAGAGCATAGAGATCAGTTCATATGACAGTGGTGTGATGCCATAGCACTATAGCAGTGAGCCAGTGACTACTGACTACACATCAGTCTGCTATGTTTAACGAGCCAAAATCAAACTCTTGGGGTGACTCGTACCTTTTGCTTTCCGCAATGCGCATAGGCGCGTAAGTATGAAGAACCGCCGAAGTCTATGGAGAGAACTCCATTCCCCACCAGTCGATGCCACAGCAAGGCACTGGACACATATCAAAGTTTAGCCCCGAGGCGTATTCGAGCGTAAAACGTGTTCCTGGCAAGAACATTACAGTACAGATACTTGCCTGTAGTAATCAGGGTTCGGCACAAAAGTGTCGGTGTCGAGAAGGCCATAGTTGCCTCCAATTAAAGTCTGTCTGCAGTAGACCTTGGTGTCATACTTTGCTGACTGACCAAGTTGATCAAGATACCTAGTTGAAATAACAAACTCGTGGATGAGAAGACTAGAGAAGAATGATGGCCAAGACACTTATTTGTTCTTCTGACAAGTAATTACCAGAAGCTATTCAGGAAAGTATTGGAAACGGTCCGGCTGCCGCTGTTATATGCTCCGCCAGCTTCCCCGACCCACGGAGCCGACCATGGTCCATGCCGTTGTATCGTGAGCTGGAGGTCTCTGAACGTGTCAGAAACCTTGCTTAAATACTGGGGATCCAAGATTCTATTGGCGACACGTGGATCATTACCTAATCAAGATTAAAGAAATTATCTTTATGACATCTTTGATATAGGAGAGAAAAAAGAAATGAATGTGGTAGTAGTATGACAAACCCAAAAACACTCACCAGCACCAAGATTGTAAATATGATGAGTCATTCCTTTCACAACATCTGGCCCAGAGACATCAAGAAGCTGAGCAAACCATTGTATGTCATAGAATCCTCCTGGGGCTAGCACCAATGGTTTCGTAGAGTTGCCGTATAACTGATCGATGATCTTTTGAAGTTCAACCAAGTCCTTTCCGTACTGTTCAGCTGCTACGCTTGCACCAATTCCACTCCCACTCAATTCATTACCTAGTAAATGAGCATAGTCACTTATATGAGATTTACATGAATGAAAGATGCTACCTGTTTCACGAGCAGAAAACATAGTTTACTGTTTGACAATTTTTTACCGAATTCCCATGAATCAATAGGATAGTTCATCGACGCAGTGTATTCCATGAACTCCTGAGCATTGGTTGAATTCCAGGCGCCTCCCCAAACACCTTTGCGTATCTGCTTTCGCCCTTGAAGTGCATTAAGACCGAAAGTAATAACGGCACTGAAGGAATTAAACAAAACTGAATTAGGGAATACACCGCGTAAAGTTATATATACTATTAAGATGTTGAAAGAAAGAGGATGGGTGTATTCTAATGCACTAGTAGTTTTATTACATAATAAGCTCTAATATGTGGCATGCTCAGCAACCTGTGATATAATCAATCACAAATCTCTTAGGAGAAGATATAGATGGTTAATCCTAATGATAAACAGCTGGCGGAGAAAATCTCACCCTGTACTGACAAATAGATCATTCATAGCATCCCATCTTTCCATGGTTATGCATCCTTGAGAAAATCCAAACAAGCCACTTGGAGCTTTTGTAAATGGTCTGCATGGAGATCCTAAACTTGCTGTTTCATATACCACTTGATCTTGTAAGGAGCCTCCGACTCTGATACGCAGTGGGCTAAAGGCTACAAGAAAACAGAAGACATAAACCAATTGGGCTAAACACTAGCACATTTGATGTAGGTCTAGTACCAATTCCGTCGTAAATGATTCACACACATTTTTAGTTTTCTACCCTTAAATTTAAAATAAACGAAATGCTACATGGGAGTTTGGAATTGATGAGTAGAATTTTTTAGTGGAAACTGTCAGAACACTCACCTTGGATGGCTTTAGCTAGCAAAGGATGACTGAGGTCCTGAGAAATTCATAAAAGGACTGAAGTCAGTTACTTCCGTAAACATCAAACATTATGTGATAAATAAGTGTGTTCTTGGGACTGGGGAGATTACCATATTCAAGACAGAAGCCTTTCCCCATGGGCACTGATCATAATTGCACTTCTCCGGAGGCCACCAATCGACAGTAGCGCAAATAAACTCATCGCTGGTTGCAGCGATCGTCTCGGAGCCCCGTACGATGACTGTTACGTCAGAGTAATCTTCCGACAGGATCAGTGCAGGCAAGGAAGCAATAAGAAGAAGGAGAGACCATAGCCTCATGCTCTCACCACCTGCAAATCGAACAAACAGACAACCAGAATGGTTCAGACTCATTATGCTCTCTCAGTGACGCAATTTGTTGGTATGGAAAGGTCCAATGTTCTACTCTATTGCATAGCTGAAAGTGACAGCCACAGGTTCATTTTCTTCTATATGTCTTATCTTCAAAGTTTTAAGAGGTCAATTCATTATGAGCTTAGCTTTATTCATGTGACTATGTGAGCCTAAACACTTTGTCACTTTCAGTACCCAGAAATGTAGTCAGTCTGTTCAGAGAAATATCTTGATTTTAACACAAGAGAAAAATACATTATTTTCAACTCATACGTATTTGTTAAAAGATAAACTTTATCAATTGGAGAGTAAAGTGTAATCCTGCATATTCCCGAAATTCCTATGTGAAAAAATTCAATTAAATACCCCCAAAAATACTGAAAAAGGGACCTTTTCACATAGATGATCAACAAACCTACACCTCTTCTGCTAAAATTCAAGATATTTAGTAGCACGGTTCATCTCAGAGAAAACTAAACATAGGTAGCTCAGCATAGCCCAAGGAAAATCCCAGCTGAATCTGGACCAAGAACACGCTGTACTGTCGCAGGCTCATGGTACACCAACTCCCTTCACAAACCAAGCAGTATCGAATCCTGGAGCAAACTTAAACCAGCGAAGCAACCAAAATCAGCCGAGGTGCATGGCAGCCGATTCGCAACTTAAGCTGTTCCAAAAAAAAAAAGGGCCAAATCCAAGAGAAAATGGAGCCGAGGCCATGAACTACCTGGACGGCTTGAGACTAGAATCTACGGCCAAGCCAAGCGATGCTCCCAAAGCCGGCTCTGAGAATCCCAAGAGAAGAACGCTCCAAGAACACAGGTCTCTTGTCCGTTCCCAATGCAGGGCCCGCGAATCAACCAAGCCCGCAGCCTCTCGCCGTCGCCGGGAGGATTCAGAGACCGGTCGGAGCAGAGCAGAGCAGCGCCGAGCGGAGCTTCTCCACGGATGTATGGAGAGAGGGAGGGAGGCAGAGGTAGGAGGAGGAGGTGGAGTGGAGATTCTTGAAGGAAAATCTGGTGGTAGTTGCTGCTCCTACTCCGTTACATCTCCCTTCGAAGCTACTCTCCTAATCAAATAGTGGCAACGAATTGATTAGCTAACAGTGATGCTTTGGCCTAAATCTGAAGACAACAGAGGTCTCTTTCGCGAGTTGAAAAACATGGACTGGTTCTTTTCTCCCAGCCGCCGGAGAAAGTGTCGTTTCAGAGCCCGTGAACCTGAGTTTCGGATAGTATTTAGTTTTGTATTGGCTAAAGGTATATTTTTCTGGAGTAATTAGATGGATCATGTGAGAGTGATGGGTTTTTTGAACGCTCAAGCAGCCTTTTATTAGGCAAAGAGAATTCACTGCTACGTCTTTTTTCTCAGACTATATTTTTTATTCGCAGTGTGCAAAAAAGAATGTAAATTATGTTTGTTGATCATTGGTGGAAAAAGGTAAAGTAAATTATACTGATTTATTTATAGTGTGAAAAAAGGACTATAAATTATGATTATGATTATTGGTGAAAAAGAATGTAGATTATGTTTGAGCATAGTCACTGGGTCCATGTAGGCCATATATAGCAGTTATGTTCTATCATGTTGTTGAATTTTAAGCTATGGACAATGATTTTTTTAAGACATGTTTGAACATCTAAGTTATGCTATAATATGGACTACGCACTCTATATATGCTTATGTTATTAAAGTTTATTACCGAGCTTAATTAGTTTAACGAGCCAGCTCGAGTTTTTATTGAGTCGAGCCAAGTTGGGGTCTGGAGCTCGTTTAGTTAACGAGTTGAGTTGAGTTGCCTCGTTAATTAACGAGTATTTACGGCCTGCCCATCATGCACATGTGCATGGATTTTTTGCATACTATATTTTTTTTATTGCTAACGTGAAAAAAAAATGTAAACTATGGTGGTGATTGATTGATAATGTGAAAAAGGAAAATAAAATTGGTGATAATTGATAATTGGTAAAAAAAATGTAATTAACGTCGAAGAAAGTAAGAGAGGACAATTCTATTTGTTTTTTATCGTATTGTGGCCTTTTTAAAAATTCCTAGACTCTGTAGTAGTGAAAGCCATGAGTTAGCTAGATTTGGGATGCTAAATCAAAGATCTCAAATATGGGTAGGATCGGTCCCCGATACTGATACTCTTCCAGATCACATCCAGAAGGATCGTAACAACTCTATGATTATCTAATACAACCCATTTCCCCCGGAAAAAAAATAGTGTATCGAAATGCATATAAAGTACTGCTAGAAAAGGAAACTCTACATTATTGTTAGATAATCTACCACTGCCAAGCGGGAGTACTTAATTGTGATTGGAATAGGGGGATAAAATTTACACGTGGATGCGTGGTAATCGATTTTTTCCCGTGCAGCAGAGGAAAGTTGGTGAACACAGTGTAGTGAAGTTGGTATACGATTGGTGACTGGTGGACAATGTGGCCCGAGATCCATCAGCCAGCATAATCATTGGAGTTGACAGCGTAAAATCATGGCAACTACTAAGTTTTGACGATGTTACTACAAACAATTAGTTGGGTGTTGTACTCCGTAGATAAGTTCGAAAGAAAAAATATACCATGAGTCATGGCCATAATAATTTATTAAGCATGTACTTTATGTTGGCCAAGGACACAGCATCGATGATAAGATATAATGCGCACACAGTTGAAGAAAGTGATCGAAGAGAAGTTGTGACCCATAACTTGAGGAAAGAGCAAGGAATGGAGGCTGGCATGTCTTGTAGGGAGAAGGTCCAAGTCAAAAAACCAACCAATCCATCTCACATCACACACATTCAATGCTGATTAAAAAGGTTCCGATGCGCTTTTCTGTGGGTGCAACTTGCAACTTGAGTGGATATGCTTGGAATAGCACAAACTTCTCACGATAACGGGCCCAAAACCTATCCTGACCTCTCCGATAGCTCTTCTCAGATTACCAGCAACATGATGCATAAGAACGAGCATTTGCCATTTGGAATGGTTTCTCGATTTTTTTATTTTTCGAAAAATTCCACCCATCTACTGCCTCTTTTCATTTCTACACGATTTTTTAGTTTTTTCTTGATTAGAATATATCTGATCAGTCTAGTATTGGAGAATTCTCTTCTAGTTTTGTCTTAAAAATTCCATCGACTGAACCCAAATTGGCAGCAAATAAATCCAATGGATCAGTGCAAGGTTTTTCGGTCGACAAAATCCGTTCGGTTTTGGCTCAGCCACTCCACGGACCACGGTCAAAGGTCAAGCCAAGCCAGCAAAATATATGTCAACTTGAGCAGCTGCTGCAGCAAAGGAGGAAAAGGGAATTCTCTCGGACAATTAAAGCTGCAACAGAAGAAACAAGGAATTACCGCGGAATAAAATCAAACGTATGCGTCAGCCCAACTAATTCAGTTGTGAGAACAGCAAAGATGGGGTCCGTCAGTCCGTGTCCATGTACAGTACAACTACAGCACATATGCATCTCTCCCGAACAAGGATACTTCACGTAACATCCGGAATTTCCGAGTTCATATTTGTGTTAGAAAATGTTCTCTCAAATATTACACGCACGCATTTTTTTCAAGGACTAACTTTGACCAAACGTAAAATGTCGCATATATCCGAGTTGTACGCCCTTTGGAGCTTGGTGAGCGTGGTAAATCTTCTCCGAGGGTGTCCAGGGCGATATTACTTCGAGCCTCGGTCCAGGGCACCTACTCCAAATCGGCATACATTGTTCAATTGGAAGGAGTCTCTATTAACTATCATGAAACCGGCTTTTTAGGCCAACTGGGCTCCACCAAAATGTAAAATATTCACATGGTTGATCATACTGAATAGACTTTGGACTAGAACAAAGTCTAGGTTGCCGATAGGCTCTTACGTGCCGGGGGTGGCCAAATTGTGGCATCTGCCAACTTTGTAAGCTGAATTTGTAAGGCTTCACCTCTTTACAAGTCGCTATTCTAAGCGAATATGGTACATGGTGGAGGATTTGCTTGGGCTTGAGGAGCTTGACGTGGACGGATGGCATCAATTTTTTACGGTCAAGGACCGGTGGTGTCTGGTGGGTAAACTTCACGGTACCCGCCGCAAGACGCTCCTCTCCCTTCTCATGCTTGTCTCTTGAAAACTTTGGAATGAGCGGAATGTCAGTGTCTTTCGCAACGTTGCCTTTCTTGTCAAGTCACTGCTATGTTTCTCGTAGTTGGAGCAGTTGGGCTAGTGGTACATGGAAGTTGCTTCGGTTGCCTTAAAGAATTAGGACCAAATCCAAACTTTTATGTAATGATGCACTACAACAAACAACACGAGCATCCATAGATACCACAACGCTAGAGCTTCACCGGATCCAAGGGGAGGGGGGGGGGGGGGGGGGCATTGCTCCCCCAACCCCAACAACCAGTTTATAGTTTTTTCTAATTATTAATTTTGTCACGAGAAATCTGTTAATTATTAGGCATCTTAATAGATTAATATATAATTAATTGTTGACCTCTCCTTCATTTGGTGAAAACATTATCTTTGGTGGTGCTTTTGAAGAAACTAGCCCCACTATCAGCCCTGGGATCAGTTACACTGGAGCCTACCCGCACGGCTCCTTTCTCTGACTACCGGACTATCGCCACACTGTCTCAGGTTTTTTCAGGTCTTCGCTATAATTTTGGCCGCATGGCTTCTATGCGGCATAAAACACAATCTCAAGGCTTCAGACTGGATTTTTTGCCCTTTCATGATGGAAGAAAACTATGTTCGGTCTGTCTTAATTTTTGCTATCCTAGCCTCGGCGGTGGCCTCTGTACTTGCTGTTGTCACCATTTATTCCAACATCATGGTCGTGAAAGTAGGCTTAGCAAATATCATTGTCTACCGATGGCCACTAAGACACTGAGAGGCAATCCGGATATCTTTATGAATGATACTACAACGAACAAAGTGATCTTCCATAGAAAATGTAGTGCCTGATCTTGATTGGATGCAGGGGCATCCCCCACACCCCCCCTACTCACACACACCCATGGGGCCAACCAACATATGTACGGTTTATCTAATTATTAATCTTGTCAAGAGAAATTTGATGATAATTATTAATAGATAAATTTTTGTCCCTCCCTCGATGCTCCCATAAGCTCCACCACCGTCTTAGTGGCCCTAGTGTGTAAGCCATTTTCAAAACCATAATATTCTATGCCAGAGATTATGTTTTCTGCGTTTTCATAGAAATATCGACAAAAAAATCCGCCAATTTACGGAGATTTCGTATTGCACGAACGAAGTCCGTCGACCATAGGGCAACCTCAGGGGGACCTACAGCTCCCACGCGGGCCCCACCCGTGGGACAGAGGGAGCCCACGGTCCCCACCCTCGTGGCCGCCTCCTCCACACATCAATCTTAAAATGTTCGGGAACAAAATATATTTTGCTAAAAGAATACCGAGCCGCAACTGTCGCGGCTGGTGGAGTTCAGCCTCTAGTCGAGTGTGGTTTCACCTCTTGCTGGCACCAGAGGAGCTCGGGCCTTGCCGTCGTCCCGTGTCTTCGTGGTCATTCACTCCATTGATACGATTTGGTTACCAGATTCTTGCTTATGGTCTGAATGTAGACATGAGTGACAGAGAATGGTTCAAATGGAGAGAACAGTTCACATAGGCATGCATATCCAGCTTCTCAGATCCAACACTTGTGCTAATTTGTTCACTACTCCATCATTCTAGTGTGAATGACCAGCTCACATGTTGGGGAACTCTGGATCAAACCTCCATGGATCGGTGTCATGTTCTGGATTACTAGAGGGTGGTTAAAATTGGGATAATGTACACCTTGTTTCAGACCTTTCAAGTTAAATTTTGGAAGGAATGACCAATGTCTTTATTGACTTTTATCCCAACACTGACTTTACACAAAATGTGCAATCCATTCACGCTATTTTTTGGGCTAATCCTTTCCTACGGAATAACTATACTTCACCGCAAGATTTTCCAAAATCTATTTAAATCTAAGACATAACTTTTCTTCTCATGAAATTCATGTATAGTTTCATGGAGCATGACAACACCCTCTAGGTGTTTACGACATGTCATCTTGCCATAAAAGCGGATTGCATTGGCCGACTTACCTAAGGGACAATCCGTGTTACGCTATTCACGGCAACCTTCCTAAAGATTAGATTTTGAAACTTTCATCAAGTATTTATGATGCTATATCGTTCGATTTTAGCCACACCTTCTTTCTTGGGTAAAAGTGTAATGACAACGAGGTCCATCTTAGCAAACGGTGGTTCCCCTGTTTACAACAGAACAGACATGTCCATCATACCCACTTTATACGATTTAAAGAGGTTTCAATGTTTCTGCTTGTTTTTCAATTCTCTGGTCGAAATGTCGGATGGAATCTCTGAAAGTTCATCCAAAGCGACAAACAAAAATCTTGTTGAAAGTCCCCGCAAAAAAGGAAAAGAATCTTGTTGAAAGTGACTCTGAAATTCGCAATAAGAATGAAAATTCCAAAACCTATGATTTTATTGGAAGCTCGCATCATCGGGGCCTATCTTGTAGCGCATTTGCGGTCAAAAGAATCGCGGCCGTTTTGCGTACACACAGACACACACACATGCCGCTCCTCCACCTCTCGCTCCCGCCGCACCGCCTCCTCGCCGGGAACCGCCGGCTGCTCGCCCTGCCGCCGCCGCCATACCCTCCCTCCCGCCTCTCCGTAAGAGCTTCGGCGGCGACGGTACACGAGGCGTGCGCGCTCCCCTTCCCGCCGGGCCGCGCCTCCCACCACCGCGAGCTCGCCGCGGCCGTCGCCTCCGTCGAGCGCGCCTGCCGCCTCTGCGTCGACGTGAGTCCATCACCTCCTCCCGTCCCCTCTCCCTCTAGTTTCCACCGTCCCTCGGAAGAAATCGACTGCCTTGACAGGTGAAGGCGTCGCTGCTTTCCAACGACAGGGACAAGCGGAGGGTGGTCGAGAAGAACGACCAGACCCATGTGACGATCGCGGATTTCGGGGTTCAGGCGCTCATTAGCCACGGTAATTCACACAGTTCGGTTCCCCAGCTCAGATAATCAGTATGATTTGCACTCTGCGCCTCTGTCTCCTTAATTTCCATGGTGCTACTGAAGAGCTGCAGCAGCTGTTTCCGTCGATACCTCTGGTCGCAGAGGAGGACTCGGCGTGTCTACGGTCGCCCAATGCCGATGATGTAATCGTTGAGTCGATCACAAGCTTTGTTGGCAGCAAAGTGAGTAACAGCGGTTCGCCTTTGACTGACGATGATGTGCTGAGAGCCATTGACAGAGGGGGCAAGGATGCTGTCTCCTTTGATTCCAACCCTGCTACTTATTGGGTAAGCTATGGAATTTGGTTTATCATGCATCCAGGGTCTGCAAAAGTTGGTTCCATACTGCCAGTGAATTAAAGATGGTGTTGTGATTTTTGTAGATACTTGACCCGATTGATGGTACTAAGGGTTTCTTGAAAGGAGATGATACGCTGTATGTGGTATGCCTCTTTGTATCCATTTTATGCTCATGTCTGCATGTCTGAATACCAAGTCTGTTTCCTCTCACCTGATTTCCTTATTTCTTGTTCATTTTGTTTCCTACTCTCTTCAAATATGAAGCATCTTTTACATGATTCTTAGGTGGGTTTGGCTCTTGTGGTGGATGGAAAGCTAGCAGTAGGAGTAATGGGATGTCCAAATTGGACCAATGCTACTACCATAGGCAACAAGGAAGATGAAAATTCTCAGGCTTGTCCTGGCCATGGCATCATTATGGTGTCCCATGTAGGCTGTGGCACCTGGTCTAGGCCCCTCTCTGCTGAGATTAGCCAGTTCCCAACACCCCTGGATGCTTGGAATAGATGCTCTGTTGATCCCTGTTCAGTTGTGCGCACGGCTCGCTTCTGCATCGTCGATAGCCATACTTGGGATATGATGCCGTTATCCGACCACTTTAGCTCGACGATGGATGAATCTGAACCGAGAGATGAGAATACAATTCTTCTCCAAAACTCCTGCGGTGGCAGGTTTGATGCCCGTTTCCTCTAAAAATATACTCTCTGAAATGGAGCCATCTCTTTGCTTTCTTGTGCTGTCCTGCTGCCTTTTTACTTTTAATTTTGCTAGAAAATGTCAATCTTAGGCTGCTAGGGACTATCTTTGACAGATTACTGACTTTTCAATGCATGATTCACCATAATGTTCTCTTATTATTGCTGCCTTTTGTAGCTTGTCCAAGTACCTTATGGTAGCTTGTGGGAGAATGTCTGTTTTCATCCTCCTAGCACGGGCGACAAAACTACTCAAGGTGACATCTAGCTTCAATTACTCTCTGTACTACATAACAAGTCAAACAGCTTGTTTACCTAGCTTGCAATCGTATTGATCCTTTAAATACTGGCTGTTGGCATAGACTTGGGATCATGCTGTTGGGGTAATTTGTGTTGAGGAAGCTGGTGGTCAGGTATATCGTTTGCTAAGCCAAGGGATACGAGCAATGTCCATTTGTTCTACTGATTTTAACCACTATAACCATGCTGAGTCAGTAACTTGATCAAACTGACAGACCTGTGACTGGAGCGGGAAACCATTGGATTTTGCAGCTGACCAAACCGGGAGTAGAATCATCTACCCTACGGGCGGCATTCTGTCGACAAACGGTGCTCTTCATGATAAGCTTGTGGGAATGGTCTCAGAAATTACAAGTAGCAATTTTGCATATCTTCACACCTACACATTTTTTTATCCGTCTATTCCGTACAAAGTTTTGCCCAGATGATCTGGCCGAGCAAACTTGGTCTGATTACTCCTGGTGTCATCACCAAACCATATATACACATGAAAAAAACTGGTGCTCTCCTCCTGAACAATCTATGCCTGAACTGCTTCCATAATTTCATTCAGAAGCTATACAGGCCGAACATCACGGTCGCCGTCCTGGTATCCAACTCCTTGAAGAATTCACAATGTCATTTGTTGGATAATCCTGAAAGATGCATGCATGGCTATAAAGCGTCCACATGAACCTGAAGAAACGGGGGAAATCCTGAACCAAATCTGACAGCAGTGCAAAGGTGCTTGGCCACCAATTTGAGCAGACGATGAAGACCACCAGAAGGTTGCAGATCACCTGGCTCCGTCAACTACCTCTCTAGATCTTCATGCAGAATTGGCATCTTCCTGAATATATTCTGAAAGCACATTTCATAATTTATTTTCGTTATATTGATTTAGAATTGTAGATGTTGATATATATTTTTTATAGCTTGGATAAACTTTAATTGGTTTGACTTACGACATGAATAAGTCGCGTTGTATATATAGATGGATGGAGTAATATCTTGTTTGAAATTGGCAAACTGAGACAGAGTTTAGTTCAGTTTAGTTTACCACCGCAGTGAATTTTTATTGCTCGTTAAACTTTCAAGTCTCACACAAAGCAGAGCATTGTGCACAACAACTTTATTGAAAACCTCTTAACATGAATACTTCAGAGACCCCCACACTTACACAAATTTCACAGGTCAGGAAATGCTCACAGAGCTGGACCGGCCTTGTTTTTCCTGAAGCGAGATCACAGTCTCGAACGCACCTACGAGGGCCTTCACCTTGCTCTTCCTTGCCTCGATGAGCCTTCTCGCTGTCTCCTTGATTACGTTGTTGAATGATCGGTGCTCGCTGTTCTTCTTTTCATTGGCATCCTGATGCCTCAGAACAATGACTTCAGCTCGTGAAGCGCCTGAATCTCTTGATAGATCAGAGGCTGCAGCGCCGCTCTTCCTGGTGATCCTGCCTCTGATGGTATCTTTGCTTATGCTGCTGTCATATGTAGCCTTTGCAGGCCTGAACCGGACTCGTCTTGGGGTGTTGTTGCCAGAGTTGCTGCCAAGATTAGTTAGCACCTTGCCTCCACGAAATGTTAGCTTGCGAGGTGACCTGGCCACGGTGCTTGAGGATATGGATGCTGACCTTGGCCTTCCCGCACTTTCAGTTATTGCAATAACAGCCTTGTCTGTAAAAATGGACATGATGACTTGTCATTCTCATCGTAGCATGTCATGAACTCCATGTTTATGTTTATCATTTATACAGAAGTATTTTCATGGATACTTGCCTCGGCGAAACATTAGCTTGCGAGGTGACCACGTCACGGTGCTTGAGGATATGGATGATGACTTTGGCCTTCCTGAACTTTCAGTCCTTGCAATAACAGCCTTTTCTGTAAAATGGGAATGAGGATTTGTTATTCTCGGCATCTCGTGTCATTAACTCTAGGTGATCTCTATTATTTGGTTAAATTATTTTCAGGGAAATTGTCTCTACGTTATCATGCTTTTTAGCACAAATTGAACTATGGACTGTTAATTAGCATTACTATGGTCATGTGAAATTCATAGTAATGTGAGGAAGTTCGTAACCTATATTGCAATCATCATCTTCATGATTTGAAATGCAGAGATAAAAATGTACCTTTGTGAGATTGCCTCTCATTGTTCTTAACATCTGGTTTTCGTATTTTTGGCGAAGCTGTCTTCACTATTTTCCCTTGCAATCAGAGGAACATTCTATCCCATAAACCTTCTTACTCTTCACCGGGGAAGCAGAAGTTGCTTTCTTGGCTGCTCTCATCTTTGTGCTTGAAAGAGACTTGGCCGACATGTTTATAGAACGAGACAGCTTCACCGGACTCAATATTGTAGCCTTCTCTTCTCCTCTGCCATCTTTCCTTGCATTCTCCTCTGCCATTTTTCTACCAATCTGTTTCGTGAAGTAGGTGATGGAGCTGAAGCGTTCGACTTTGAAAACCTAGTAGTTTTGGTCGACGAATCTGTCGCGCTAGCTGGTGATGGTACTTTGATTTCCTTCAGTTTCAGAATAGTTGATGCTGCAATCAAGTGTAATTTCTTCTCCCCGCTGACCTTGCTAGTAGCACTAACATCTACCTTTTTCGCCATTGTCCTTGGTCCGTCAGAGCTTTCAACTGATGTACCTGCAGCCTTCTGTTGCGACTTTACTCCGGTTTTGTGGCTCGGCACAGTGTTTCTGGTTACAGTCAATGTTGCTTTCATCTTTGGTTTTACAGGTTCCCGAGAGAAACTCCCTGATTTAGCCACATGCTTATTTTCGATGTTCTTGTCTGGTGCCATCACAGTCTGGTCATTCCTCTTGTCTGAACTAACACATCCAATTGCTGAATGACTGGACACATGATCCACATGTGCCTGTTCTGCAGCTTGACGCACATCCTCGGAGGGCAGAATGACATCCATAATATGATCGTCAGACTCGTCGGTTTCCTGGATAGCCAATGGCATCTCCAGATCAATGCTTACAGCTCCCTCTGACAATTCTCCGTCTCCGCAGTTTGACCGATCATCATCGAATGATATGGTCAGGCACTTGGGTTCAGATCCTTCACCCGGCAACTCTACACATGGAGGAGAGCTTTCAGAATGACCGGGTACTACTTTCAGTGGTGGCTTCTGCTTGGTAAATCCAGGTTTAGCTGCAGAACCACTGCCATCTTTTACAGGTGAAAAAACCTTCGGACCTGGTCCTTGTTTCCTTCTTTGCCTCCCCGTGGTAGGACTTCAGCCTGGTCTTGTTTTCGACGCCTCGCGTTCGCACGGTCCTGACGCCAGGCACGGATAGGACAGTCCTCCTTAGGTTCAGAAGAATGATGGGTACCAAATTTGCAGCTGTCGTGGCAAGAGCCAGTGGATGCTCTGCGGTGATGTGGAACTGGCTTCTCCTTGCTCCTAAGGTAGGATGTAGCACTGTTTCCATCTGTAATTTGAGAGGCATTTATCGGGCAAATTTCTCTCTTGTACTCGGCTGATGCAGGGGTTGAAGTGCTCGCCTCTTTGATCACCTCCTCAGCCATTTGTAAGCACCGATGCTGCAATTGCAGGAAGGCACATACGTGAGAACAGCACATACAAAGTCCATATTGTATTAAAAACAAGCACATAACACTAACATGTGATGTGCAGATTAAACAAGCATCTCTAACAATGTACTCCATCTGTTCCAAATTAAGTGTCGCAAGTTAATTGAACTAAATCTGCGACACTTAATTTGGAATGAAGGGAGTATAAGACACCTGTACACTTACTGTTGTTAATGAATTACAGAAAAAGTAAATATATACAGCCAATGAAGCAGTGTTATGTTTCTGAATGTCCAAAGTAAAGGCTGCACTTGATAATCGTTGCATCAAAACCCTTGTATATCTTCGTTTCGACAAAACGTGAATAATGGATAGTCCAGAATAAGTTTCTTCCTACCGTGTGATGAAGATCATCAACAATATATTTAGAAATGTGAAGACACGCAAGGGTTTTGTTGTTGCTAAATGTACTAGTAGTTGAAACTCTTCATCACATGGTAGTAACTAAATATTCCAGTATTACTGATCTACCAGCGAGATGGGCGTGCTAGGTATGAGCTTAGCGTAGTTGACTTGACACCACAGATGAATTAGCTCGATTTTTATCAGCATTAACTAGTACTAGTTCAGATCAAAGATCAAACAAATTCCCTCCGTCAACGAGCTGGGACGCGATTAAACAGGATCGACATCCGATCGAACAATATCATCCTGGAGTAAAAAATCTTCAGCAGCAATGAAATAAAAGAAAAAATTTGTAACGCCACCACCAGGCCTTCGATCTCAAGAAGAAACTCGATTGGATCGTCGAGGCGACGCCACCAGCGAGAACCAAGGATCTCCACCACGAGAAGAGACAGAGTGCAACCAGTAATGGACAGCCCAAATAAATCTCCAAGTAAAAACCTGACCTGCCTGCTCCCGGTTCTTGACTGGAAGAGCTTGAGAGATGATCAATCGATCGGAGACCAATGCAAGGAGGAGCAGAAGAAGAGAGTTTGCCTTTGTATCCCGCCGCCGAACGGACGAACAGAACAGCTGCGTTACGGCTGTGCGGAATCGGTCGAACTGAGGAATGATCCGCGAGAGGGAGGAGGATGTTGCCGCTGTCGCGTTGGGGAGGGAGGGGCGTGTGCGCGTGGCGTTGGAGATGGGGAATGTTAGAGAATGAACAACTAACATTCATAGGGGCCAAAGGCTATTACATGTACATGTGTACAATATGCAGGTAACCCCTAATACAATGGGGATATACAGGAAAAGAGACTATACATGTCTAACACCCCCACTCAAACTAATGGTGGATCAACAACACAGTTTGGAGAGAAAGAAACCATGATGTGCTCTAGTCTGTGCCTTGGTGAAGAAGTCCGCCAACTGTGTACATACTGAAGAGCGAGAACCTGATCCTGCACAGCAGCACACACAAAGGAGGCATCCACACCAATGTGTTTGGTGAGCTCATGCTTCACCGGGTCACGAGCAATACTGATAGCACCTGTACTGTCTGACAATAGGGGAGTCGGCGCAGAAGCAGAAACACCAAAATTCTCTAGTAACCATCGTAACCAGGTCACCTCCGCCGTCAACATAGTCATCGCTTGCAACTTAGCATCAGCACTCGAGCGGGAAACTGCGG
The DNA here is from genome assembly GCA_947311845.1 of Poa pratensis. Classification (NCBI taxonomy): domain Eukaryota; kingdom Viridiplantae; phylum Streptophyta; class Magnoliopsida; order Poales; family Poaceae; genus Poa; species Poa pratensis. The sequence continues at coordinate 13,190,548 of CAMZMU010000041.1, forward strand.
TCTGTTTCTTCGTCTTCCAGGCAATGAGAGAATCTCCAAGAAAGACACAATATGCAGACAGCGAGTGGCGATCTGAAGGATCACTGACCCACGTAGCATCAGAGTAGGCCTGCAGTTGGAGAGAGCTGGAGCGAGGAAAGAAAAGGCGGCGAGAGATCGTGCCACGAAGATATCGTAGAACACGGAGGAGGTGACTATAGTGGACAGAGCTGGGAGCTGAAACGAACTGACTCAGAATGTGGACAGGATGTGATATATCTGGACGAGTGACGGCTAGATAGACAAGACTCCCAACAAGACGGCGAGTTGCGTGAGGAGGTTTACATGCAGCCACCACCGGGCTACTCTGTTCCTGATGGTATGGTCTGCCGTCTTTGGCGCTCCCTCTATGGCCTTAAGCAAGCCCCTCGCGCCTGGTTTGAGCGTTTCGCTTCTGTGATGACTGCTGTCTGGTTTGAGCTCAAGGTTAGCTCTCCTCTCCCCCGCACGTAGCAACTCCGTGCTTCCACCGTCGTCTCCGGCATGTCGCGCCGCCATCCCCGGCCTGTGCGAGGCCTGCCCGCCGCCGTCCTCCGGCCTGCGGAAGCCCTGCTCGTCGCCATTCTGGCCTGCGTGCATATGGCCGTTCTAGCCGTCGCCGAACTCCGGCTTGCCTGCATCAGGCCGCCTCCGTCGCCGCCGGCCCCTGGCTTGCCCACATCAGGCCGTCCTCGCCGGTCTCCGGCCGCCTCCAACGCGGCCATCTCCGGCTGTCCCTCGCCCGTCTCCGGCCGCCTTCGACGCGGCCATTTAAGGCCGCCTCCGACGCGGCCATCTCCGGCCGTCCCGGCCGTCCCCGCCCTCCGTGGGTGCCCTTAGGCTCCCCCGCTTGCTCGTCGTCGCCGCCTTTGCTGGCCTGAATCGCGAGCTCGGGCAGAGCCCAGATCCATATTCTCTCTCCTGTTGACTTTCAAAAAAAAAGACAGAGAGCCCGCGATGTCTCCATGTGTTCTGGATTCTGGAGCTTCCTTTCACATGTCTTCTGATTCTTCTGCTCTGTCTTCTATTCGACCTCTTGATTATCCTGTCAATGTTCTCACTGTCGATGGCACACCTCTTCCTGTTGCTAGTCGTGGCACCCTTTCTACTCCGTCTTTCTCTGTTCCTAGTGTTTCTCATGTTTCTCGTCTTACTATTAATCTTTTCTCCGCTGCTCAACTTACTGATTCTGGTTGTCGTGTCATTCTTGATACCGACTCTTGCTCTGTTCAGGACCGTCGCACCCAGGCTCTAGTTGGAGCTGGCCCTTGGCGCCGTGATGCTCAGGGCCTTTGGGAGGTTGACTGGCTTCGTGTTCCTTCCGCTGCCACCACACCCGCCAGTTCACATGCTCTTGTTGCCTCCTCTTCTGCGTCCTTCCAACAGTGGCATCATCAACTTGGTCATATATGTGGCTCTCGCTTGTCTTCATTAGTGCGTCAAGGTGTTTTAGGGTCTGTCTCTGGCGATGTTTCCTTACATTGTAATGGTTGTAGACTTGGCAAACAGACTCAGTTACCTTATCCTACTAGCGAGTCGGTATCCCAGCGTCCCTTTGACTTAGTTCATTCTGATGTATGGGGTCCTGCTCCCTTCGATTCGAAAGGGGCCATCGGTACTATGTTTTATTCATTGATGATTTCTCTCGCTACACTTGGCTCTGATACCATGTTAGAGAATGAGCAACTAACATTCACAGGGGCAAAAAGCCATTACATGTACATGTACAATATGCAGGTAACCCCTTATACAATGGGGATATACAAGAAAAGAGACTATACATGTCTAACAGGAAATACTAGATGCACTGGGTCCATTGACCGCTGCGGTATACTGCCTCCGTTCCCTAACTTTGAGAGAAAACGTTTGTCAAAAGTTAAACCATGTGAAGTTTGATCAATCTTATAGATAAATCTATCAATTTTACGATATCAAATCAATTTTATTAGATACGTAATTAAATATATTCTCATAGTATATCTATAAAATATTATAATTGTTGATAGTTATTTTCATAATCTTGGTCAAACCTTACATTGTTTGACTTGAGAAAAAATTATGCCCCTTAATTTTAGGAATGGAGGTATTAGGAAACACTTATGTTGGTATTCAAGAAATTTTCTTTGACTTTAGGAGCTAGAACTTGCCATATGAGCTCAACAAAAGATTAGTTCATGTCATCTAATCCAGATGTATAAGCTTCCATGCTCTAGTCCCCATTCTTTTGCTCCTCAAAATATTTTCTTTTTAGCATTTTAACGATACATATTAGCATTATTTCCGTATTTCAGATCAAAAGGTTTTTGGCACAATAATAAATAAAAAGATAAGTTTTGAAATAATGAAATCAACAATTAACACTTTTCATAAAAAAAAGTAACACTTGGAAAAACTTTTTCGTGTCTTGGGATGCAAAACAAGTTATCACTTGAAACGGAGTGACAATATCAATATAGCTGGAGTAGACATCTCTAGACTATTTTTTTCACAACTTTATTGTGTGTATTTTAGGTTTGAAAGTATGAGGAGCACCACTTATTCTCTCGTAAATGAGGAGCGTACCAAGGTTTCTTTTGGAAGCAAAAACCCATGGGAAATATTTGTGGGGCAGGAGGCGACTTTAGCTCATCATGTTCAATAGGGTGTGAATTTTCCATTAACAACCATATGGGAAGTAAACCTCACCCATCAATGTTCTCTCTAACAAAGAACTTGCCTGTTGCAAGATGATTAGGAGGGTGGTTGTACCCCCAACCCACCAGAGTTCAAACCCCAGGTTTGACGCTGGTGTTTCTCATTTAGGCGGAATATTCTTCAGTGGGAGGCGACGCTCCCGTCGACAGCGAGGCACCTGTGGTGACTTCGTCAATCTCAAGACCCAACCGCCGGATCAGTCTTTCGGAGGTGCTCATAGGGGTAGGGTGTGTGTGCGTTTATAGAGTTGAGTGTATGCGCGTGTATGTGAGCGTCTGCGTTGTACTGTGTTTCACGAAAAATGTTCTCTCTAACAAGGGAACTATGTTTTTAGCTACTATAGCAGTTTTTTTTAAGATAAAAGACATTTTATTGCCCAACTTTGACTTAACAAAGCAGTAGAATGTGCTTTTCTCGAGAGAAAATTAATGTTGATGTAGCATTGTGGTCAAACCGATCAGGATAAATTCCGTATAAAACATAGGAAACCAAGGTAACATGTAGACGAATAAAACCAGAATAATCTAATACCAGGCGCATGAATATAGAGTGAAGAACTCCAGTGTCTGTCTTAAACATTGGGCAGCCATAAACTCAACATGTTTTGGAGGATCTGTAATTACCGTAAAATCCTATTTTCAATTATTGAAAGGAATATGAAAACACCAAAGAGTGGTCGGCAAGTTTTTTTCCGCCGGCATGGAGTTGAAGAACCGCGGTCATGTGACTATGTGAGTGGGAGCAAGCAGTCGGGCATTAAGAGCACAAGAAAGCCGTAACCACAACGAAATGCGAAATGGCCTAGTGGGCCATGACAGAGGGAACGGATACCAAGACAGGATCTCCGCGAAGGAGCCCGCGAATGATAGGGCTCGTGTCCGCTCCGCCTTCATATGCATCGAGACGCCGCGTTCACGCAACCCCCCCCCCCCCCCCCCCCAAAATTTAGAAATCCGACATCGGAATCGCTCGTCGCAGCGGGTCAGAGTCTCAGAGATCGGGTCGATGGCCGGAAAGGAGGAGTCTCTCTCGATGAAGCCGTGCAGCATGAGCATCGAGACGGTCATCGGTGAGATTGATGATCCGAAGACGGAGGTTGGCAAGACCATGTGTTATTTTCCCTTTTACAATTCAGTATGCAGCATCTCTGTACTCCATCATCTTGACATGAAAACTACTATATTCCCTTTTCTTTTTGCGGATTAGTGAGTTGTCTGTAGGTATGCGGTGCTCTGACCGCCTTGTTATGCTTTCAAGTGCGCCACGTCTTTCTGTGGAATGGCTGGTAGATTTATGTCAACATGTAGGGTACTCGAATTCTTAGCTCAGTGGAATTTGATCAACCCTTTGTGCTATAATAAATTTGTCTTAGAACGGTCAGTTTTTGCCTAGAGCATTGCAAAGATAAACATGAAGCAGGAAAATTGGCACACGGGTGCTGCTGAACTTGCAGCTTAATTATTAGGAAGTTCTGAGCAATGATCATTCTGAGAGCACAGACAAAAATGTTCATCTTGTTGATGTGAATAGAAATTAGAATAGTTTTAGCATACACAGGATTAAAATATATCTCACATATTTCATGGTTTTGCTCATAAAGCACAATTGACACATATTTAACGTAATACGAGATCACTTGACCCCACGTGCTATAATGTTTGCGCTCGAGTATTGATCTGTTAGAATCCAATTTTTTATCCTTTACTTATCTTTTGGAGCTGATAGATAGCTAGTTTTTTTGCTTGATCGTTGTCAATTCGTTTTCCTTAGGTTTTAGTACTATGTACTACTCTTTTATAATAAAAAAAGCAGCTCCATCTTCCTTTTCGTCAAAATAATGAATACCTAACTTAATCTTTATTTCGCCAATATATCACCATAATACATGTCTCAATCTATAACTGTTTGATTTGATATCGTGGTAAAAAGCCCAAAACCCGCAATAGAAGCCAACCTACAATGATTTTGGGAATCATGATATATCTCGCATCGTAAATTGATCAAATGAAGGTTTAACAAAATCGCAAAGGATTTGTGGCGGTTCTCGTCTGTATTGCCTTGTCCAGACTTGTATTTTTTTAAGGGGCCTTGGCATGTATTTCTATGGGGCTCTTGTGCGTTGTTGAGTGTTAGACCCAACCAAAATACTCCTACTTGGGTGAATTGGTCATTTTCCCTAGGTAGGATCATCTCTGCCTAACCTCTACTTCGCTTTTTCGTCATTCGTCTTAGCCATGAGAGCATCTCCAGCGGCTGCTCCTAAATATGGTCCAACACCACACAAAACAGACACCATTTGGGTGGTGTTTGACAACTGTCCGGCCATTTCAAGGTCGCCTCCCCCACCGGTACCCCCCAAATGGCATCCTTATCATATTTTCTAAATATGAATGAATTTCTATCTAAATCGTAGAAAAATGAATACATAGTCCAATAAGTAGTTTAAACATAGGATAAATAAACTTATTACAACCATTTAAATAAAAAATTAATTAAAAATAAAGTTCTTCGTGGACTAGAGGCTGGTGTCTCGGCGTGCCCACAAGTGCGTGACTAGATCACTCTGTAGTTGATCATGAGCTGTTTCATCTCGAATCTCATGATGTGTAGCGTGGAAATGAGTAAACTTGGACGCCGGCCCCCGATGTGCCTCGACAAAGGCGCCCTGTAAGTCCTACGACTCATTCATGATCAAGTTGATATCTCGCTCGCTCTCGATGATCATGTTGTGCATGATGACACAAGCGTTCATGATCTCCCACACATATGTATCGTTTGCCATGTTTAATGAAAAGTAGTCATTGTAAAGCAGCACATGACATGTTGTTATGTAGCGGTTCTTGTCGGGCCTCTTCCCTTTCGCCAACCCGTCGCGTTTCGGCTTGGCCTCCACCACAACCTGAAGAACGGTGAGAACAAGCTGATTCTCTTCATCATCTGCATCATCATAAAGAGTCCTCTTCCATCATTTGGAGAAAAAACATTATTTTATCGTCGCTACCCATTGCCTATTAACAATATCTAATGAATAATAATCGAGCTACAAAGAAATGAAAAACAAAGATAAAGACTTTGAAAAACAACCGAACACCTTGCGGATGGGTGAGAAGGGGTTGCGCCAGGAGGTAGAGCTGCGGCGTCACTGGGAGCGGAAACGCAGCGGTGACTCGGATGAGACAGAGGGCGGGGGGTGGTGAGGGGTTGGGAGACGTGGGGAGCAACGGGGGCGGCGGTGTCGCAAATCGTCGGGCAGTGAAATTGGAGAACAGGGTGGGCCGTGCAAATGAAACAAGCCTACTTGTCATGTGTCTATGGCAGGTGGACCACCGCCCGACACCCCCCGATAGGGACTCCAAAGTTGGGTGCCTGGTCGGAAGTGCCAGTCAGCTGTCCGACACCCAATGCGCCTTTGGAGTGCATCCATGCTCTAAGTTGCATCTAGTTTTGATACGTCACCGGAACATTGAGTTAATTTTCATTCGATTGAGAACCAGCCAGTTTATTACGGGTTACTGCTGTGTATTTTTTACTAGGCTATTGCGTGTATCGCTGAACCGAAATACTCCAACTCCAAGTAGGTGGTTCGGTTAAACTGTTCTCCATGGCACGGCACGATCATCTCTCTCTCCAACCTCTCCTCCGCTTTTCTATTCACTCAGTCGGCACCAATCCCTTTCTTCCCCATCTCTCCCTCCCACGGCAACCCAATCCACCGACTCCCGCCCCACCGCCGGCCGATTCGGGGCTTGCTCGCCGGAACCAGCGTGGATCCGAGGTCAGGGCCCTCCCGATCGCTTGTCCCCGCTCTCTGCTCCGTTTCTTGGTCCCCGACGCGCGGGCGGGGGGTTCCTGCCGCGGCGCCTTGTCGGATGAACTCTCCCGGGAACGGGTTGCCGGATGACACGGTCCCCGGCCGTCGCTACAAACGCTGCTTGCTCTAGCTTCTGTGTTTTAGACTTTTAGGGCCCTTCTTTAGCGGCAGCTTGAATTGCGTGTTCGTAGATTGCGTGATTGGACCAAACTGGAATGGATCCTGGTTAACCGCGTATGGTTACCTTATAGTTAGATAAGCTGGTCGAACCTGATTTTGTTTTGTTTTGTTTCTTATATGGTGGCATCAGATAGTCCAAGCTTGAATTGGAACCATAGCCCTATTAGCTTATTGATGATTGGAGATTAATAAACATAGGCTTCTGAGTTGTAGCTCAAAAACTTGTTATTTCTCTTCCGCTGTTTCGCATACAGTGGCGATGATTAATAAACAGAGTCAAGTGTGATGTGGCTATTTTTGTTGGGCGTGCATACTTCAGCCTAACATGCACATTCAGATAATAATAGTTGTCAGCACTTCAAAATGTAGCTCGCGTCTCTGGGATTTACTGCTCTGAACTGTGGTTCACATTTGCTCATATGTGCGTTAAATGGGAAGGAAGCTTTTATTAGATTAAATTGAGCGATTCATCGTGATATCGTGTATCCCTGCAGTGTATTCCTTGCTTTACGCGCGTCATTTCTACTTGTAGCCCTTCTGCAAATTTACCTGGTGGGTGTGTATTGTCAATCGTAGAATGATTGAGATAAGATGATTGGTTATTGGCTGCATTTGATGATTCGTCACTAAATATTTGATGCTATTTGTCTGCAGTAACCTACGAATTCTCTCAAGGCCTTTTCTGGAGCTTGCCCAACATTATCTCTTAAGTAGTAAAAAAATATATGGCCTGACTTTGGCATTTCATGGGAGGTTTTGAAGATGATGAACCACCCTCAAAACGCGCAAGAGCATCCTCAGTAGAGTCTGTAAGTTTAGACGGTTTCTGCTATTCAAAATCCGCTAACCCTTTGGGAGGTACAATGGCTAGACCTTTGACTTCCCAGGGGAAAGAAGTTATGGTCGGCTCTAAAGGTGTTATTAAGAGGGACGAATTTGTGAGGATAATCACAAAAGCCCTGTATACTCTTGGGTATGAAAAAAGTGGAGCTGTTCTCGAGGAAGAATCAGGCATAACATTGCATTCCCCATCGGTGAATCTTTTCAGAAAGCAGGTGCTTGATGGAAATTGGGACAGTGCAGTAGCAACCTTGAATAAACTTGGCCTTCTGGATGAGAACATTGTGAAGTCTGCTGCCTTTTTGTTATTGGAGCAGAAATTCTTTCAACTTTTGAGAAATGACAACCTAATTGGTGCCATAAAGACGCTGCGCAGTGAAATATCCCCCCTTGGTGTTAACAGAAAACGAGTTCACGAAATGTCAAGTTGCATAATTTCTTCTCCACAAAATGTATTGCCTGTGTTTCAAAGCTTGGAACTGAAGCATCTAGCTCACGTCTTAAGCTCCTAGAAGAATTGCAGAAGGTGCTCCCCCCTTCTATTATGGTACCTGAGAGGAGGTTAGAGAATATAGTTGAACAGGCACTTACTGTACAACGCGAAGCTTGTTATCTCCATAATTCTATTGATGGCTTGTCACTTTACGTTGATCATCAATGTGGGAAGGATCAGATACCATCTCGAACACTGCAGGTAAGAAGTCATGCTGATGTCAGTGCTTGAATTTATTGCATGTAAAATATTTGAATACAATGTTCCAAATCAAGGTTGTATACTTTCTATTGGTCTGGATTTCTTAAGAACCCACATAGATAGTGGTAGGTCTGGTGTTCTGCTCTTTGATCAACTAGTTCTGTATACCTTGATTGTCACTTATAGATTGTTCAAAACATTTCTTAGTATAAGTTCTGTTCTTTTTTTTTCTTTTTTTGTGTAGTGTAATGTGTGATTCATGAAAAAGACAGATGTAAATTGAGTGCTATTTATCTGTTCATGAAAACATTCTATCAGCTGAGGCCAGAAATCCTTGTTAAGAGCCAGATATGCCTCTCATTCCTAGTGTAAACAGTAAATGCCTAAATGTAATAATTGAAACTGAGCAAACTCGTTGCACAATGGCATGCCTCTAGCCATATCTTATCACTTGTACAATCAACAAGCCCAAAAAAATTGTTGCAGGTTTTGCGTGCACACCGTGACGAAGTATGGTTTCTTCAATTTTCAAACAATGGGAAATATTTAGCCTCAGCATCAAATGATAAATCTGCAATCATATGGAAGGTAACTATGCTGCTAACTTTTGACGTTTTTCATGAAGGTGTTCAGCAGTTTAGTGATTTGCCCCTTAATTTCCATTTACCGCCTCATGTGAAAACTTGAAACTGCACGACCTCATTGACCTTTTTTTTGTTCACCTGTTGTTATTCCCAAAAATTTAGATCTAGAATATTTTGTAGTTTGTCCAAATTCAAATTAAGATTGCCATTTTACATTATTAGTTTCGTCGGAGCCTATTTGATTTGGACCATGTTGGCTTAGAATCAAATTTGGTTAATATGTTTGTCAGATTTGCTTCTTGATCTTGTGGCCTGACACTTTACTCTTATGCTGTCACTGTTGAACATGAAATTGTATTCGTCTCAGCTGGTCCCAGTTAAGTGAACAACCCCACAATCATGTAACTTCTCCTTTATGCATATGAGGATTAATTAACGTGTTCTAAGTTTATTTTTCCAGTTAAGTGACATCACATGTTCCTTGTTTGAATCTTTCAAAACTAATTTCTAAAAAAAATCACCTCGTTCTCGACGCTTCAATTCATCGAGATTCCAGTGCACATGAACCTGAATTTCAGCTTTCTTCTTCATTTTTCTCCAGGAATTTAACTGCTTTATAAATTATAATATGTACTTTGGGATGCACATGCATGTACGTACTGATAATGATGGTGAATTTTACATTTTCACTATCATCTTGATAGTTGATGCAACACAAATCGATCTACTCCTTGCTTGCAGTAATGTGAGTATTCGTTTCCTAGGTCGATGAAGATGGAGAACTATTGCTGAAGCACATATTGACTGGTCATGAGAAACCAGTGATGATGGTTGCATGGAGCCCTGATGATCGCCAGCTTCTCACATGTGGAATGGAAGAAGCAATCCGACGTTGGGATGTTGAATCTGGCGAATGTATTCATGTTTATGAAAAGCCTGGCCTTGGTTTGATGTCATGTGGTTGGTTTCCAGATGGACAGCAAATATTGTCTGGTCTATCTGATCAAAGCCTTTGCTTGTTGGATTTAGATGGTAAAGAAGCAGATTGCTGGAAAGGGGAGAGATCATCAAAAACATCTGATTTGGCCGTAGCAAAAGATGGTAAACTTATAATAAGTATGAGTAGAGATTGCACAATTCTTTTATTCAATAGGGACACGAAACAGGAGAGGCTGATTGAAGAGGATAAAACAATCACTTCATTTTCTCTTTCTGAAGATGGTGATTTCTTGCTTGTAAATCTTATAAGTGAGGAAATTCATTTGTGGAACATAAGGAATGACCCCAGTAGAGTTAGACTGTATACTGGCCATAAGCGCAGCCGTTTTGTGATAAGATCGTGCTTCGGTGGATCAGAGCAGGCTTTCATTGCTAGTGGAAGTGAAGATTCAAAGGTATGATGTATTAACTGATTCTTTATATAGCTATTTTCCACCAGCTTTTGTTCAGGATATTTTATGCTGGTTACTGCTTTTGTTACATGTCTAGTGATGTGCATTGCATGGTGGATAGAGTTAATGTTTATCTGGAATATGCACTACTGTTTTTGGGATCTTGGGATCATTTGTTTCTTGTAAACCAGACATTGGATGAACCGGTACTTATATGGGTGCCATAGTCATCTAGTATTGGCACTCATGATCCATATACCTGGTAGGTAGTAAAATGGGGTGAGAGAATTGAGATCTACTGTACTAATATTAGTCAAGCGCTGAATTCTGTAAGCTAGTGTAGTAAAACACCAATGTCTTGAATGCACAACTACCAACCTGCTACATAATGTTTTGCTGAAATTTTGTTAGGTTGTTGAAGTGCCATGGAAAATAACTATCCAGTGGTTGGTCCACTCAATGTCATGCCATTTTCTTTGTCAGGTTTATATATGGCACAGAGCCACGGGAGATGTTATCAAGACTCTGTCTGGCCACTCTGGCGCGGTCAACTGCGTAAGCTGGAACCCTACAAATCCACACATGCTCGCATCTGCGAGTGACGATCACACTATACGTATATGGGGACTGAAGAAGGCCAGCACAAAGCGAAAGGACGTTGACAGCGGCAGTAGCAGCAATGGGGTTCACATGAATGGCAGCGCCAACGGCAATGGTTTCGTTCACCAGTGCAACGGCAGCCGCAGCAAATGATTCTTGGTAGCCCCATGCAAACATTTGATCGGCTTCATTTGTAAATCCCCCTTCGATATGCTTTACTTCCGTTCGTCCAGGAAGACCACCATAGTTTAAAACATAGCTGCAGCACAGGTGTGTGGGGGTGAGAAACCTGCTTGGTTTCTGTGCACCATCTCCCTTGTTCCACCACCACCATTCTGTCACATTTATTTCTCAATTCAAGCTGGATAAGTACAAAAATGGACAATTAAAGCAGCTTTATTTCCTCTGGTGATTGCGACGACAGCATAGCAATGGCCGCCAAAAAACGGTGATTCATGTTTTTGCATGATTTGCCTGAATACGTCTAACGAAATGAAAATAATTGAGGAAATTCACGATGGAACCAGAGCTCATATGCTTCCCGTTATTATCGGGCAAATAAAACAAATAGAAAATCTTTTCAGGAAATTCTGAAAAAAAATCACAGTCATACCTGAGTATGGCACGTACGGACGTGTGAAATTTCGCAACGAAATGACACCGTGGCCGCCCTGTGCAAAAAAGATAAATTTCTGACAGAAAATGAGATCCCATTTTTGAATTTTTAGATCTTTGATTTGTTTTTTTTTCACAGTTAAGCCACAATATCAGTTTGTTATGAAAATTCACACGCTCGTGCGTACCATACTCAGACTTTTTTTCAGAACTTTTTGAAAAGTTTTTTTTTCTGACAATACCGGGAGCATATGCTACCCGGTGCCAAAACGCCGCTCCCCAAACTATGTAACATTGTTATGTTTGTTTACTATATTTGCGGTACTTGAAAAGTCATGCCAACCAAATACCTTAAAGGTAGATCTAGTTGGTGATTCACTGCCACCGTGGAGGCTTTTTTTTACTTCACGACCACCTCCCACACCAGTCTTCTGCTCCTCCTCGCTGCCGCCTTGCGTAGCCTTGCCTGGCAAAGCTCGGGGGTAGCCGGCGGCAGCGGGCCCTCCTCCCTCGCGCGGGGGTTCTCTGGCTGGAGTGATGTCGTGCCGTGGACGACGCGTTACTGCCGGCAGAGCTAGAGCGTCGGGGCGGCGGCCCCGGGTTTCTTCGGCGGAGTCGATGGCCGTGGTGGCTGTGCTGGCAGCACCACGACTAAGCGGGCGGCGGCAGCGCGACCTCGGCCATGCGGGCTCGATCTGGGCCTGGCGGGCCTGAGCTGCTGTCGTTCTGGTGTTGGTGATTGTCTACAAGGTGTCGAGCGGTAAGCTGTGCTGGTAGCCGTAGGGCCCCGGCATCCTCTTCCCGCCACCACCGGGTTATCCTGCACATCCACCGCGAGTGACGAGGTTATACCAAACGGGTACCCTACCATGAGGGTACCTGGTGCACGTGATGACTAAGCCCAATTGTCAACAGTCCGATGAAGCCCAGCAAGGAAGGCCCAAGACGAAGATTGCTTCCCAAGTTAGGCATAGTCGGTTATAGTTTCCTTATCTGTAAAACCTAGTCGGTTACGTACCCGAGACCCAGCCCCCTATATAAGTGCTGGGAGGGTGGCCGATAAGGACACGCAACAGCAGAGCCCTCAAACCCTAGCAAGATCAAACCCTTGCTAGACCCTTGTAACCACAACATATTCCGCAATCAATACAGACATGCAGGAAGTAGGGGTGTTACCTCACTTGAGGGCCCTGAACCTGGGTAAATCCCGCTTGTCAGCCGATGATTCCATTAACACTACGCGTTCTCTACCTCATAACTCTAACCCTAGGTACCTTACCATGGGTATTACCGAGGACACACCTCGTCAATTGGCGCCGTCTGTGGGAACAGGTAGTGTTGGATTCACGGTTTCGCCGGTTCCATCTTCAAACGGTAACTCGCCGGCCACATCCGCAAACGGCAACTCGCCGGCAAGCTCGACTAACGTCGGTTCGACAGGCGATCACTCGCCAGCTCCAAAGATCGCATCACCAAAAAGAATCAAACCATACTCGCCAGAAGCTCAAGAGGCCTTTTCCAGCCTCGACTCAGGTTTGGATTTAATTGTTGAAAAAGACAATTTTTTCGTCGATAAGTTTGGTGTGCAGGACTTGACAGATCCAATCGCGGCTGAGACACTCGACGCTCCATCGACTACGAGTGCATCGCCAACAGTTATGGAAGCCGCCTCATCACAGATCGATTCGATCTCGCCGCTAGGATCACCAGCCTCATCTATGTCAACCCGAGAGTTCAACGAGCTCATGGCGCAGAAAATCCCAGATGATGAGGTACAGTCCACCTATCAAGTTGGCACAGTCGAACACGCCGAATCACTCGACATGGTTCTCGACTACATGCAAACTGAAGACGCAAACGACAGTATTTGCCTCGGCGATTTCGGCGTACCAGAGATCCAAGCAGATCATGAGTTCCTCTCCAACAATGAAGACAATCCTGAGCAGTTACTCGAAACATACGTCGGCACCGACACGCAGATCAGCAGAAGCAACAACTCTGACATGAGCTTGGACGATGAGTTCGAGTCCATGACTGGCATAGACAGCACATACATATGTTCTCCGATCGTACCTCATCAGGTCTCCGTTGCGTTCAGCGCAGAAACCTCGGCAGCAGCAGCCAGTCGAAGGCCCACGAAGTTCTCGTGCACGGTCACATTACCAGATGGTGTATCAACATTGACCATCACAGCCGAGATGGCGTCAAAGGTGGACAAAGTCATCAAGGAGTGCACAATGATGCCATCAGATGCAACCCCAGAGGAGATGATGGCCTACAACTACTTCAACTGGCAAGAGACGATGCGCCTAAATCAGTACAGAGCAACACTTGAGGAACGCAGAAAGCAAGCCAGTATATCGAGTACGCGAAGGAGGCATCTATCCCTCGGCTCCACAGGTGGGACAGAGCCCAAGCACAGGTCGAGATTTGCAAAATTCCCAGAAGGAGAGAGATCAGGAATTACTCGTAACTTAGATTACTCGTTCATGACACTGGACGCAGATGGAGTGCTAGTACCCAAGACAGCCGAAGGTGCCTTGCTCTCAATCGGAGCTTACCTGAAAGCAACTGCACCTCCAGCAGGCGATCCGGCCGTGGTAGCACATCAGCAGCAGATAAAGGCGCTCGCACTCGCAGCAAAAGGACTCCAAACGGGGAAAAGCAGAGAGCGTAGCAGGAGCCGCTCATGACACACATCGCGAGATCATCGCAGCCGCAGCCCTCACAGGAGCAGCGCAAGAAGAGACTCAAGTCGCCGTCGATCACAGAGCAGGTCCAGAAGATCGGACAGCAGCGACTCAGGGGACAATCGAGACACGGGACCATATGGAGCTCGATGCTTCACTCGACGCATCCGCGAAGCTAGGATGCCCAAAAAGTTTGGTTTACCGACAACGCCGAAGTTCAACTGCAGACAATAGCCATTTGGGTCTCTCGAGGATTACAAGCTAGCAGTTGTGTGCCAAAGAGGAACAACTACAACAACATTACAATACATACAACTGATGCTCGAAGGCACAGCTCGCGACTGGCTCAAAGCATTACCCGAAGCATCATACGACTCCTGGGACCATTTCCGGGAGGACTTCATCAAATACTTCGATCCTTTGTGTGAGCAGCCCAAAACATTTGCAGAACAGCAGGCTTGCACACAGAGGTCAGACGAGACACTCCGAGCATACATCAGAAGGTGGACCACCATCCGCAGTTCAGTAGGCACAATCTCCGAAGACAAAGCTATGGATGTCTTCACCATGGGAGTTTTAGGGAGGATTTCAGAGAAGCACTCGGTCGCCAAAAGCCAAAATCAATGGCTAAGCTCATGAAAATAGCAACCGAGTGGGCAGACGGAGAAGATTCCATAAGGGCTAAGCGCCCAGTCTCCCCGCGAGACCGAGAAGATCGTCGGGACAGTCGAGATCACCGCGACAGCCATAGAGACGATCGGAGGCGCAAACGCCAAAACCATTATAACGACAATGATCGAGTGAAGTTCATGGCAGCTGGTTTCTCTCAGCCACAAGACAATCACGTCAGAGACGACAGGCGACCCGAAGACCGCCGCGACAACCGAAATGAAAATCGTCGCGATGGTCGCAGTGATGACCGCCGTGACAGTCGAACGGACGATCACCGTGACAATCGAGACCGTGACCAGCGCGGTGGCTACTACCGAAGGCAAGAGTGGCGCAGGCGCACGGAAACAAGGCCAGAAAGGATATTCGAAGAGAAGATGGACGACAACTGCAGATTTCACCTGTTCAAAGGTGAGGATGGAAGGTTAATCTCCAATCACACCATGAGAAATTGCAGGGAGTTCGATCAAATGGCGATGGATTACATGATGAAGATCAGAAGGGTCACACCCTCGACTGTTCAGCCAGTCCGCGCCGCAGCGCCACCAGCACAGCCAGTCCTGGCACTCCCAGCGCCACCACAGCATAGTGCGGGAAGCCAAGTCGCAGAAGCCATACACCACATACCACAAGTAGCAGAAGATCAGTACCCAAAACCTCAGGGACAGATGTACATGATCCAAAAAGGGCGTCCCTCTAACAGGCAGCAGAAGTTGCACACTCGACATGTCAACATGGCAGTCATGGCGCCACCAGCCATGCCAGAATACCTAAGGGGATCCGAGACTCCAATAACGTTCACACGGGAGGACCACCCACCATCAGTCTATCGACTAGGCCATGCAGGCCTGGTACTCGACGCTCAGATTGGTGGATACACCATGACCAAGATCTTCATGGATGGAGGTAGCAGCATCAACATCATCTTTGCTGACACACTACGCAGGATGAACAGGTCAGTCGAAAATCTACCCGAGTTCACAAACACCTTTCATGGTATTGTCCCAGGCAAAGTTGTTCTCCCCAAAGGCACAATACAACTCGACGTCACGTTCGGCGATGCAAGTCACTTCAGAACAGAATCGATTGAGTTCGAAGTCGTCGACTGGAAGTCACAGAACCATGCCATACTTGGACGCCCAACATTTGCTCGGTTCATGGCAGTGCCACATTACGCATACCTCAAGTTGAAGATGCCAGGACCCAAGGGAGTCATCACAGTCAATGGAAACTTCCAAAGGTCAAATGCTTGCGACCGAGATTTCAGCAACATCTCGGAGATATTCGGTATGGAGCAAACTTTTGCAGAACTCTCTCTTACCAATGACCATACACTCATGCATGAGCATAAGAAGCAAGCAGTCGACAGGGCATTCAGCGCCACAGATGACATAAGGAAGCACCAAGTCCACCCGACTGATCCATCAAAGACAGTCAGGGTGTCCACAAGCCTACCTCCCGCATAGGAAAGCGCGCTCGTTGAATTTCTCCATGAGAACTAGGATATATTTGCATGGTGTCCAGCCGACATGCCAGGTATTCCTAGGAAACTCGCCGAGCACTCTCTTCAACTTACTCCAGGCGCTAGGCCAGTTAAGCAAACAACACGTCGTGTCTCCGGTCCCAAAAGAGAAGCCATAAAAAAGAAGTCGAAAGGTTACTCAAAGCAAACTTCATTCGATAAATCAAGAAATCAGATTGGGTGGCCAATCCTGTGCTCATCGAGAAGAAGAAAACAGCAGCTCTTCGAATGTGCATAGACTTCACAGGGCTTAACAAGTGTTGCCCGAAGGATCACTTTCCACTTCCACGAATCGATCAGATCATCGACTCCACCGCAGGATGCGCACGTTTATCCTTTCTGGATGCATACTCGGGGTATCACCAGATACGGATGAAAGTCGAAGACGAAGAAAAAACAGCATTCACAACTCCACTCGGAGTATATTGCTACACCACAATGCCCTTCGGGCTCAAGAACGCAGGGGCTACGTACCAGCGTATGATGCAAAATTGCTTGAAGAAGCAAATTGGTCATAATGTCGAAATGTACGTAGATGACATAGTTATCAAGTCAAAGGAAGAAATCACATAACTCGCAGATCTACGAGAAACCTTTGACAATCTCAAGAGTTACAACATCAAGCTCAACCCAGATAAGTATACATTCGGTGTTCTAGCCGGAGAACTCTTAGGCTACTTGGTGTCAGCACGCGGAATAGAAGCAAACCCAGAAAAAATACAGGCCATACTTACCATGCTGATGCATGTAAAATGCATACATGAACTTTGCACTATATCACTCATATTCCAATCATATATGCATCATATAAGGGTTATATTACTATTATTTAATGATATTAGGAAATAAATTAATTGTTTCCTATTTTTATGGAATTAACTCTGCGCAGGCAGAAAACCCTATTTCTTTCCTTTTATGTTTCAGGGACCCAAACGACTTCCAAAAATTATGGAAAAATACAGGCATCATTATTTTGGAAAGAGGAAGACCTCGGAGCGAAGGAAGCAAGCAAACGGAGGCTAGAAGGCCGAAAGAGGGTGGCCCACGCGGCCATTGTACCTGGCCGCGTGGGGCCCACTCTTTTGGGCCTCGGGGCTCCGTAGCCGTCGATCCTTTCTCCACCGCCTTCGTCTTGACGTAAAAACGCCTATAAAAAAGGTCCCCTGGCGTTTGCGAACCAAGCGCCGCCGTATCACAAAAACACGAAACAGAGACCTGGAGCTGCAGATTGGAGGGGGAAAACTCCGGCGGAGCGCTGCCGGCGTGGTCTCCTTCATCTCAATCGACATCTCCACCGTCTCCACCATGAAGAGGGAGTAGTCCACCTCTGGACTATGGGTTTGTGGAAGTAGCTTATGTATCTCTCCTCTCTCTTGAGCTTCACTAATGAGTACCGTATGAGCTGCTGGACATGATTACGGTCATATTTGTATTACCTATGTGGTGGATCTTTTTGTGAGTTAATATATGTTGAGATTGCAAATGTTTGTTTCAGTTATGAGTATAGATGCATATTATGTACCCCATTCTTGTCTACTTGTTTTGATCGAGCATGTTTATGAGAGCGTGTGTGGGGTGATGTGTGCATTAGTTGGAGTAACGGGGAGTGGAGAGTGCGGTAAGCTGACAACTGAAATATCGCGATCCACTTGGGTGTTTACCTTACTTTGTTACCTCACTAGGGATAAACAAAAATACCTTGTTGCCGGGGTTGAGGGTGATCAAGCCTCTTCTCTATGACTAGATCCAGCATGTTCTTATTTTAACTTCATGTCATGAAACTTATTGTTATACTCTGAGGCATCATAATTACTGAGGTGTTATGATTTAGTTCGTATCTTGGTGGAGTATAAGTGAGACTAATAACCAAAAGGTCTCTATGTTAGGACGTGATGCCCATATAACTGTCAACTTGATATCAAACTTTGTGCTTGCAATCTCATATGTCAACTCTATGTCCACTTGTCTGCCACACCACTTAAAGAGAGAGTGCATAAGTGAAACCATGAACCCCGGTCCATTTTTAATTATAAGAAACACCTTTCCAACCACTTTTACCACCTTGCCATTTTGTGCCATTTATAAATCCGAAAATACAAAAACACTTTTCCATCTTGCATCCATCATAAAAACCCAAAAATATATCATATATCATTGCCATCATCATCCTAGCATATTCATCCACCATCATTGCATATTTATTTTGATATCATTCTACACCTTGTGCTTGACAACCACAGGTGAGGCTGAGCACCAAAACATTTAACTTTGTTTTGCAGGTAACCAAAAAGAAGGATAAAGAAGATAAATCTACCACTACTGATTCCCCGAGAGTTTGATATTAAACCTTCGAGTCACCCTCATGGGGAAAACACTATTACCACTACTACATACTCTGCACTTGGAGGCTCAACCTAACCACATATACTTTCCATTGCAGGGGTATCAAGATTGTGGCGCCGTTGTTGAAGAGCGAAGAAACAACACTACATCAAGATTTCCTCATAAACTACGCGCAAGCCATCAAGGTGTTTTCTGACGCCGTTGCCGGGGAATTATAGCTGAGAGATTTATCCAAGGGTGCAGCCCGAAGACTCTGACTCCACATCAGCATCTGTTTTCTGGAGCTGGATTGATTCGAGGATATCACAACAAAGTCAACTTCATCACCAACTTGTGCTAACACCTAAGCTTGGGAGGTTGCACCTACGTGAGCATCATCTTATCCATCTTTACCTTCAAAGCAAATTCATCTGTTTTGTCATTGTCATTGCATTGTGTCTTGCATTTGTAATTCGGTTTGCAATTGTGAGTCATATTTATTTTGAGTTTTGCATCATAAAAATCAAAAACACATAAAAACTTGCTAAAATGGGAGAAAGAACTAAATTGTGTGACTACACAAACACTCCTAATGATCAATTCATTGCTAGGCCGATTGCCACACCTGAGATTAATGCTGATAGTTATGAAGTGAGTCCTAGTTTGCTTAACTTGATAACTAGGGAACAATTTGGTGGTAGTGCTATGTGAAAGGGCATGGCGTCCCCATGTGTGGTTTTGGTAATTAATGACAATCCCTATGGACTAATGGTTGCGTTGAGTTATACTTGTAGTATTTGTCCATAGACCATGCTTGAACTCCATATGTTGGATTCAAGGTTGATGCCTTGAATATATTGATATAATGAAGTATTTGGCATCAAGATCATCGAGGTGTATGGATATATACTTGATATGATCAAGAAGAAGAGTATGTGATGACCAAGTTGTTATTCGTGGAGTTATCCGATGTTTGGTCATATGTGAGTTGAGCATATTGCAAGTATGTCTTGAAGAAAAAGATTAGTGATCATTCATGGTTTTATTCAAGACATCGTGTATTAAAAAGAGAAGAAAAGATACAAGGTTGATCAAGATATTGATCAACTCACAAAGCTAAAAGATGTACCTAGTGGGATCATGTATCTCTTGGTATGGTAAGCAATTGTTCATATAGCTTTGTGAACTAACCCATGATATGTGTGTGGCATTTATATGTATGGTTAGGTATCTTTCTATGGGCTAGCATCAAATGAAGATTTCATATAGCCCATGAAGGATGACGTCAAGTGGTGATCGTCATCAAGCTTGAGTTGTGCAAGTTCAAGAGAAGTATCTCGAAGATATTATATGTTTGAAGTTTGCCACCCATTTGGAGATAATGGTCAAGTGAAGATGTGCTGATGAGAGGCTCTCCCATAGTGGAGTATGGGGGAGAAATATGTGGATCTTCACCAAGCGAAGTGCAATCAAGAAAGGTGGTCCACTTGAGAAGATCAAGATCATCATCACCTAGTCAAGTGGAATGCGCAAGGCAAAGGTATGATCTTGATAGGGTTTCTATTTTACCGGTCTCATGTTGTTAGTCGGGAGAATGGGTTATAGGAAAGATACCGTACTATCAAGAGGGGCTCTCGACTAAAGCATAATCGTATCAGTTGGAGAGAGCTCAAACCTTTGCATACTTGGCATCATCATCTTTCTTGGTTCTTATATGGCTTTTCTCCTTGTTGGGTTTTGGTGCTTGTCGTGATCTTCATGACAAGCCCAAGATCTTCAAAAACGGATTTCATTTGGAAAACTTGTTGCGTTTTCGTGTTGGAAATATTACCGGTCCACCTTTGCATTAGGGTCCACACCTCCCCATGTGTGGTATCCCCTCTATATTTGTGACCCTTAATATTTCTTTGCACACCTTCGAGTTAGCCTAAGATGGATACTATTCTTGCTTTGCTTAATAAGCCTAATGTTGAAAATATGTCTTTGCAAGAACTAGTTGGTACTAATCCTGAAAACATTGATGTCAACTTCATTAGGAACTATGGTAACAATGGGTATGGGAACAACAATTATAACTCTTATAATAAACCCCCATATGTTCCAAACAATCGTCCTTTTGTTCCATATCCGAATGCTAATGATAATAATTGGAAGCCTATGTCATCTCGCAATGATGATCCTGAGTCTAACAAAATTCTCATGGAACAAGTTGCTAGTCATAATACCATGATACAAGAGTTGAATAAGTCGGTTGCTTCACTTAGTTCTGATATTAAAGGCTTACAACTCCAAGCTGCAGGACTAGACAAAGCTTTGTCAAAACTAGCTGATAATCAAGCCACTTTATTGAGTATGTCTGCAGGGAAACCACAAGCATCACATGTGGTTGGGATGAATTCTATTGTTATTGCTGGTGATGTTCCTCTTACTTTGGAGGAAACTCTTAGTGAATTATTGAACTATCCTGAATATTTGCTGCCATTCATGTCTCAACTTGGTAGTTTAAGAGAAGAAGTTAAAGAAACTAAAAGTGATGAATCTATTGGGGTAATGAAAGAAAGGGAGGTTGAAGAAGTTAAAATGCTTAGTGAAGTTATGGATTCTTTGCTTGACTTAGAAAATTGTAGCTTGCATGAATTGATATCTATCCTACAAAAGTTTGCAAGTGATCCTTCTAACAACACTAATCAAGCTGGCTTTGGTTCCTATATTTCTAATCATGTCTTGAAAGAGAAAATTGCTAGGTACAACCAAGAGGCCATGATACCTCCTAAGCTTGGGGATATATGGATCCCCAAGGTGTTAGTAACTATTGGAAAAGAGACACACCATGCCATACTTGATCTAGGATCTAGTGTCTCTGTCTTGTCTAAGGAACTATATGGAATACTTGAGTTGAAAAATCTTGAAAAATGCTCTATTGAACTTGCACTTGCTGATGATTCCATTAAACATGCTTTAGGGACAGTTAGTGATGTTATGGTAGAGCTACATATGACTTTTGTGCCTGTGGATTTTCTAATCATGGATATGGGGAATAAAATCTCTAGTCCTATTATTCTTGTAAGACCTTTTCTTCGTACCACAGGTGCTATCATTGACTCAAAGGAAGGGAATGTGAAGTTTCAGTTCCCACACAAGAAGTGCATGGAACACTTCCCAACAAAGAGGGGCACATCATTCAAGCTCCCTCATGAGCTTCATCTTCGATAAACAACAAGTAAGAAGCCTAGCTATATGGCTATAAAGAAAGCGCTTTGCAGGAGGCAACCCGGTTATTTTTGTGTGTGATTTTTCTTTGTATCCTCTTGCTATAACAAGAGATCTTGTGTCTAGTTTAGTTCTAGAGTTTTTAATAAAGTGCCAACTTTTACCCATGTTGGTCTTGAAAAGTTGCTATTTGAGTTCGGAGATTTTATTCCTGCACGAATCTGTGCACGGTATGATTTTTAATTCTTGTTATGTAACTCCGAATGAGCTCATATTTGAACTGTAGTTGCAACTTTTCATCCTCTGTATGCATGAATTTTTTAGGAATTTTTCGACAAAGTTCAGTAGGGTAGCAAAATACGTTTTGCTGCTGCTTTTTTCTGGACAGATTCTGTCCCATTTTGTTTTATGCATGTTTTGAACTTCTATCTTGAATCTTTTTGATTCAAATGAGTTTATGAGTAGGCATACAACATTATACACTTTCTGGAAATTCATATGTATTTTTGTCCAAGGATTATATGCAGCAAGAAACCTATTTGTTTATCACCTCTAATGCACCCCCACAGAAAAGAAATGGGAGAAACGGTGTTTTGAAGTTTTTTCACAGGGATTGGAGGAGATGCACCAAGAGTTATCCAAGGATGGTGAAAACCATAAGCTTGGGGATGTGAAGACAACCCCACTGGACCTACACACTCTCGGTTTGCACACGTCTAACTTCTGTTTTTCGATCGAAACACTTTATCGCATAAACTTGGAGCGTCTTTTTGTTTGTTTGCTGAGTCTTGTGAGACCACCACATAATAAATGTATATGGGAAATTTTCTGGAAATTTGGATTGAAATATGTTGGATGCTATTATCATATTGGGAAAAGGGATGTTTGAGTTGATTTTTAATGATACATATAGTTGCATGTTTCATGAGCTTGTTAATGAGTAATAATATGTAAATGCTTTATCAAGAGTTATCACTTATTCATGTTTTGATGATGAAAGTTATTTCACTTTGTTTAACACGATAAGTTGGTTCTGTGGACACTCATGCATGCATCTAGATGGTCAACTTTCTCCCACTTGCTAGCCCAAACATTCCAACAAGTTAAAACTTGTTTCCAACACCTTCAACCAAAGTTATTTCAGTGGTCCACCATATCTACCAACTAGCTATATGCTATTCCGAGTATGTTCATCATGGTATTTGTGTTATCTATACCTCTGAATGAAAATGATTATGTTATTGATTGCCATGGGAAAAGTTGGTTATATATCTCTTATGAACTTGATGTTTTTACTATCATTGCTATAAATAAAACATGACCCATTGTGATTAAGATTATGATGCTAGTGGCTTGATAAATGTCCGAGGTTGGGAGTTAGCCCATATGTGCTGTCACATGCAAAGCTTTCAACATGCTCCATTTAGTTGATATCATGTGCTTTTGTCTATGGATGCCTATCATGGTGAAATGAGGGGGGAATGATTTAGTTTGAATGAGTTTGTATAAATGGTTAGAGAGACGCCTGGGCCGCTAATCTAAGCCATGCATTATTCATGGTGAAATTTACTTACATGCTATGGTGAATTATCTATGACACACCTTACAATAAAAAGCTATTCCAATGGTAAATAAAAAGGGTGTTAAGGTTGTTCATCTTGTTTGTTTGTCTTATCATTTTGATATGGGCTTGTTCCATATCCTGGGACAAGAGGTACCCCAGTTGACGCTCTTGATGATACTATTATTACTTACAATGATAGATAACTTGAACTTGCTTTTCCCAAGTTGAGTAACTCATGGTGTAGGTACTTGTATTCAAGGGGCATGAGACATCCAACCTTTACTTTGTCAAGCACACTACTCATATTTGCTCTCACATTAAACTATAATCATTCAAGATGCTATGATAGGGAATGAGAGCTTGACACCAAGTATTACCACATTGCAATCATTAACTTAAGTAGAAGAGTTTGGAGGTTAGATGAAACTTATGCATGCTTTACCTCTACTCACTTATCATCTTTCCAAAGTGTCCACCAAACATATTCAGATTTTCATCATCACTCTATGACCTATGTAGGATGTTCATACTTATCATTATGCATACATGTGGTCCATATTACTATAGTTATATTACACTTTGTGAACTATCTTGAACATCCTTACAATGAATACTTGATATCACTTCATAAACTGTTTTGCATATTGCTACTCCTTTGAAGAATGAATCATTTGACTCTATGTAGCAGTACCAATCATTTTTGATATCCATTGTTAGTGATATATTGCAAAGCTCATGTTAGTTTTATCACCTTCATACTCGAGGACGAGTATTGGTTAAGCTTGGGGATGTTGATGCATGTAAAATGCATACATAAACTTCGCACTATATCACTCATATTCCAATCATATATGCATCATATAAGGGTTATATTGCTGTTATTTAATGATATTTGGAAATAAATTAATTGTCCTATTTTTATGGAATTAACTCTGCGCAGGCAGAAAACTCTATTTCTTTCCTTTTATGTTTCAGGGACCCAAACGACGTCCAAAAATTATGGAAAAATACAGGCATCATTATTTTGGAAGGAGGAAGACCTCGGAGCGAAGGAAGCAAGCAAACGGAGGCCAGAAGGCCGAAAGAGGGTGGCCCACGCGGCCACTGTACCTGGCCGCGTGGGGCCCACTCTTTTGGGCCTCGGGGCTCCACAGTCATCGTTCCTTTCTCCACCGCCTTCGTCTTGACGTAAAAACACCTATAAAAAAGGTCCCCTGGCGTTTGCGAACCAAGCGCCGCCGTATCACAAAAAACGAAAACAGAGACCTGGAGCTGCAGATTGGAGGGGGAAAACTCCGGCGGGGCGCTGCCGGCGTGGTCTCCTTCATCTCCATCGACATCTCCACCGTCTCCACCATGAAGAGGGAGTAGTCCACCTCTGGACTATGGGTTTGTGGAAGTAACTTATGTATCTCTCCTCTCTCTTGAGCTTCACTAATGAGTACCGTATGAGCTGCTGACATGATTACGGTCATATTTGTATTACCTATGTGGTGGATCTTTTTGTGAGTTAATATGTTGAGATTGCAAATGTTTGTTTCAGTTATGAGTATAGATGCATATTATGTACCCCGTTCTTGTCTACTTGTTTTGATCAAGCATGTTTATGAGAGCGTGTGTGGGGTGATGTGTGCATTAGTTGGAGTAACGGGGAGTGAGAGTGCGGTAAGCTGAGAACTAAAATATCGCGATCCACTTGGGTGTTTACCTTACTTTGTTACCTCACTAGGGATAAACAAAAATACCTTGCTGCCGGGGTTGAGGGTGATCAAGCCTCTTCTCTATGACTAGATCTAGCATGTTCTTATTTTAACTTCATGTCATGAAACTTATTGCTATACTCTGAGTCATCTTAATTACTGAGGTGTTATGATTTAGTTAAAATAAATCATATTTATTATCAGTTTTGCATCATAAAAATAAAAAAACACATAAAAACTTGCTAAAATGGGAGAAAGAACTAAATTGTGTGACTACACAAACACTCCTAATGATCAATTCATTACTAGGCCGATTGCCATACCTGAGATTAAAGCTGATAGTTATGAAGTGAGTCCTAGTTTGCTTAACTTGATAACTAGGGAACAATTTGGTGGTAGTGCTATGGAGGATGCCTCAATGCATCTTCATGATTTTGTTGAAATATGTGACATGCAAAAGTTTAAGAATGTAGAAAGTGATATTCTAAAACTAAATCTTTTTCCTTTCTCACTTAGAGGAAAAGCTAAAGAGTGGCTTACCTACTGACAGCATCAATACTTGGAGTGATTTGAAAGAAGCTTTCATTAAGAAATATTATCCTCCTGTTAAAATTTTGCAAAATAGAAACAACATCCTTTCTTTTTGGCAAAATGAAAATGAACATGTTGCTATGGCTTGGGATAGGATAAAGCTTATGCTTAGAACTTGTCCTTCGCATGGGGTTAATGAATGGACCATATTGTACTCTTTCTACAATGGTTTAAACTACATGTCTAGAAACATACTTGATTCTGCTGCTGGAGGTGCTTTTATGAGTAAGACTATAGTTGAGGCTAAGGATAATTGGAAAGCATTTTGCAAAACTATATTCAATGGCATTCTAATAGGGCACCAAATCCTTCTAAGAAAGTGAACTCTATTGAGGAACTATGATTTGTCATCTAAGATGGATACTATTCTTGCTTTGCTTAATAGCCTAATGTTGAAAATATGTCTTTGCAAGAACTAGTTGGTACTAATCCTGAAAACATTGATGTCAACTTCATTAGGAACTATGGTAACAATGGGTATGGGAACAATAATTATAACTCTTATAATAAACCCCCATATGTTCCAAACAATCGTCATTTTGTTCCATATCCTAATGCTAATGATAATAATTGGAAGCCTATGTCATCTCGCAATGATGATCTGAGGCTAACAAAATTCTCATGGAACAAGTTGCTAGTCATAATACCATGATACAAGAGTTGAATAAGTCGGTTGCTTCACTTAGTTCTGATATTAAAGGCTTACAACTCCAAGCTGCAGGACTAGACAAAGCTTTGTCAAAACTAGCTGATAATCAAGCCACTTTATTGAGTATGTCTGCAGGAAACCACAATCACCTGTGGTTGGGATGAATTCTATTGTTATTGCTGATGATGTTCCTCTTACTTTGGAGGAAACTCTTAGTGAATTATTGAACTATCTTGAATATTGCTGCCATTCATGTCTCAACTTGGTAGTTTAAGAGAAGAAGTTAAAGAAACTAAAAGTGATGAATCTATTGGGGTAATGAAAGAAAGAGTTGAAAAGTTAAAATGCTTATGAAGTTAAGGATCCTTTGCTTGACTTAGAAAATTGTAGCTTGCATGAATTGATATCTATCCTACAAAAGTTTGCAAGTGATCCTTCTATCAACACTAATCAAGCTGGCTTTGGTTCCTATATTTAATCATGTCTTGAAAGAAAAATTGCTAGGTACAACCAAGAGGCCATGATACCACCTAAGCTTGGGGATATATGGATCCCCAAGGTACTAGTAACTATTGGAAAAGAGACACACCATGCCATACTTGATCTAGGATCTAGTGTCTCTGTCTTGTCTAAAGAACTATATGAATACTTGAATTGAAAAATCTTGAAAAATGCTCTATTGAACTTGCACTTGCTGATGATTCCATTAAACATGCTTTAGGGAAAGTAAGTGATGTTATGGTAGAGCTACATATGACTTTTGTGCCTGTGGATTTTCTAATCATGGATATGGGGAATAAAACCTCTAGTCCTATTATTCTTGGAAGACCTTTTCTTCGTACCACAGGTGCTATCATTGATCAAAGGAAGGGAATGTGAAGTTTCAGTTCCCACACAAGAAGTGCATGGAACACTTCCCAAGGAAGAGGGACATCATTCAAGCTCCCTCATGAGCTTCATCTTCGATAAACAACAAGTAAGAAGCCTAGCTATATGGCTATAAAGAAAGCGCTTTGCGGAGGCAACCCGGTTATTTTTGTGTGTGATTTTTCTTTGTGTCCTCTTGCTGTAACAAGAGATTTGTGTCTAGTTTAGTTCTGGAGTTTTTAATAAAGTGCCAAGTTTTACCCATTTGGTCTTGAAAAGTTGCTATTTGAGTTCGGAGATTTTATTCCTGCACGAATCTGTGCACGGTATGATTTTTAATTCTTTATGTAACTCCGAATGAGCTCATATTTGAACTGTAGTTGCAACTTTTCATCCTCTGTATGCATGAATTTTTAGGAATTTTTCGACAAAGTTCAGTAGGGTAGCAAAATACGTTTTGCTGCTGCTTTTTTCTGGACAGATTCTGTCCCATTTTGTTTTATGCATGTTTTGAACTTCTATCTTGAATCTTTTTGATTCAAATGAGTTTATGAGTAGGCATACAACATTATACACTTTCTGGACATTCATATGTATTTTTGTCCAAGGATTATATGCAGCAAGAAACCTATTTGTTTATCACCTCTAATGCACCCCACAGAAAAGAAATGGGAGAAACGGTGTTTTGAAGTTTTTTCACAGGGATTGGAGGAGATGCACCAAGAGTTATCCAAGGATGGTGAAGACCATAAGCTTGGGGATGTGAAGACAACCCCACTGGACCTACACACTCTCGGTTTGCACACGTCTAACTTCTGTTTTCGATCGAAACACTTTATTGCATAAACTTGGAGCGTCTTTTGTTTGTTTGCTGAGTCTTGTGAGACCACCACATAATAAATGTATATGGAACTTTCTGGAAATTTGGATTGAAATATGTTGGATGCTATTATCATATTGGGAAAAGGATGTTTGAGTTTATTTTAATGATACATATAGTTGCATGATTCATGAGCTTGTTAATGAGTAATAATATGTAAATGCTTTATCAAGAGTTATCACTTATTCATGTTTTGATGCTGAAAGTTATTTCACTTTGTTTAACATGATAAGTTGGTTCTATGGACACTCATGCATGCATCTAGATGGTCAACTTTCTCCATCTTGCTAGCCCAAACATTCTAACAAGTTAAAACTTGTTTCCAACACCTTCAACCAAAGTTATTCCAGTGGACCATATCTACCTACTACTATGCTATTCCGAGTATGTTCATCATGATTTTGTTATCTATACCTCTGAATGAAAATGATTATGTTATTGATTGCCATGGGAAAAGTTGGTTATATATCTCTTATGAACTTGATGCACATTTTTACAATCATTGCTATAAATAAAACATGACCCATTGTGATTAATATATGATGCTAGTGGCTTGATAAATGTCTGAGGTTGGGAGTTAGCCCATATGTGTTGTCACATGCAAAGCTTTCAACATGCTCCATTTAGTTGATATCATGTGCTTTTGTCTATGGATGCCTATCATGGTGAAATGAGGGGGAAATGATTATAGTTTGAATGAGTTTGTATAAATGGTTAGAGAGACGCCTGGGCCGCTAATCTAACCCATGCATTATTCATGGTGGAAATTTACTTACATGCTATGATTATTCTATGACACACCTTACAATAAAAAGCTATTCCAATGGTAAATAAAAAGGGTGTTAAGGTTGTTAATCTTGTTTGTTTGTCTTGTCATTTTGATATGGGCTTGTTCCATATCCTGGGATAAGAGGTACCCCAGTTGACGCTCTTGATGATACTATTATTACTTACTGATAGATAACTTGAACTTGCTTTTCCCAAGTTGAGTAACTCATGGTGTAGGTACTTGTATTCAAGGGGCATGAGACATCCAACCTTTACTTTGTCAAGCACACTACTCATATTTGCTCTCACATTAAACTATAATCATTCAAGATGCTATGATAGGGGAATGAGAGCTTGACACCAAGTATTACCACATTGCAATCATTAACTTAAGTAGAAGAGTTTGGAGGTTAGATGAAACTTATGCATGCTTTACCTCTATTTACGTATTCATCTTTCCAAAGTGTCCACCAAACATATTCAGATTTTCATCATCACTCTATGACCTATGTAGGATGTTCATACTTATCATTATGCATACATGTGGTCCATATTACTATCTGTTATATTACACTTTGTGAACTATCTTGAACATCCTTACAATGAATACTTGATATCACTTCATAAACTGTTTTGCATATTGCTACTCCTTTCAAGAATGAATCATTTGACTCTATGTAGCAGTAGCAATCATCTTTGATATTGTTAGTGATATATTGCAAAGCCCATGTTAGTTTTATCACCTTCATACTCGAGGACGAGTATTGGTTAAGCTTGGGATGTTGATGCATGCAAAATGCATACATGAACTTTGCACTATATCACACATATTCCAATCATATAGCATCATATAAGGTTATATTACTGTTATTTAATGATATTAGGAAATAAATTAATTGTTTCCTATTTTTATGGAATTAACTCTGCGCAGGCAGAAAACCCATTTCTTTCCTTTTATGTTTCAGGGACCCAAACGACGTCCAAAAATTATGGAAAAATACAGCATCATTATTTGGAAGGAGGAAGACCTCGGAGCGAAGGAAGCAAGCAAACAGAGGCCAGAAGGCCGAAAGAGGTGGCCCACACGGCCACTGTACCTGGCCGCGTGGGGCCCACTCTTTTGGGACTCGGGGCACCGCAGCCCTCGATCCTTTCTCCACCGCCTTCGTCTTGACCTAAAAACGCCTATAAAAAGGTTCCCTGGCGTTTCGCGAACCAAGCGCCGCCGTATCACAGAAACACGAAAACAGAGACCTAGAGCTGCAGATTGGAGGGGGAAAACTCTCCGGCGGCCGGGGCGCTGCCGGCGTGGTCTCCTTCATCTCCATCGACATTGATGTCTACGCACGCTTATATTCTTGTAGACAGTGTTGGGCCTCCAAGAGCAGAGGTTTGTAGAACAGCAGCAAGTTTCCCTTAAGTGAATCACCCAAGGTTTATCGAACTCAGGGAGGTAGAGGTCAAAGATATCCCTCTCAAGCAACCCTGCAATTAATATACAAGAAGTCTCTTGTGTCCCCAACACACCCAATACACTTGTCAGATGTATAGGTGCACTAGTTCGGCGAAGAGATAGTGAAATACAAGTAATATGGATGATTATAAGTAGTAATTGCAATCTGAAATAAAAATGGCAGCAAGCAAACATGTAGCAGAACTTGTTGTAAACGGTGTTTCAATGCTTAGAAACAAGGCCTAGGGATCATACTTTCACTAGTGACTCTCAACATGTTAGCACAACTGAACGCAAGTAAGTGCTACTCGGGATTATTCTCCTTCTTGGTGACACAAGAGTACTATGCGTAGGGCTGCAAAAGCACTCCTCAAAGTCTAAGTAAACAAACACCACAATTCCCAAGAATAAGGCATGATAAATATCTAAATTATTCATAGAGTCACACACAAATACCCACATCACCTTGATACCGTGTTGTCACAATGACTCCGGGAACTAGATAAAATCACTTGAGTAGCATAAACATTACATATGAATTCAGCGATACTAGCATTACTCATGATCACATAAAGATCACATCATGGGAGAGAGATAAACCACATAGCTACCGGTAGAGCCCTCAGCCTCGCGGGAGACTACTCACACATGGTCATGGTGAGCACACTTGATGGAGAGGTTGATGAAGAGGTGCAGCCCGGAGAGGAGACGGCGGCCCGCTGCAGCCACGGCACGGCGGCAGCGCTGGAGATGGCGATGGAGTCGATGGAGATGGCTCCGGGGGCACTTACCGTCCCGGCGGCGTGCCGGAACAGAGACTTCTGTCCCCCGAAACTTGTCGTCGATGGCAGCAGCGCTGCGGAACTCTTCGTGGAATATGACAGGATATTTTAGGGTTTTCGTGTCGGGGGCAATATATAGGCGAAGGGGCGGCGTCGGTGGAGGCCCGAGGGCTCCACACCCCCTGGCGGCGCGCCCTAGGGCCCACCCGCGCGAGGAGGGGTGTAGGCACCTCGGTGCCCCCCTCGTCTCTCCTTCGGACTCCGTGTACGGTTGGAAAAATAGGGACTTTGGTCTTGTTTCGTGCAATTCCGAGAATATTCGCAGAACAACTTTTCTGGAACAAAAAACAGCAGAAAACAGGAACTGGAACTGTGGCATCTTGTTAATAGGTTAGTCCCGAAAATGCATAAAAATGATATAAATGTATATAAAACATGTAGCAATTGGCATAATATAAGCATGGAACATCAGAACTTAATAGATACGTTGGAGACGTATCAAGCATCCCCAAGCTTAGTTCTACTCGTCCTCGAGTAGGTAAAACGATAACAACAAATAATTTCTGAGGAGACATGCTTTCACACAATCTTGATCAAATAATATTGCAAGACTCATGTTATGAATGAAGTGACTCAAGGCATGGTCTATAGTTTGCTAACAGATAGATAAAGAGTAAACAACTGAATTATATAAGCAAAAAACTTTTCATCAATAGTACTTTCAAGACAAGCATCAAAAAACTTTGCATAAGAGTTAACTCATAAAGCAATAGATTCTAAGTAAAAGACATTGAAGCAACACAAAGGAGATTTAAGTTTCAGCAATTGCTTTCAACTTGTAACATATATATCTCATGATAATTGTCAACACAAAGTAATATAACAAGTGCAATAAGTAAGCATGTAAGAATCAATGCACACAAAGTTGACACTAGTGTTTGCTTCTGAGATAGAAAGGAGTAGGTAAACTGACTCAACATAAAGTAAAAGAAAGGCCCTTCGCAGAGGGAAGCAGGGACTAAATCATGTGCTAGAGCTTTTTAGTTTTTGAAATCATATAGAGAGCATAAAGTAAGTGTTTGAGAGGTGTTTGTTGTTGTCAACGAATGGCAGTGGGCACTCTATCCCCCTTATCACCCAGACTTTCAAGAGCGGCTCCCATGAAGGACGTTATTTCTACCCAAGGTAGATCATCCCTCTTCTCTTTTGTTTACACATGCATATTTATAAATTGGTATGACACTCCTCCCAACCTTGCTTACACAAGCCATGGCTAACCGAATCCTCGGGTGCCTTCCAACAATCACATACCATGGAGGAGTGCCTATTTGATAAAGTTTACATTTGGAATTTTGCTTCTGATAAATCATTGGCAAACATGTGAAGAAATCAAATGGTTAAAGTTAAATTAATTGGGACTGGGTACCCCATTTGCAGCTCTTTTTGCAAAATTATTGGATAAGCGGATGTATATGCCACTAGTCCATTGGTGAAAGTCTGTCATGAGTAAATGACAAGGTGATAGAGTAAAACGCCACAACTTCCTCATGAGCTATAAAACATTGACACAAATAAGGAGTAATAAAGTTTTGAATAGTTTAAAGGTAGCACATGAAGTATTTACTTGGAATGGCAGGAAATACCACATAGTAGGTAGTTGGTGGACACAAATGGCATGGGTTTTGGCTCAAGGTTTGGATGCACGAGAAGCATTCCCTCTCAGTACAGAGTTTAGGCTAGCAAGGTTGTTTGAAGCAAACACAAGTATAAACTGGAACATCGAGACTTAAATAAAAACATATTGCAAGCATTATAAGACTCTACACTGTCTTCCTTGTTGCTCAAACATTTTACCAGAAAATATCTAGACCTTAGAGATACAAACATGCAAACCAAGTCTCAACAAGCTCTACGGTAGTACTCCACTAATAGGTTTTAACTACATGATGCAAGAGCTTAAACATGACTACTTGAGAGCTCAAAACAATTGCAAAGTGTCAAATTAAACAAGACAATGATCTACAAGAATGAGTATGTCTTTTCAATATACCATCTACCACATGTAGCATTTTCTGTTTCCAACCAAACTCCAATCAATTTATTTCAACATAAAACTCTCCAAATAATGCAGCAATGAAACAAGAGAGTACTTCTCTACAAGAACTAACAGCAGCTGAACAAGAGATGCATGAAAAACAGGAGCTAAAAGCATTGCAGTAGCTGTTAAGAATACTCAACAAATATAAGTGAAGAATATGAGTATTCACATGAAAAAGCGGAGCGTGTCTCTCTCCCACACAAGAATGCTAGGATCCAATTTATTTAGAAAATAAAACAAACAAAGCAAAAATAAAAGCATACAGACGCTCCAAGTAAAGCACATAAGATGTGAAAGAATGAAAATATAGTTTCACTTGAGATGACCTGATAAATTGTTGATGAAGAAGGGGATGCCTTGGGCATCCCCAAGCTTAGATGCTTGAGTCTTCTTGAAATATGCTGGGATGCACCACGGGGGCATCCCCAAGCTTAGGCTTTTCACTCTTCTTGATCATATATCATCCTTCTCTCTTGATCCTTGAAAACTTCCTTCTCATCAAACTCGAAGTAATTCTCATTAGAGGGTCAGTGCATAATCAAAAATTCACATTTGTAATGACACAATCATCTCCAACACTTCTGGACATTTGCTACAGCCACTGATATTTTTTGGAGCAAAGAAATCCACTCAAACACAATAAAAGAGAATGCGAAATAAAAGGCAGAATCTGTCAAAAACAGAACAGTCTGGAAAGACGAATTTTTTCAAGGCACTTAACTTGCTCAGATGCGAAAAATCAAAACTAATGAAAGTTGCGTACATATGAGGATCATGCGTGATTTTTTCAGAATTTTTCGATTTTCTGGAGCGCGTACAGCTCAAAACGGTGGACAGCAAAAATCTGTCACTGCTCAGAAATCCAAATTTAGGAACAACTTTCAACTAGAGACTTTACTTGGCACAACATTGCAATAAAATAAAGATACAAAGGAGTTGTTACAGAAGTAAACAGCACCTTGACTCAAAATAAAATAAAAGACAGAAAATAAAAAGGTGGGTTGTCTCCCATAAACGCTTTTCTTTAAAGCCTTTTAGCTAGGCATGATAATTTGATGATGCTCTCATATGTAAAGTTGAATATAGAAGAGAATCAAAAAGCAAATATCAAACACACTTAAGTCTAACCCACTTTCTATGCAAAATAATCTTGTAAGAAAACAAATTATTGAAGCATGAAGCTACTAGCATAGAAAAAAAACAAGTGCAACTTCAGAAATTTCAACAAAAAGAGAGGAGACTTGATATTATTCATATATGAATCCATGTCTCCTTCTCTCATAAAAACTTTCAGTAGCATCATTGATAAAATCCACAATATAACCATCACATGAAACATTCTTACCATGATCCATATGCACAAAAGTATCAATATTTTCCACATAAGAAAAGTTCTTCTCATTAATAACAATGGGAGCAGGATCATCATAAAGAACTCGAACATGATAGACAAGTTGTATATTAAAGGGATGGTTTTGGGTAATCCCTCCATAACTATGACAAGTTTCATGAGGGTGATTGTAATTATAACCTATGTCATAGTATTCTTTATAATAATTATCAAAGACTGGAGGCATAGTATCATCATAAGCAATAGAATAGTTATCTTCAAAGTGTGTTCATCTGTGAACATATCATCATTCTACTAGGGAGATGTATCAAACATATAATCAGCTGTAGCAAAAGGATTTTCAAACACATCACTAGGAGAGAGGTCTCAGAAATATAATTATTACTAGCAAAAGGATTTTCAAACACCTCATCCCCAAGCTTAGAGCTTTTCATATCATCATTGGAAGAAACATGGATAGTACTAATAGTATGGCAATTATTAACATCATCATTTTCAGAATTGGTACCCCAAAGATTTTCAATATTAAAGTAGTTTCATTTTCCCAATCATGATCACTAATATAAAATAACAGGCATAGGTTCATCATCAAGTTCAGAATCATCGAATTCGGAATTATAAGTATCAATTGTAACAGGAGCAACAAGTTTGGGAGAAGATACCGTTTCCTCTCTCCTTTTACTCCTCTTCTTCTCTTTCCCTTTTCTTCTTCTTTCCTCTTTAGGAGGGAGAGGCTTGAAAGGAAGCTTCTCCACATAACCTGGTTTAGTATTAGAGTTAATGGAAGAAACTTGGGGGGATTCCTCTCTTTCATTAATAAGAAAAAACACATATTAGTCCTGTCATATTTTGGTAAAGTCCCATCTTTTATAATATTTTGTATGTAAGTATTTGCGTGACAATTATTAACACAATAAAGATACAAGCATGCAGGATACTATTTATATCAAAAGCACTCATATCTACCAAAAATTTTTCTTGATAACTCTTCACACCCCAAAAATAATGTAAGTTCATCATGCTGATTAGAAGTGATCATGTCATCACAATATAAACTCACAACACTCATAGGATTCGAAAGACTATTATCATAGCCCGAGCATTGAAAATTTAAATGACCCACTTTATAGCAAAGTTCACAAATAAAAGGATAGAGGGCACAAACTTTTTCACCAAGCTCATCAAGAGCTCTGTTCCACGTTCTAGTTTTTCATTCCTATGATGGATACAATATTCATCTTCGATTTGATTCTTTTCACAAGGTCTAAGTGCTCCACAAAAATTAACATGCTTATAAGAAATAGTATTTTCAGAAGTTTGAGCATGTTTATTACAATCATTAATAACAGTATATTTTTCATGCAAGTGTCTTTGAAAGGTTCATGATACATGTCCCAACGTTCTTTAGGAACATTAATATGAGAAGCAAAGGTTCTACAACAATCAACAATAATTTGAGAATCAAGACCATAATTAGCACTAAGCTTTTGAAAACTAGCAGTTTCAACGAAAGACTTAATGCATTCATATTCATAGTCTATACCTGATCCTTTACCTTTGTCGCACTACTAGGAAAAGGGTTATTAATGGCGCACCAAAATACTTCTGTGGCGCACCCCCAGAATTTTTGGTGCGCCACAGAATCATCGCCACAAAAATTATATTTCTGTGGCACACGCAACCGTGCGCCACAGAAATCCAACTTTCTGTGGTGCACCCAGCGCGGTGCGCCACAGAAATATGAGGGCAGGGCCCAGACAGCGAGATTCTGTGGCGCACCCTCTCCTGATGCGCCACAAAAAAATAGGGTGCGCCACAGAAATATGAAACAGGAATACGCATTTTATTTTTTTGCTGTACAAATACATGTATATACAGGATTTATACAGATTTATACAGAAATACAGATATATTTGATAGGTATATAAACAGACATACATTAATCACTATTTCATCACACATATTACTTAGTGTGCCCGAGATACATACACATAGTCACAAAAGTGCCGAATGTTTACACAATTAGTTATGATACAAACAGAAGTTCATCGTTTCACACTACACATTACAAACCAAGTGTTCACCGCCTAACTAGGATCAAATGTCGTACACATCGGCGATGATGGTGAGCAGGAGCGCGCGGGAGCATGCATGATCATGTTTCTTCTTCTTGAGCGGCGACGGGAATGGGAATGCCCCCTTTCGTCCTCCACTCCCTAGTGTCACTCTGCGCCTCTAGTCGATCTTGGATCTCCCTTTGAGTCAACCCTGAAGATGGTTTGGAATCTATATTGGTTAGTGATATACATAGAGTATAATTTATTCATCTAAGTAGAGAGGAAATCATATGGCTATCCTATTTGGGTTTCATAGCATAGCATATATATAATATATAACCCTACACATGCATTTCTACAAAAAAAGTACACACTATCTAGTAATGCTTAGCAAGGCTTTCTTTTAATACATCCTACCTATAGGGTAGTGGAAGGACCCTAAGGCGTGAATGACATCGTCCATGATGATCGTTGTTAATTGCAGCTTGATGCGATGGAAGTCTTGTCTGTAATCAGCATCGGTGAGATGA
Organism: Poa pratensis; assembly: GCA_947311845.1. NCBI lineage: Eukaryota > Viridiplantae > Streptophyta > Magnoliopsida > Poales > Poaceae > Poa > Poa pratensis. The sequence continues at coordinate 13,227,678 of CAMZMU010000041.1, forward strand.
TCCGCGTCCTTGGTGTATTCTGCGAGATTAGATGGAAGCTTCGATTTCTCGCAATCCCGGACAAGCCCTTTAAGGTGATGGAGGGCGTACTATGCCTCCTTCACGCTGTGATCCAGTTGCTTGATGCAATGGAATTGGATCCCATGCAAGAATTTGTGTGTTTTGTCGTCCTTGAAGAATTCTGACTTCTGATGGAAGGGGCCGCCCTTTTTGGCGTAGGCCTCGAGAGCGTCATCAAGAACACTTTATTCTGTTGTAATCTCTCGGCTGGGATTTATTCCCCGAGTCAAGATAAGTGGCAACGGACCACCTCGGGCTTACGTGGATGAGTGCGCAGTACTTGTCCCTGCTCAACACAATTGAAATGGAATGTTGGACAAAGGATCACCGATGGAAGAAATGTTCAAGAAGGCATAAGATAGGACGGTGGCTAGCGATGTCTACTTACTCGAAAAAGTAAGGCAGAAGAAAGGCGGTCTTGTGCTTGTTGGCCAGGAACAACCTTATGAGGAACTCCTTGGCCGTTTCCCGTGTCCTTGATCCTGACACCAGATGGCTGTCGCGCATGTAGTAGGGATCCACTATCACGACGTGCGGGGTATCATCTCTCCTGATCTTCATCGCCTGATTGAGCGCATATAGGCGGACCATGTTATAGTCCTGCCGTTTGGTGTGAAACAGGTTGAAGATGTCCTCGTACGCTATGAAGAACACATCCGCGGGGTCTTCCCGGACGAAGTCCACATCTCTTTTGGCACCTTGACCGGGAACGCCGGGTAACTCGGGTTCTTCTCTTTAAGAAGGGTCTCCTCATGATACAAGACAATGTCCTGCAAAGCAAGCATGCGTCCTTCTGCAAGACGGAGCAAGTCCCCAGACAAGATATATTTGCCAGCTTCATGAACTCGCGGGTAGCCATCAGCATTGTCTTCAAGACCCCGGATCTGACGAGTTGGCTGGCTCACAGAGGATTGTTTTCTCTTCCTGATCTTCTTCGGCTCTGGGGATTGTTGGGGTGCAGTGAACCCTGCTTTAACAGTTGCTTGCAGTGTGTTAGGGCTGAAAATGTTACCCGATTGAGCTTGATGATCGCCGGCATCCGGAGGCGTGTCGCTAAAGGCCAGGCACTGTGTGCATGAAGTGGGACGAGCAGGTTGAGTTTGGTGGTCGCGGAAGGGTTCTTCATCCACAAGAGGCATGTACATATCATTCGCGATGGCGCCAGTGTTGATGTACTCATCGACGTTGACATCATTGTCGTCGTTGTCGTTGTTGTCGTTGTTGCCACCAAGTTGAGGAGCAACGCCTTTGTCCTAAACATAAACAATAATAGCACATCCATTAGTTGGGAAAGCCGGAAAGTCGGGGAATTCGGAAAGTCAGAACTAACCTTGGACGGTTGCGGTGAAGACGTTCCCAACAACTTTTTGTGGCGGTTGGTGGCGGCGATGACTGGCGGCGGTAGCTTCCGGCCGGTGGTGGGGCCGTGTGGCGGTAGCTTCCGCCGGCGGTGGCGGCGACCGGCTGTTCCTTCTGGGTGGTGGTGACGGCTGCTTGTGGCGCCGGTTCATCCGCCACATCTTTTTTTGTCCGCCTCGACGGGGGCCGAATGATCGGGGCCTGGGGCCTCGAGTGGCGCCGCCGGTGCGCCTAGTCCCATGAAGAACATTCCCAAGTCGAATTTGGGTCTTGGGCCATTCCAGCATCCAACTCCCGCATTCGCCTAGCTTCATGTGTGCCTCGGCTCCATGAGGTTGCTTGGGGGGGTCGATGTCATGGAACTCATGCACTACCTCGCTCACATTTACTTTCATTGAGAGCTCGTTCATTCGGACGGTGTGGAGTTCGCGGGTCAAAGGTTGTACGATTGTGGCCCTTGCGGCTTCCTTCAACTCGCCGTCGGACCCCACCCTAAGCAGGAGTATGCATTCAGTGTCCTGGGAGTCAACACATAGCAGGCACCATGAGATAAGGCATATATAGTCTCACACACAATGTATCATACATATTCATGATCATACATATATATGTTTCCATTGTGTCACACACACATACTAATTAGTTACCTTGGTGACGGCGTTGAGCTCGGCTAATGGAGAAGGAGATGCGCCGGTGCCGGCGGCCGGCCTATCATTCTCCGGCCGCTCCTGTGCATTATCGTTGTTCTCCGGCGCTGGTGTATGTTGCTCCACGGAAGCGGGCACCGGTGGGGTCTGCAGGACCGGCGACACGTCATTGCTGGAGGTGCTGCCGACGAAGCTGGGCACGTGTATCGGCCCCTGTTGACCTCCCGCATGCCAAGCAGTTATCCCCTGCAACAATGCAGGGGGTAACAAACTCCGGAGCTTCTCGTCCACCTTCTCGGCCACCAGCTTGTCCACCACGCTAGAGTCCACCTTCTCGGCCTCTAGTGTCTCCAGCTTCTTCCTTAGCTCGAGAACTTCAGCTCTATCTTTAGCCGGTTCCTCCTCACCTTTTTCTTCTCGGTGTCCGTGCTGCATACTCGGCGAACTTCATCGCCGTACCAAAGCCGGTCACACGGCCAGCTGATGTCGGCGCATCTCTCTTGTCCCTCCCCTTGTGAACGTTTATCGCCCGGTTGAAAGTTGTGTCCCACGGGCTGGCCGGAGCCTCCGGCTTGTACGACTGGGCCTCAATCTCCAACTCAGCCTCCTGCGGACAAAGGAAATAAACGTGAACCCATGTAGAAATGAATGCAAATGGACTTTGAGATATCCGCGATAATTAAGTTCCTTACCAGTTTTTTCTCGAATTCGAGCACATCTTTATAGTCAGCAACGAATTCCCCGTCCCTGGCTTCAGATAGTAGCGGGACCGAACAAAGTTCCTAACTTGCTCGTCCGTGATTTTATGCCACGGGTTCTCTTTCCCAATTTTCGCAACCTCGGCATCCTCCTTGTCCCAAACGGGCTTTTTTCCTGCGTAACCGCCGCTTCCCAACTTGTGGTTACCTAAGTTGAGTGCCCGCATGTTCTTCCCCACTCAGTCCATTTTTCAGCCTCCGGAGATGACAAGGACACCTTGAATATATCGAAATCGTCTTTCTCGAGGTATGGCTCTTTGGCACTGATCTCCTCCCAGCTAAGACCCTTTACAAGAATCTTCGTCTTCACCCGGCCTCTCCAGCTTGTCAAGGCGGTGTTCATCTTCGTGATGGCGAAGTTGTCCACCTTTTTGTTTCCATCATCCGGGAAAATATATCGTCCGTGAAGCTTCTTGAGGAGGTCATTGCGCAAAGCCTGATTCTCCGGACTCCTGAGGTCATACGTGTTGATCGATGCGGTTTCCCGGAGGATGCACCTACTTGCATGCTGTACCCTTTGGCGATGTTCCTAGGCTCCAGTGGTTGGCCACTTAAGGAGACCTCAGTGAAGGTCTGTGACGGTGCCGACCGCTTGCGGTGTCTGTCCTTCCTCGGCTTCTTAAGCCTCTTAGCGGCCGGGTTACTACCACCACCGCCGTCCGTGTGGTCGCCACCCCGACATCCGTGGTGGCATCTCCATCGGTGCTGGTGGTTTCGGCCTCCTCTAACAGAAAGTCCTCATCGCCGTCACGAGCCATTGCGGCGGCCTCCGCCTCCTCCATCTGCTGGTTCACTTCCCAGAACGGCTTGTTAAGTTCTCTAGCTTGGTCTTCAACGCTCATGTGCTTAGAAGGGCTGGCCTCGAAGGACATGTTTCCACTGCATTAAAAAGAGGCAAAAAGTAATTAGTACAACAAATATTACAAGAGCATCACTTAATTTAGTACTAAGATACCCCGGCCCATGCATTAGTCGCAATACCCGATATGTCCTATTTTTAGCAAAGTCGTGCTAAATTTCACGAAATTTTTTGGCATGACCTTTGCTAAATATAGGACATATGGAGTACCCAAATTTGCCGGAACGGAAGTTAATCGACGTTCCGGCAATCTCAAGGGCCTCACGGGGTACCTGCACAAGCATTTCACAAATAATATCCCGCCGGCATAGCTGGCCGGCAACAGCATCACAACCAACACATATCCCGCCCGCATAGCTGGCCCAACAGCATCACAACAAACAACCACGACACGATGGTCGTGGTATCACAGAACACATGGTCACCGGAGCTCACCAAATCGATTCCACGGACGTCTTCTTGCCTAGCACACACAAGCACCTCTACACCCTGCACAACCAAAAAAAGGATCATGTCACAAAAGCAGCTATAGCAGCAACATATTTTATCTATCTTAGCACATAAAAGTACAACCATGGCACCTAGCACTAACCTAAACATCTACTGCATGCACTAACATTTTTAACTTAGCAAAATTTCAAAACATCTACTGCATGCACTAACATTTTTTAACTTAGCAAAATTTCAAAACTTCAAGCACCTAGCACTAACCTAAACATCTACTAGTCCTAACCTAAACATCTTCAAAACATCTACTTAGCAAAATTTCACTTAGCAAAATTTCAAAACATTTTTTAAGCACCTAGCACTAACCTAGATTTTTTAACTTAACATTTTTTAACTTAGCAAAATTTCAAAACATCTTCAAGCACCTAGCACTAACCTAAACATCTACTAGTCCTAACCTAAACATCTTCAAAGCACCTAGCACTAACCTAATGTTTTCCTAACATCACTAAGCACAGCACTGCACAGCACTGCCATGGTTGCACATTTCATCAAACACCTAATGTGCAACCATGGCAGGAGAGGGAGGGGAGGGAGAGAGGGGCAGTACCGCGGGCAGAGAGGGAGGGGAGGTCGTGGTGGCGCATGGCTGGTCCCAGGGCGGCTCGACGGCGAGGGGAGGTGAGGTCGAGCACGGCCGCGTGGTGGGCGGCGGCGCGGTCGAGCACGGCCGCGTGGGGGCGCGGCTCGGGCGCGGCGCGGTCGAGCATGGACGCGTGGTGTGCGGCGGCCGGCTCGGGCAGGGGCGCGCTCCAGCGGGGGCGGCCGGGTGCGTCGAGGGCATAGAGAGGGCGCGGTTTCTGTAACTTAGCGAAAATTTGGATCGCAGCGAGGATGACGCAGCGCGGGGCCGGCCCCACCTGTAAGTCTGCCCCAAATAATTCTGTGGCGCACCGCTGGTGTGATGCGCCACAGAATTCTGTGGCGCATCACACAGCGGTGCGCCACAGAATTATTTGGGGCAGGGCGGGCCCACTTGTAAGTGGGGCACAGAACTTCTGTGGCGCACCGCTGGAGAGATGCGCCACAGAATTATCAGGATTCTGTGGCGCATCCTTTGGGGCGATGCGCCACAGAAATATTTTTCTTTTTAGATATGTTTTGTTAAATTTGGTTCAAAAACTACACATAATTAATACACACAATGTCTTTAACATTTTTTAACATTTTTCTTTAAAATATTTTTGGTTCAAAAAATACACACAATGTCTTTAAAATATTGGTCTTGCATTGTCTCACACCAAATGTCTCATACATATTCATTCATAAATATATATTTCTCCATTGTCTCTCACACACACATACAAAAATACACCAAAAAAGTCTCTTCTTCGTCTCGGTTCCGCGAGTTAGCTTCTCTTACACGGAACATTGGCACCAACTCTCCACAGTAGCTGAGCTCCCATATGTCCTCAATCCTTCCGAAGTATCTTTCCTTGACAGTAGCCTCCTCATCGCCGTAGGATAGCATAGTTACTCCTGAGTTTTGATATTCCGACTTCTTGTCCTTTTCCTCGTGTAGAATCTGTAGCCGTTGATGTCGTACGCCTGATAGGTCTTTACGTTGTGCGAGGGACCCCGTGATAAGGAGAATATGAGTTTTTCATCTTCCGTAGATGGGCTTTCCTCTTTGCTAGCTCCATTGCTTTTGCTTGAACCAACGTGAAGCTGGCGTTGTGCTCTCTGGTTACGTCTCCCTTCTTCCTCGGCCGGCCCAGTTTGATGTATGTTGCTCGAGTAAGCATTTGTGCTCTTCCACAAGTTTCGATCAACTGTAAGTGTTGTAGCGCGACCCGGTGAGCCCTGTCGTAGTCGTCCTTTCGACCCTGCATGCTGACAAAGATTGTGCTGGTGCCCTCTCGGTGACCATATCCATTGAGCCTGTCGAAGTGTTTCCTCGTGGGCAGACCTACATCCTGGTTCTCGGTGCTTAGATAATTCTGGCAGAAGGAGATGCACTCGTAGGTTAGAAAGCCCTTGGTCATGCTTGCGTTATGGATTGCGAACGTATCCTTTCATGACACCGTTCATCCTTTCGAACGGCATCATGTAGTGCATGAACGTTGGCCCTAGCTGCCTGATGTCATCAACGACATGGAGAAGGAGATGCACGCATATTCAAAGAATGCTGGCGGGAAGTAAATCTCGAGCTCGCATAGTACCAGCTCGATCTCTTCCTGTAGCCTGTCGAGCTGCTTCACCGATCGACTTCCTGTTGATGACGTCGACAAAGTTGCAAAGGGCAAGCAGCGTATCACGGACGTGCTCGTCCATTATCCCTCGAATCGCAACGGGAAGTATCTGCGTCAACAGCACGTGACAGTCGTGAGACTTCATCCCGCTAAACCTCTTCTTCTTTCCGTCCAGATATCTGCTTATCTGCCCGCGTAACCATTCGGAAATTTGACTCCTAGAAGACACCTGTAGAATTGCTCGAGCTCCTCCGGACTCATAGTGAAGCACGTAGCGGGAAGCACCACAGTGTTCTTCTTTACCCTTTTGCCGCGACCTTGAGTCCCTTCCGTCTGATCATCATCATCATCGCTATCGGGGGCCTGAAGATCTTTCCTGACACCAAGCCATTTCAGATCGTATCTTGCTTTCGTCCCATCCTTGGTCTTTTCCGGCATGTTGGAAAGAGTGCCAAGCAGACTCTCGGTGACATTCTTCGTAATGTGCATCATATCGAGGCTATGTGGCGTCTTGAGGACCTTCCAGTAGGGCAAGTTGTGGAAAACAGCCCTCGCTTTCCATACACCCAGCAGCGGATCTACCTTCGGTCGTTTCTTTCCCGGCGCAGGGCACTCCTTCCAATTATTCAACAGCTCGTCGATTTCTGTGCCGCTCCTCGGGATCGGGGTCCTTCGGGCTCGTCCTTACCATTAAACAGGTCACCGCGTTTCCTCCACGGGTGATCCATGCGAAGCCACCTTCGAGCCCCTGGGTACACGGTTTTCGAAGACCCGGGATTCCTTGGTAGCTGGAGATGCGGGGTTATCCATGCACCTGACACATGCGCAGAATCCGTGGCCTACCTGGGCCGATACATATGAGCAACCAGGATAGTCCTGCACCGTCGTGAGCAGCGCGGCTCTCATGGGAAATAATCTCCAGTGTAGGCATCCCACGTACGGGCTGGGGTCGCCCACAACGTGGCTAACTCCTCTTCCAACAGCGCGAGATACGTATGTATGTGGACACCTGCTTGTTTCGGCCCCTGAATGAGAAGACTCATGTGTATATACCTTTGCTTCGTGCACAACCACGGGGGAAGGTTGTAAGGCCATACAAACACGGGCCAGTGCTATGCGTGCTACTCTGGTTGCCGAACGGATTGAGTCCATCGGTGCTCATACCGAGCCTGACGTTCCTTGCGTCGCCTCCGAAATTTCCGACGGCGTCCAACTCTTGCCACTGGCTAGCGTCTGAAGGGTGTGTAAGGATCCTGCCCTTCTCCGGATCTTCTTCAGGCTTCTCCCTTTCCGCGTGCCATTGCATGAGCTTTGCTTCCTTAGGGTCCACGAAGTACCGCTGCAGACGGGGAGTGATAGGAAAGTACCATACCACTTTGTGAGGACCTTTTTTCCCACGGCTCTTGTACCGTCCTTGGCCGCACACCGGACATGTGGTTCTGTCCTCGTACTCGCCCCGATAAATTGCGCAATCATTGATGCAGGCGTGGTATTTAACGTGCGGTAGGTCAAGAGGGCACACGACTTTCTTGGCCTCCTCGATACTAGTTGGCAATGTGTTCCCCTCGGGAAGACGCTCGTGGAAGAATTTCATGTTCTTGTTGAAGCTCACGTCGGTCCATTTGTTTCCCGACTTCATCTCCAGAGCATCAAGCGTTACTTGCAAGCGCGTATCCTGTGGCCGGCACCCTGGATACAACGGAGTCTTCCGTCTATCTCCATTTGCGCCAGCTTGGCTTTCTCTCTAACGGTCCTCGCCTCCTTGAGGAGCAGTTCTTGAACATGAGACTCCATCAAGGCCGACATTAGCGAGCTCTGCGGCGTGTTCGCGTCTTCTCCACCACCATCTACTCCTTCATCATGACCATGTCCGTCGGCATCTCCTTCGTCACGATCATCTTGCCCGCCCTCGTCTTCAGGCGCAACATTTGTTGTCGGCGCAACATTTGCTGTCGGCGCTTCATTGAAGCCTTCCATGAAACCGCGCCTGAGCAGGTGTTCCTCCAAGTCCGGAATCAGGGTCGATCCATCTCACAAATTTGCAACTTCTACACGGACATCGTATGCTTGTTGCACCGAATCATTTCCGCCTTCGCTTCTTCCTTGTAGTTGTTGATTCGACTGGAGCTCATCTTCATGACCATGGTCGCCTACGCGGTATACATATATAGTATGTGTTATTAAGTCGGAAATGTTCGACGAAAAAATTCGGCATGACTTCCCCTAAAGTAGGACATATGTGGTGCAAAAATTTACCGAAATGGAAATGAATCAACATTTCGGCAAACATCCATGCACCACGCCGGCGCAACACAACAACAAAAGGCAACAACATGCACAACACACACAAGCTTCATGTACACACATATCATCCAACAATACTCACCTAGTAGATCTAGATCCGTTGCCGAGACGTGACCGTGATCGATGAGAGAGAGTGTGTGGTGATGGAGAGAAAATAGTGGACAAAAAGAGAGGAGGAGAATATATATGGAGGCTCTCCCAAGCCCTCACCAATTATATGTCAAACAAAGTAGGTTTAACAACAAATAATGGATAATAGGATGGTCAAAATGCCATGGGAGAGAGGAGGAGCTCGAGCTAGATGCATGGGGGAGAATGAAGAAGGTCACATGGGAAAGTGGGTGTTGCCACCTTTTTGTGGATCTGGGCCAACATTCTGTGGCGCACACACCATGCGCCACAGAATCACTTTCTGTGGCGCATGGCTGGTGCGCCACAGAAAGTAATTCTGTGGCGCATGGCGTGGTGCGCCACAAAATTTGTGTTTCTGTGGCGCACCAGCCACGGTGCGCCACAGAATTTCCCAGATGGACCTAGGTCCAATGATTGCACGTGGGACCCACCTGTTCTGTGGCGCATGGGTGCCATGCGCCACAGAATCTTGGCGCGCATGGTGGCCATGCGCCACAGAAAACAAACATTCTGTGGCGCATGGCCTCCAGATGCGCCACAGAAAGGAAAATATTTTGTGCGCACCAGCAGCCATGCGCCACAAAAATTTTCTGTGGCGCACCAATTAAGGGTGCGCCACAGAATAACAACCCACCTATAACCCTTTTCCTAGTAGTGTCGTTCTCCCAATCTTCAGTATTGCTTTGAATTCTTTCAAGAAGATCCCATCTAGCTTCTACCTTCTTACTTGTGAAAGAACCCTCTGAACATGCATCTACATAATCCTTGTAATGACCTGAAAGCCTTGCATAAAAATTAGTAACAATTATTTCCTCCTAAAGCTCATGGTTAGGACATTTGAGTATTAATGTTTTCAGCCTTCCCCAAGCTTGAGCAATGCTTTCTCCATCACGAGGCCAAAAATTAAAAATGTAATTCCTATCTAAATACAATTCATAAGGAGGATAAAATTTAGAGTAAAAGAGAGATTCAAGCTGTTTTCAAATCGAAGGTTGTTCATCCAGCAGCCTATACAATTCCTTTGCTTTGCCCTTAAGTGACAATGGAAATAGTTTCCTCATGACATTTTCTCTTGATAAACCTGCAACCTTAAATAACTCACAAAGTTCTGTAAGTTTCGACAAGTGAGCACTTGGATGGACTGATCCATCCCCTGCATACTGATCATTCATAACCCTTTCAACAATTTTCATAGGTATTTTAAAAGAAATACTTTCAACAGGTGGATTTGGAATATCACAAGCATCATTCGAATTATCACATATTGGAGACAAAGCATTATTAAGGCAAAATAATTCCTCCATAGCTGAGGAGCAAAAAAGATTATTTTCATATAAACTAGCTTCCCCAAGCTTAGGCTTTTCCACAGCCTTAGCAATAATGGTGTCCAAAGAATTTATACTAATAACATTACTACCACTATTACGCAAACAAATTTCCATAGGTTTTTTAATTTTCTCTTCAAAAGCATCATGTCCTAATTCAATATAAAGTTCATAAAGATCTCTATTTTTGTTGTTGTTTTCCATTAAGCCTAACTAGTGAAAATAAAAACAAGAAACAAAAAGAAATAATTGCAGAATCTAAAGGAGATACCTTCCAACACTTACCTCCCGGCAACGGCGCCAGAAAATAGCTTGATGTCTACGCACGCTTATATTCTTGTAGACAGTGTTGGGCCTCCAAGAGCAGAGGTTTGTAGAACAGCAGCAAGTTTCCCTTAAGTGAATTACCCAAGGTTTATCGAACTCAGGGAGGTAGAGGTTAAAGATATCCCTCTCAAGCAACCCTGCAATTAATATACAAGAAGTCTCTTGTGTCCCCAACACACCCAATACACTTGTCAGATGTATAGGTGCACTAGTTCGGCGAAGAGATAGTGAAATACAAGTAATATGGATGATTATAAGTAGTAATTGCAATCTGAAATAAAAATGGCAGCAAGCAAACATGTAGCAGAACTTGTTGTAAACGGTGTTTCAATGCTTAGAAACAAGGTCTAGGGATCATACTTTCACTAGTGGTATCTCTCAACATGTTAGCACAACTGAACGCAAGTAAGTGCTACTCGGGATTATTCTCCTTCTTGGTGACACAAGAGTACTATGCGTAGGGCTGCAAAAGCACTCCTCAAAGTCTGAGTAAACAAACACCACAATTCCCAAGAATAAGGCATGATAAATATCTAAATTATTCATAGAGTCACACACAAATACCCACACTGTCACCTTGATACCGTGTTGTCACAATGACTCCGGGAACTAGATAAAATCACTTGAGTAGCATAAACATTACATATGAATTCAGCGATACTAGCATTACTCATGATCACATAAAGATCACATCATGGGAGAGAGATAAACCACATAGTTACCGTAGAGCCCTTAGCCTCGGGGGAGACTACTCACACATGGTCATGGTGAGCACGCTTGATGGAGAGGTTGATGAAGAGGTGCAGCCCGGAGAGGAGACGGTGGTCCGCTGCAGCCACGGCGCGGCGGCGGCGCTGGAGATGGCGATGGAGTCGATGGAGATGGCTCCAGGGGCACTTCCCCGTCCCGGCGGTGTGCCGGAACAGAGACTTCTGTCCCCAAAAACTTGTCGTCGATGGCGGCGGCGCTGCGGAACTCTTCGTGGAATATGACATGATATTTTAGGGTTTTCATGTTGGGGGCAATATATAGGCGAAGGGGCGGCGTCGGTGGAGGCCCGAGGGCTCCACACCCCTGGCGGCGCGCCCTAGGGCCCAACCACGCGAGGAGGGGGTGTGGGCACCTCGGTGCCCCCCTTCGTCTCCTTCGGACTTCGTGTACGTGTTGGAAAATAGGGACTTTGGTCTTTGTTTCGTGCAATTCGAGAATATTCGCAGAACAACTTTTGGAACCAAAACAGCAGAAAACAGGAACTGGCACTATGGCATCTTGTTAATAGGTTAGTCCCGGAAATGCATAAAAATGATATAAAGTGTATATAAAACATGTACCAATTGGCATAATATAAGCATAGAACATCAGAAATTATAGATACGTTGGAGACGTATCAGACATCTCCACCGTCTCCACCATGAAGAGGGGAGTAGTCTACCTCTGGACCATGGGTTTGTGGAAGTAACTTATGTATCTCTCCTCTCTCTTGAGCTTCACTAATGAGTACCGTATGAGCCGCTGAACATGATTACGGTCATATTTGTATTACCTATGTGGTGGATCTTTTTGTGAGTTAATATATGTTGAGATTGCAAATGTTTGTTTCAGTTATGAGTATAGATGCATATTATGTACCCCGTTCTTGTCTACTTGTTTTGATCGAGCATGTTTATGAGAGCGTGTGTGGGTGATGTGTGCATTTGTTGGAGTAACGGGGAGTGGAGAGTGCGGTAAGCTGACAACTGAAATATCGCAATCCACTTGGGTGTTTACCTTACTTTGTTACCTCACTAGGGATAAACAAAAATACCTTGCTGCCGGGGTTGAGGGTGATCAAGCCTCTTCTCTATGACTAGATCTAGCATGTTCTTATTTTAACTTTATGTCATGAAACTTATTGCTATACTCTGAGTCATCTTAATTACTGAGGTGTTATGATTTAGTTCGCATCTTGGTGGAGTATAAGTGAGACTAATAACCAAAAGGTCTCTATGTTAGGACGTGATGCCCATATAACTGTCAACTTGATATCAAACGGTATGCTTGCAATCTCATATGTCAACTCTATGTCCACTTGTCTGCCACACCACTTAAAGAGAGAGTGCATAAGTGAAACCATGAACCCGGTCCATTTTTAATCATAAGAAACACCTTTACAACCACTTTTACCACGTTGCCATTTTCTGCCATTTATAAATCCGAAAATACAAAAACACTTTTCCATCTTGCATCCATCATAAAAACCCAAAAATATATCATATATCATTGCCATCATCATCCTAGCATATTCATCCACCATCATTGCATATTTATTTTGATATCATTCTACACCTTGTGCTTGACAACCACAGGTGAGGTTGAGGACCAAAACATTTAACTTTGTTTTGCAGGTAACCAAAAAGAAGGATAAAGAAGATAAATCTACCACTACTGATTCCCCGAGAGTTCGATATTAAACCCTCGAGTCACCCTCGTGGGGAAAACACGTCTTCCACTTACTACACACTGCACTTCGAGTCTCAACCTAACCCATTTGTTTTTGACGCGGGTAACTATGCACCAGACATCAAGATGTTTTCTGGAGCCGTAGCTCGTCAAGGGCCATCAGCGCCGCGAAATACTCGATCTTTCAAAGTAGCAAGCTTGCAGGCGCGATACATGTCCAACCAAAAGTGCTGGCGACCGGTTTTTGGATCATCAGTCGCGTTATCCAAACGTTCTTGGACGCGTTCTTCTTCTTCTTTGAAACTAGGCACAAAAACTGCAGGAGGCAAGTCGAGTAAGCAAAGCGGAGATGCTACAACTAACGCATCATGCAAAAGAGCAATCCTTACCGTCCAGTTGACTGTTCACGATCTCTATTTCGGCGAGTACATAATCCTCTCGTTGTGTGGCAAAAGCTGGCATCCCCATGAGTATTTTCAACTCGGATTGGGCGTTTTTCAGCTCTTGTTCCAGTTTTACCACCCGAGTTTTCGCATAAGCTAGTACCCTAGCGTCATTCCTTACTTGAGCAGGCGATCGAGTATCAGTCCAGGGTTGGACGGCCTCGCCGAGTTATTATCAACTGGCTGTCAAAGATCATAAGCATAAAAACTCAGAGAATGATACAAATTAAAGTGATACAAAATACGCGGGTTAAAACAAGACTAGGTACGTCATGGCATTCACTTGCATAGCAAAAGTAGCAAAAGCACACATGGTGTGTGAAAGTTATATTTACAAAGACATAAAACAGCCCCTAGACATGGGACACAGACTCTGATCTAGCCCTACGCGACTGCGACTGTGCAGCAATCTCATTTGATCTACGCTCCATAGTGCGGATGCAAATGTCTGACAGTCGCACGGCTGTGTCGGTCACACCCTTCAAAGACAACGACTTCCCATCTGGCTTTTTGGGGAAGTCAGACAGGTGAGTTTCGTAATCAATAGTTACGCCGTTACCAAGGAGTAGCTTGAGGGTGGACTCCGAGCCGCGTACCGTAAGATCACGGGCAAAAGCTTCCATAGTCGAGGTGCCAGGTCCAAGGACGTCCGCAAAGCCTTGTGCAGTCGCCGGGACGTCACTCGATGGAAGCACCTCCTGGAATACGGCGCCAAGTGTGCTGGTGGAGGTAGCCAGAGAGTTCTTCGCGTTCGTAATGGCGGCGTTCAGCTCCTCGAATGCATGGTCAAGCGACAAATCGTCACTCGCCACACCTGTAGGTGCTGGCGCATCAGCAGTTCCTTCATATGATCAAAAAGAGAGCATGTGGAACATTAGCAAAACAAAAAAAGCAAAGGAAGCAAAACCAAGAAAGAAGGTTACTAACCTTCCACAACACGCACAAGGCCTGATAACCACCCAGCATACTCCTTCTCGCGCAAGGAGGCCGAGGTTCGGGCCTCGTCAAGTTCTTTCTTCGAGCTGGCCTGCTGATCGGCAAGTTTTTTCTCTATGTCCTTCAGTTGCTTCTCCAGATCAGCTGCTCGCTTCTCGGCCAAGTTCTTGTCTCCTGGGATGGGCAACGATCAGCTCAGTCGCAGGATAGTGAAAAATGGGTGACTAACTTCGAGTAAGGCTAAAATAACTTACGATTGAGCTGGTTAACGTTGGAGCGAAGTGAGTCCCGCTTTTCTTCCATCTGGACATAAGCTTTGCCAGCCGCAACAATGTTACATAAGACAGGCTGCAAAACGTAATCGGAACGTATCAGTTAAGCAAAAATAGGCTTCAAGTACGTCAAAGTAAACACAAAATAATCACATGCTCAGTCCAGGAAGAGGTCCTGGAAGTCGAAGGGCCCGCATCCAGAGCAGAGGCAGACATCGTCTTCCCCGCATCAGTTCGGCGATATCAGGAGTGGCCTGGGGAGGAACCAATGTGGGTTCTTCTACGGCTGGTGGTGAGCGCAGCTGCGCATCACCGGCACTGCAAAAATAATAGCAAAAAAGCATAAGAGAAGCGGTAGAAAACAAAATGCAGATACAAACAGAACGTAACGCATACCTGTGCTCATCCTCATCTGAATCTGGTTCAGCTCCAATGGGCGACCTCCAAACCTCAAAGGCTTATTCACAGTCGGAGGAGGGCATGACGCCAGAGGAGAGATATTCAGAGGATCGCCTCTAGCAGGTGGGGAGGTGCCGGAGTCCTCGTCATCCTTTTTCTCTGCACCTCTAGATCAAGAGCTAGAAGCATCCTGAAGAAACACGCGACGGTGCTTCGCTGAGGGCCCAGTCGCAGACTCACCGTCCCTCTGCACCTGGTTCACCTCTTCGACTTCGGCCTCCCGCGTGGCGGAAGTGTTAGCCGAAGGTGGAGATAAGGTGGTTTTCTTCCCTGCATCCATCAGAGCTACCTCATCGGTAGGACCAGACTCGGGGAGAGGATGAAGGGTGGAAGCAGTCGAGTGTCCCTAAAAAATAAGAAGAAAAAGATACTCAAAAAAGGAATATACACCAGAAGTAAAAGTTGGCAGAAGTCTAAAAATAAAAGCAAACACACTTACTTCGAGTAAAGGATTGTTGGCTGAGAAAGGAGCAACCGGGCCATCAAGGTTGCAAGGCGCTACCCACGACACCCTCCAACAAGGAATGGCGCCACCCGAAGACGGCACCGTGTCGGTGTCGACAAGCCGACAAAGATTTCTCCCGGCCCCAGACACAGAAACACCTCGGCGTAACTGGATCACCACCACCCGCTTCTCCGTCCACCAGCATGCGCCAACGATCTTGCCATCATCCTCGCCGTCTCTTCATGAATATTGAACCACGGCCTGCAAGATGGAGCATAAGACATCGTCGGAGTGAGGGACAACAGCATCGCCGACCCACGAGAGGGAACAACCTCCACCACCGAGAGGCGGTAGTCGACCGGACAGAGCCGCCGGAATAAACCAGGCACACACTGGCCTAGCCGGGCCGAACAGGCCCGTAAAGCTCCCGCCGCTCTCCTGCAACAGGCAGGTCGCAGCGCCGCCGTCCCCTACACCGCGTCGTAGTCGCCGCCATCTCAGGAGGCGTTGCAGCCGCAGGCGCCTCGGCCCGCCCAAGCCCAGATGGGGCCCGATGGGCCCAAATCTGGGCCGGAGGCAGGGCGCCGCCGCCGCTACTCCCCGCCGCTCCACTGCCGGCGCCGCCGCACTAGCTCCACTCGGAGAGCTCCGAACCAACCCCTCCCTAAGCGCACCGCCGCCGTTAGCTCGCCACCCCGTGTGACCTCCTTCGTGCGCGGGGAAAGAACAACCGCCACCACCGGCACCGCCCGAGCCTCGCTCGGCGGCTCGCGCCGACGGCGGCGGGAGGGGAGAGGCTGGATGGGGGCGAGGGAAGGGCGGGGGAGGGCCGCGCCGGCCTCCGCGGGGGCGGCGCGGTCGCGGGAGAGGAGGAGTTTCGGGGGAGAGAAAACCGTCCCAATCCTGCCTCGTTCGCCGCTGCAACCACGTTGTGCTCGTATTAGCCGCCGCCGCCGCCGCAGGCCCGCAACCACGCGTATCAGCAATGACTGGATCGCTTCTCATATGGTTGTGCTCGTGTAGTCGTGTGTTCCCGCTGGGAACTGGCGATGTTGCCTCTGGAAACAGCAGCGAAATTGATACAAAAGCTGCCGTATATGTTGAAGGTTTGGTTTTGGGCTGGACTTGGATACGGGGCAGCGGATTAGTTAGCACTGAGCCACGCATACATAGCACGCTGTGGGGAGGAAGGTACAGGGATCGTATAGAAATTGTCGTACGTGAAGCAATTTCAGTTCTTCCCGCATAACTAAGGTTTATCAACTAGCTTATCAGATTACCTCTGTTTTAAATAGCCGGCTATCACCCGGCTATAGCCTTGCGAGAGGCTCGGCGCTATAGATTAGGCCTTCGTCGGCTAAAAGGGTAATAGCCGCTAATAGCCCGGCTATAGAAATTTAGCCCCAATTTAGCCCCTTAGCGGCTATATTCCCACCAGGGATCCAAAATTTTGGACCAAAATTTGTCCCGCTCGGGCCAAATTTGTCCCGCTCAACCCACTTTCACGCCCAAATATCAACCCTACCCCTAAATTCTTCTCATTCTCTCCTCTATCTCCCGAAAATAGAACCAGGAGGGGCGGCGGTCATGGCGGCGGCGCAACCTCGCACTCCCGGTCAGAATTGTGCTACTTAATGTTGTAATATGTGGACAGAACTATGTCAAGAACTTCTAATATGTTATACATCTGTGAATTATTGATATATACACAAATATATGCTGCCAAAATATTATTATTTTCCATTATTTAGCAAAACGGCTATAAGGTCATAGCCGCGCTATAGCCTGGCTATAGCCTTTCATAGCTTCTAAAATTGTCGGGGCTAAACACAATAGCCCGCTATTTTAAACAGAGCAGATTACTCAAGTATGGGGGCAACTCGAGGATATTCAAAATGTAATTTATTCCTTATTGTTGCATCTGCATTACTAAAGCTTTCAATTTCAGTATTATATATGGCTATAAGGTAGTTTAGTATATATTAACTTTTCCACAAGAAAATTTTATTTGGTTTGACACTTCTTTGTTCCAAAATTTGTGAATTGGAGACCAGAAATAATGAAATATTGATTTCTCTTTCCTCTGCTGGCCAGCCATTTTACTGAAGCATTATGCAGCTCTGCCTGCTGGTCAGCCATTTTAATGATGCATTATGCAGTCCTGCCGGATCTTCTTATTAATGCCATATATTCTTGGAAAGTAAAGATTTTGAGGGTGACCTCAAGGTGTTGATTGTATACCAGATTATGAGAACAGACTCTGGGTACATGCTTATTTGTCTTGATTTTTTATCTAATATTTGATATTTTACCTCTCAATATTAGTGCAACCGTTTCTCCCTATCTACAGTCAGGAATTCTCAAAAGAAAAATATGGGTAAAACTCAAGATCTCAATTGGGTACCAGTTTCTCAAACTCTAGGTACATGTGTTATCTGTCTTGATTTGACACATGAATAGATAGCTTTTACAATTCATGAATTCATATTAGTCGTTTGGCATTGACGCGAATTAAACACACATATATTAGCATTCATAATTCATATTAGTCGATTGACATTGACTAAAATACAGAGCACTGCTTTGTTTAAATTGATCAAATTGTATGCTTTCCACTTCTATGTTAACTCCAGACAAATGCTTTCGTAAATGATTTAAAATTGGTTCAAGAAAACTTTGCATACACATATTTTTTGGTGCATTTGTGGAGACGTGTGTTGCACGTGCACGTATGTAGAAGGGAACAACAATATGAGAAGTCCGCCATGGCCATACACATATATTTTCTCTTTTACAAAGTCCATGGCTAATGAGGAGGCCAAGCGGTGGGCCATGGCCCTCACTAACGTCGCCGGGTAGGGGCACAGTAGGCGGCGGTCATGGACATTGACCTGCCACCGGCGTCGCCCCTTCTAGCCGGCCTGCTCGGGCAGAGCTGTATCTGGAACAGCTGAGAAGTCCAGCGAGCGCAACCCCTCCCGAAGAGTAGGAGCATAGCAGCCGCCCACGCCACCGGCCGCCGTCCTACCGTGAGGCGGGCCACCAGCGCACCTTTGGCAGGCGCCAGACTACATCGTCCTAGATGAAGACAACGAGTAGAAGTCCGTGAAGGACAAATATTTTAGTTTTTATATAATTTTGTTTTAAGTAATATGTAAAATTACCGTTTGTGGCCCATCCACCATATCATAGAAAAGGCTCATATATGACATGTTAACTAAAAATAACATGTGTCCGTTTGCGATGCGTCGGGGCCGTTGGGCGCATTGCCACTAAAGGCGGACTAGGCCTGTTCGTTTGCCGCCGCGAACGTATAAAACGTGGACCAAACGCGGCTCCGTTTGCGTCGGCCCGTTGAAGTGATCTTTACTACCCTGCACATTCGTGTCCCTCTCTCCTCAGGGCGAGACCGACAATTCGTAGAGACTACCCAAAATACATGGGTAGGGTTGTAAGCTGGCCTCAGAAAAAGTGCTGCAGAATGTTAGCCCTCGGACGCCATGCATGCCACCACGCACGAGGCTTTGCTAATTCTACATACTAGTGCTCCCTCCGTTTTATTTGCTTTGCGTACTACGTTTAGTAAAAGACAAACTTTGTCAAGTTTGACCAAAATTTTAGAAAAAATGTCAACATCTATAATATAAAATCTATAGTATTAGAATCATCAAAGTATATTTTTATATTAACACTACCACAGAAAAGGCTATCAGTGGCGCACCAAATTGCAATTCTGTGGCGCACCCGCCAAATTGCTGGGTGCGCCACAGAATTCTCGCCACAAAAATTATTTCTGTGGCGCACCTGGCTTGGTGCGCCATAGAATTCTCAAAAAATACAAAAAATACAAAAAAATATTAAAAGTTTAAAAAAATCAGAAAATGAAAAATTACCGTTTGTGGCCCACCCACCATATCATAGAAAAGGCCCATATATGACATGTTAACTAAAAATAACATGTGTCCGTTTGCGATGCGTCGGGGCCGTTGGACGCATTGCCACTAAAGGCGGACTAGGCCTGTTCGTTTGCCGCCGCGAACGTATAAAACGTGGACCAAACGCGGCTCCGTTTGCGTCGGCCCGTTGAAGTGATCTTTACTACCCTGCACATTCGTGTCCCTCTCTCCTCAGGGCGAGACCGACAATTCGTAGAGACTACCCAAAATACATGGGTAGGGTTGTAAGCTGGCCTCAGAAAAAGTGCTGCAGAATGTTAGCCCTCGGACGCCATGCATGCCACCACGCACGAGGCTTTGCTAATTCTACATACTAGTGCTCCCTCCGTTTTTATTTGCTTTGCGTACTACGTTTAGTAAAAGACAAACTTTGTCAAGTTTGACCAAAATTTTAGAAAAAATGTCAACATCTATAATATAAAATCTATAGTATTAGAATCATCAAAGTATATTTTTATATTAACACTACCACAGAAAAGCCTATCAGTGGCGCACCAAATTGCAATTCTGTGGCGCACCCGCCAAATTGCTGGGTGCGCCACAGAATTCTCGCCACAAAAATTATTTCTGTGGCGCACCTGGGTGCGCCACAGAATTCTCGCCACAAAAATTATTTCTGTGGCGCACCTGGCTTGGTGCGCCACAGAATTCTCACATTTATGTGGCCTGTTGCGCCACAGAATTCTCAAAAAAACCAAAAAATACAAAAAAAATATTAAAGTTTAAAAAAATCAGAAAATGAAAAATCCTATTTATTGTAACTATTTTCATATTTTTTGAATTTTTTGAAATTATACCTTCCTGGTAGGTCACCCATCCTCAAATTGCTCCAAGCTTAGCACGCTTAACTTCTAAATTCTAGCCAGTCCACCTACCCTTGTGCTACTCAAGTTCTTATTAATATATATATCATATGAACACTCTTAAGACTTGTATATGTAAATGTGTGGTATGTGTTATAAATGTGTGTTTTTAGATTTCAGATTTTTCAAAAAAATTAAAGTTTCAAAATGAGATTCAAAAGTTTCAAAAGATCCAAAAGAATCCAAAAACCTTAAAAAACTTCAAAAAATCAAAAAGTCCAAAAAAAATCAAAAAATCCAAAAAAATCCAAAAAAAATCAAAAAAGTCAAGAAAAGTCAGCAATCTTCTTTGTTATACATTTCTGTGTCTTTTTTGGACTTTTTGAATTTTTTGAATTTTTTTATTTTGCTGTGAAAAATCGTCTGTTTGAAATAATTTTTTTTTCTTTTGAAATTTGAGGAATCTGTAAATTGCTGACCGGGTAAACCCAGGTGGATTCAAACTCGGATTTTTCTCTAGTTTTTTTGGCATATAAAACGCGTTATTTCGACGTCGTATGTAAAAGTTATGGCCATTACAAGATTTATTTTTCATTTGTTGCAGAAAAGGTCAAAATTCATATTTCAAAATTTATATACCTACTAGACACTCATACCTAACTACATGTCAAATGATTTTATTTATTGAAATGTTTATCATTTTCTTTTACTTCCTGCAAGACTAAAAAGGCGATCCACGGGGGTGGGATTTGAGAAAAAAGGAATTCTGTGGCGCACCAACTTGGGGCGCCACAGAATGTCAACTTTGTGGCGCACCTGGGACAGAATTTTTTTTCAAATTTTAACCCGCCCCTCAGCTGACTTTCTGTGGCGCACCTGGCCATGTGCGCCACAGAAATGTCACCTTTCTGTGGCACACCAAGCTTAGTGCGCCACAGAATGTCTAATTTCGGTGGCGCACATGGCCAGGTGCGCCACAGAATTCTGACTTTTTGTGGCGCATGGGCAAAAGATGCGCCACAGAAAGTCCAAAATTTGCCACAGAAATAATTCTGTGGCGCACCAATTAAGGGTGCGCCACAAGCAGGCAAGTCTCCTATAACCCTTTTTCTAGTAGTGTATATGCATTTGGTATTACGGATGTTGATAGTTTTTCCTATATTTCTGGTCAAATTTGGTAAAATTTAATTTTGACTAAACCCAGAACATGAAGTAAATAAAAACGGAGTGGTAGTATAGCCCGGTGGTACAAGTTTCAAAGTTCCTCACATAACTTCAAAGTTGACAAAACAACACTCATCACATTCAATGCATACTAAAGTAGTACTCCCTCTGTCTCAAAATACAAGGCGCCCTTTAATTTCGCTGGTCAACGCCGTACAACTTTGACCATGATTTGTATTTATAATATGTACCTAATTTTTTTATAAAGATATATGAAATTAAAGAATTTCGCAAGACGAATCCAACGGTACCATATATACATTCTCATTCAATATATTTTGTTATATATTGGTGGTCAAAGTTGAGCGTCAAAGACCACCTTAAAAATAGCGCGCCTTGTATTTTGACACGGAGGGAGTATTATTATGCGAGCATATTACGGTAAATAGATTTGGTGCTCCCGAGCTCCAGTTATCTCACCATTTTCAAAAAGTTAAAAAATATATTTAGAAGTTTCAAAAAATTCTGAAAAAAACATGCATATTCTTAACGATATATGCTATAAGCGTGAAAAATTACTTTATATTTTGTGCTACACAAAAGTAACAGATGTGTAGATTTGAGTATATTGTATAATGTATAGTTTAAATTTCCAACTCTTGTCATTTTTATGTAGCCCATAATACATAATATTTTGCATTGAGATTTTACAACATACATGATTGTTTTCAGATTTTTTTTTAACTCATATATATGATTTTCGATTTTTTTTAAATGGCAGGAGCACTGGTGCTCGGGAGCCAAAAGCCATTTCCGCTAAAGGCAACGTTGTTTCAGTACACAGGTTACAAGTGCAAAGTTTTTAAGTACATATGTTTAGTACTCCATCAAATCGTCATCACTATCACTCATTCCGACATCATCATCATCGTAAGGCCAGACATAATCAGGCGTTCCTTTCTGATAGTCACCTGCGGTTGGATGTCGAATGTCAGCCACGTCATTCTTACATCCATAGCACTCACCATTGTCCGATGGCTCCAGCAAACAGCAGAAATATTTCTGCACACCGCATTCTAGTTTGCTTTCAGCGAAGTACGTCCCTTGAATCCAGATTCCTGATTCATTGTTCTTAGTCTCGGCCTTGAAATTGTAATGGTGATAGGTTTTTCCAAAATTTTCAGGGATAAAACAATGCCAAAGAAGCTTCACAAACTTGAACTTGAGGAGCTACAACAATTATCAAAACATTTACAAACATATGTATATATATAATCACATGAAAAAAACACTACAACTTGAAGGTTGACAAAGGAATATATACCTTGTATTCTTCTTGTTGCTCAAATGCAATACAGCAAACTCTACTCATTCGCGTGATATCATCCTCTAAGCTTGACTTTTTCTTATTCTTGCAATTTAATTCAGCATAAACGACTACCATATCACGGATGTCATTAATCTTGCGCGAGATGAGAGACCTAGATATGTCGTTTAGGAAGTATTAGGCAGTGTCATCATTATACGCTCAAACCAATTTAACACAAAATATAAGGTATTAGATATGCATACCCAGCTAAATCATATCGGTACTTTTCATGCTCTTCATCTTGTAACTCCAATTTCTTGAATCTACACAGTTCAATTTTAAGTATATTAAAGTTCACAAAACTGCACACAAGACTAAAACTGAATGTTATTTTTCTCAAACACGCACAAGACTGTCGTTTTTAGCAAGAAAGCCCTAAGAAAGCACAAAAAGCAGAATTGTAAGACCACGACACCCGCCAACAGTGGCGCCAAGAAAAGAAAAAGACCATCCCTCAATGACTGTCCAACGACAACGACGACACAAACTCGCCTTGCCCAACCTCCAGCCATGAATCACGAAGAAGCAGAGGCCTCAAAAGCCACAGCACAGCAGTTGCCTGGTACTCCAAAACCACAACCACGACACCAAGACTGCCCCGGTAGACCCCTACCATAACGCCTAGGATGGAGGCCTGATCTGAAAGCAAACCAAAACCCTTGTCGAAACCTGGCCATAATTGAAGGAGCGCCTCTAGGATACAGCTATGTGCATCGCAGTTCGGAGGGCCAACGCTCTCCGTAGAGAATCAACATTGCCGTCACCACTAGCAAACCTCGCCACCAATAGCGGTGACGCCATCGTCTCGCACATCCACACCACAGAACTCCACGGGATGCCCTCCAAGTAGAGAATGACACCGTGACGCCGGCTCTGCCGTCTGCTTCAACGGCTGAACTCCAAGAAGCTAATGCCACCCACGGGCATCGCCGTCCCCGACTCTGACAACGACGCAGCATGGATTTTGCCCCGGATCTGACCGTTCATCCGAGGAAAGAACAGGTGCACTAGAGAAGACCGGAGACTGAAGGAGCACGAGAAATCCACCACAATGGACGCGGAGAACAGCATATTGTCGCGGCAATGATGATACCCCACAGCACCATCAGCAAGTCGCGGCCCAACAATATCATGCCTGGCAATGATGATACCCCACAGCACCATCAGCAAGTCGCTGACCCAACAAGATCATGCCTGCCCATGCTGAAGAGCTACCAGTACATGCCCAGCCACAGGGCGGTAGACAGATCTGGCGGCAGCTCCGAATACCGGCTGCATTAGCCCGGGCAACCTCCTACGACACACACAACGGCTGGGAAGCGCGCTGCAGGAAGGGGAGGTCCCTGGGAGCAGCCAGCGCTGGCACTGGCGCAGCTTTCCCGCACATCAAAAGTGTGGGAACAGAGCCACAGCAATGAGATGCGGGCAAGGGGATGGCAATCATAGGTGCAGGTTAAGACCCGACACCCTGGCCAGTCGATGACGGCATCAAGGGTAGGCTGGGAGAGGTGGCTGGAGGACTATAGTTTGGTGTCGCCCCGTGAGTCACATGTCGCGACTCAGGAGTGTGTGTGGGAAGAGAAGGTAATACTAATCAAGAAGCTGACAGAAAGTATCATGGTCCTTCAGTCATTAACATTAAGTTGAAATAATCGATTACCTGCAAGAATAATCAGGATCAGCATAGTCCACCAGCCATTCTGGCACTTCTAGCTTTGCCTCAATCATCAATTCCCACAAGCCCTTTGCGATGGACTGGTTGGACTCAGTGAAGAAGGAAGTGACAGACCCAACCCTTCTAGCTCTCCGGAATTTTCTAAGCCTCTTGATATATTCCTCAATAGACTTTGGCAGATGGTAGTTAATCACATAATTAACATTTGAAACATCGAAGCATAGTGAGGCTGCATCAGCAGCAATCAGGATAGGAGTGAGGCCCCTCTGGAAACATATATTTTCCTCTCCCTGTCCGTCTCCTTCAAACAGCATGGATATACTAATCAATTTACGATCAAAGATGATAAACAGAACACTTAAACATTTATTGGCCTTGGCTCAACAGACAACTGTAATGAAAATACCAAGATAGTGCCAGAGGTACTATCTATTTGCGTGATTCATAAGACCTTGACTACATTCAGCTACATGAGAAGGAAATGCAAGTGGCATGTAAAAAGAGAAGAAGCATTACAGTAGGTCTTAAAGCATAACCGCAATTTATTACAGCTAATCTAGCCAACACTGAACAATAAAGGTCATACTATGTGGGCTACAGGAGGTACGAGACCAGCATGGCAAATAAGGGTAATTCAGGCTAAATTTAGCAACACGTGTTGCTAAAAACAAGTTAGGGAATCAGTGAAGAGTTCACAGAAATGTACAGACCTCAAAGCTGTCACCAAATATCGCTGTTGTGGGGAAACCTTTGGCGTATAGCAAACCCCTTAAAAATCAGCATCTCGTCTTGTCTCCACGAAAACTACTGTTGGCGGTGGTGCACCTAGACAAACACGCAAGGTAACATAAGAAGTCTTTAAGCAAAAAACAGAGACGGTCTAATTCATACGCTTAAGATGGCAACAAGTAATACCACGCCAGCAAAAGTGAAAGATTGCTCCCGCAGAACATTTAGCAGGGAGCCTATTTTATCGACTTCAGGGACAAGCTTAATTGTCTGCCTAGTTAGGCCAACACTGAACTCCATCCTCCCATCAGAGATAAGTAAGTAATTTGACAGGAAATCCCAAGCCAATTTCTGCAAACATGATCAAAGTGAAGAAGTTGGATACAGGTCAAATGTATTCAAATGAGTACCAGTTTAATAATTTCCAACTGTATGTTAGTAAAAAGCACAAAGCTATTAAAATGCACTTGGTCCCACTAGACAGACTGAATATATCAGTTACATGCTTCGTTGTTATAGACGTTTCAGTTGGCAGGACTTAAACACGCCGTGCTTGACCAAACATCAGTGGCTAAGAACGTCAAGAGTTGGAGTTGAGTCCAGCTTAGTGAGTCCCAGCAAAAGGCAAGTGCAAGTTTTGTTACAGAAAAGGGTATTAATTCAGGTGTGGTACAGTACGGCTTTGTAAGATTAACAAAGGATAGAGTCCGGTGTGTGCTAGATTGGGAAAGTCTCGATTAGATACCGAGTCAGAACTCTCGTGTGCCCAACTGCTGGAAAGCTAGCTATGATCTGCCCCACAAAATGGCTTGTCTCTAGTGTGTTTGGAGCAATCAAGAAAAGTCTTCCCAAAGTAAGCCGCACTCAGAGCCTTATCGCCCACAAAGGCGGGCCTGATACATCCTTGAGTTAATCCTGCATCCAGAGTCGCGCACAACGTCCTCCATTCCCCACTCTCCTTTTACCAGATATCCGCCCATAACAATCTGTTAGCGGAGCCAATCGGCGGCTTTGACACCTTCTATAAACAAGGATCTAAGGAACTCACCAACAGACTATAGCTCATAGTAGAAAAGATGACAGTGAAGAGTTCTCACATAAACGACCACGCCTTAGGGGACCACAGAGGATACAGGCGAGACGTATGACACGGGGAAAAACTTGCTTTTGGTCTCATAATATACAAAAGAATTACATGCTTCGTACAGTAAATAAAAAAATGCTGATCCACTTGAAGTTTAAGAGTTCAAGTGCTGCTATTGCAGAATATAGAAAGGCATGAAAAATTGTGTTTACCTGTACATCTGGTTCGAAGGTATCACTGGAAAGTAAAGTCTGCCTGGATGACTTTCCTGGCAACATGTCAACTATCATCCTTAACTCTTCTTCAAATCCCAGATCCACCATCCAACAAATCTCGTATATAACAAGGTACTCTATCGCCTCCAAGGTGACTCGAATCTTTTTTAACAAGTTGATAAGGTGTCGAGGTGTAGAAATTAAAATATCAACGCCATGCCCAAGTTCATGCATCTAAAACCAGCAGCAAAGAAAAGAACTTGATGAAAATGTGAAAGGTTGTCCGAGAAAGAGAAAAACAATCAAGCGCCAATCACCTGGGTATTCTTAGCCCTTGAATAAACAACTCTGATACCAGTTTGGTGAGCGATTTCCCCGGCATGCTCACCAATCTGAAATTTGATACCAATAGCAAACAAGTGTTAGCGCAGCTAACAGGTACATAAACAAACAAAAAATCCTTCACCTATTACACCAGTATAATACCAATTAACCATAACATTCTACAGAAGCAAAAAAATATTCTGCAAACCGATTACATAAGTATTTCAGATAAAAGTTTTGCACAGTAGTAACTTCTAAAACATTTGTAGTCACATAATTAAATATCAATTATCCGTCAAACCCAACTCAAAACATAAAAAGCGCCACCAGTGTTATATGTTATTTATCCAAACAAGTTTTACATCTTGTTGGTCGGAATAGAGATGCAGGTGGGTCACGATTAGGATACCATTCGATCCTAGTTATTTATATGCTTTATGTTCCTAGGCTAGAATAGATCACAATGAAGCAACTTCCAACTTTTAGAATACTATAGTTCATCGATCACAAAACGAAGCAACATCCAACTTTTAATACTATACTTCATCAGCAATAAATATAACTATGGAAGCTTTACTTTCAATTGAACTAAGATGCCCACCCCTCCACTGATGCCCTTAATTATAAAACATCACATATACAACTAATCACATATCGAATTCCAAATGCAACAAGTTTACTGATGAGGATGCCGAAGGCCGCATAGTGAGTACACATATACACAGGTAAGAAGAACAACTGACAGCGAACATCTTCTCTTTGCCTACTTCAAATAGTTGTAGGAAAATTCATCCATAGTGTATGTCATATTGATTTTGTTTACAAAATAGCACCCAACTTTTAGAAGTATAGGAACAATGTAGAGAGATTATTCCTCACAGGCACCTCTCTCTTACCTTTGATGCACTCTTATCGTTAGGAACGAGCAATAGCGCGCGTGGGTTGGCACAGTGGCCGTACGTTCGTCCTCCTGCCGGCGCCTTCCTGACCAGCTCGCTCACCACCGACATGCACAACGCGGCCGCCTTCCCGGACCCCTCCTGAGCGCAGACCAGCAGGTCCCTTCCGGCCAGCACCATCGGCATCAGATAGCTCTGCACCGGCTTCGGGGAGACGGGCGCAATGTTCCGCCAGACCGGCCTCCTTGAACGAATTCACCGGCACCGGGAATACCTCCCGTGTGCCCCCCTCAATCTCAATCTTGAGCTCGCCCAATCCCTTGCCGACACCATCCAGGCGGTCCAAGTAGATTGGATCTGACGCCGCGACCTCGTAAACTCTCACCGTCGTTCCCTCTCCGTCGAGGAGGAAGCCGGGCCGCGGCATGGTGGTCGCCATCTGCTCTGCGCTGCCGGAAGGGAAGGGAGATAATTGGGGATCCTGGGTGCAGCAAGGCTGAGGAAATAAAGAAAAAAAATTAGATTTCAAAAATTCATATTTAAAAATGTTTAGATTCGTCTGGAAAATTTGTTCATATTTTAAAAATCATTCAAAATAATTTCCGTTAATAGAGTTTTCGTTTACTTTTTCAATATTGTTCAAAAATATTGTTGTTCGTGAATTTTTTCTGTTCACTTTTTAAAATCGTTTAAAAAATAAAAATAAATTCGTTCACCGACATTTTCCGTTCATTTATAAAAATCGTTTAAAAATAGTTTCATTCATAGACTTTTTTCCGTTCATTTATAAAATTGTTCAAACTAATTTTCGTTCATGGACTTTTTTCTATTCACTTTTTAAATCGTTTATTTTTTTTGGTTCAACGATATTTTCCGTTCATATTTAAAAATCGTTCAAAAATAATTTTCGCTAATAGACTTTTTTGTTCACTTTTAGAATCGTTCAAAAATCGATTTCGTTCATCGTCCTTTTCTGTTCATTTTCAAAATCGTTTTTAAAATAGTTTTCGTTCACCGTATTTATTTCTGGACAGCGACGCGACGACAATGCCGCGGGTCATCCGCGGTGCAGACGATGGCGGAGTTAACCGCAGCGAGGCGATACGGGTTGGAAAAGATGTGTACGAGTGTAAACATGTTCAAACCTATCTCGTACATGATCGTCGAAACAAAAAATTAACAACATGAAAATTATGCGAAATGTGGATATTAACCTACTCTTCAAAGAAGGATATTTCAAAAATGTTCAACCGAGTGCAATGAATTTGATAAAATTTGGCTTAAAAGGTTTGGAACATCTATTCAAAATTAGGAAGTTACAATCGACAACACTCAAAACAGAGTATAGGAATGGAACCTACTCGTGGACGTACATAATTTTTGTGTACATATTTTTTAGGTAGTTTCATACTTGTATATTTTCCAAAGAAATTCAAACATGTCAAGCAAATAGTGTGAACATAAAAGCAAAGAAAAGGATGAGCGTTTTGAATCGGTCCTTGATAAGAGAAACCCGAAACAGTCGACAAAAGAAACAGGAAACAGTCGACGCCGGGCGTAAGAATCATTCGACTAAATGGGCCAGGCTCAATAGCGCCACCAGGGTGTGTGAAAGGATCATATGACACCTACAGGGGTGAATAGGTGCTACTTCAATTTTTAATACCTTTTCAAATTAGGCTTGACACAAAAGATAAATTCTCCAGATATGCAACTACGGTGAATTTACCTATATGACAAACTACCAACTAAACAATATACACGAGGTAAAAGCGGCAAACAAGGATAGAACTAACCAAAGTGAAAGCACGCGGAGACAAGGATGTAATCCCCAGTTCCTCCTTGTTAAGGGAGTATCTCTCGTTAGAGGGGTGAGAGGCACTGATGACCCACAAGTATAGGGGATCGCAACAGTCTTCGAGGGAAGTAAAACCCAATTTATTGATTCGACACAAGGGGAGCCAAAGAATATTTGAGAGCCTTAATAGCGGAGTTGTCAATTCAGCTGCACCTGTGAATAGTCTTGCTCGACACAGATTATCAGTAACAACAGTTTATAATAGTAGCAGCGGTGAAATAATATCAGCAGTGAAGTAATGACAGCAGTAGTGATTGCAGTAAATAGTAGGATTAAAATACTGTAGGCATAGGGATGGACGAACGGGCGTTGCATGGATAGGATAGTTCATATAATAATCAAGGCATAGGCATTGCAGATAATAATAATAATTAAGCATCCAAGTACTAAGTAACCATAGGCATGTGTTCCGTATATAGTCGTACGTGCTCGCAATGAGAAACTTGCACAACATCTTCTGTCCTACCAGCCCGTTGCAGCGGGGCCTCAAGGGAAACTACTGGTAATTAAGGTACTCCTTTTAATAGAGTACCGGAGCAAAGCATTAACACGTCGTGAACACACGTGATCCTCACATCACAGCCATCCCCTCCGGTTGTCCCAATTATTGTCACTTTGGGGCCTCGGGTTCCGGACAACAATATGTGTATACAACTTGCAGGTAAGATCAATAAACAGTGCATATCATTATGAAACAATAACATGTTCAGATCTGAAATCATGGCACTCGGGCCCTAAGTGACAAGCATTAAGCATAACAAGTTGCAACAACATCAATAAGTACTAACAACGGATACTAGGCACCATGCCCTAATGATCTTACAACTTATTACATGAACAATCTCATCCAATCCCTACCATCCCCTTCAGCCTACAGCAGGGAATTACTCACACATGGATGGGGGAAACATGGATGGTCGATGGAGAAGCGTCGGTGATGATGATGGCGATGATCTCCTCCAATTCCCCGTCCCGGCGGAGTGCCAGAACGGAGTTTCTGATCCCCGAAATAGGTTTCGCGATGGCGGCGGCGTACGGAAGTGTTTCTAGATGAAGTGGACGACCCCCTCGCGTTTTAGGTCAGAGAGGGTTATGTAGTCGAAAGGGGGGCTCGGGGGCGTGACCGAGGCGGCCTCCTCACCCCTTGGCGCGGTGGGGCCCCTGGCCGCGCCACCATGTGGTGTGGGCCACCCCTCGCGCTTCTCCGACTCCCCTTCTGGCTCCGTGTGTCTTCTGGCAAAATAAGGGCTTTGAGATATTTTCTGGTGTTTTTCCCGAAAGTTGAATTCCTGCACAAAAACGAGACACCAGGGCAATTCTGCTGAAAACAGCGTTAGTCCGGGTTAGTTGTATTCAAAACACACAAATTAGAGGTAAAACAATAGCAAAAGTGTTCGGGAAAGTAGATACGTTTTGGACGTATCAGGCACCACAAAGGTCGATCTCAACGCCACAAAGGCTCACCCTATTCTCCGATGAACCACACCACAAAAGATTGGTTCACATTCCACAAAATTCTTCAAGGCGGAATCCGAAGCCTTTACAACAACAACCCGGGGCACAACCCACAAATGGATTGGGCTCCCGAACGGCTACAAACCTATCACAAGAGCAACAAGTGAGTACAACAAGGGGCTAGGTTTTCCCAAAGGAAACCCTAGGAAAGGGTCCCTCAAGTGAATGAGGGGGAAATATAAATCGGCTTGGTGAAGATGTAGATCCGAGCCTTCTCCTTCAATCCTCCAAAGATCAATGAGTTTAGGTGGAGGGATTGGGAGATCTAGTGAAGCTTGAGCTTGCAATAATGGTGGTCTTCAATGTTGGGCGAGCTACTTGTCCAAAGGTAGGTGGAGGAGCATTTATAGTTCCTCCTCCAGGCCGGCTGGCTCGGTTAGGTGGCCAGCCTGGCCAGGGCCGGCCAGCCTGCTGCCTACGAACTAAGTGAGGCCGGTCTCTAAGGGCTTCACACGATGGTGATCTTCGTCACTTTCTTTCTTCTTTTGTATAGAGAGTGATACGCTTTAACCTTTTATCATAAAACCTGAGTTTTCCTGTAGCACTTAGCAAAGAGTTAAATACTCCAAGTGCTGTGATCAAACACCAAAACAAGATTAGCGGACTTATGTCCTTTCAATCTCCCCCTTTTTGATGTTTGATGACAACATATGGATTTGCAAAAAGATATCTAATTTAAGCATAGGCATTGTTTTTTACTTGAAGCTCCCCCTTGTTTTTATACGCCAACAACAATAAAAAAGAGCTTGCAAGCTACTAAGATAGACAAGATATAAGAAGCAAGCACTAACTATGGGTAAGTAACAACTTGGCAAGAACAAGTGATGGTAAGGTATGTAACCACAAACATTCTACGTGAGTAAAGAATAGAAAATTTAGCTCACCATAGACTTCTTCATATGGAGAAATAACCGAGAATAATAGATCAACATAGCATCCTCCATATGCAAGATAACCGAGAGTAACATAGCCTTACAATAAACGATGATAATATGGTTCCTTGATACAATAACCGAACATAACATAGTTCCACCGTACAATAACAAAGGTGAAAGGGCATGGCGCCCCTATGTGTGGTTTTGGTAATTAATGACAATCCCTATGGACTAATGGTTGCATTGAGTTATACTTGTAGTGTTTGTCCATAGACCATGCTTGAACTCCATATGTTGGATTCAAGGTTGATGCCTTGAATATATTGATATAATGAAGTATTTGGCATCAAGATCATCGAGGTGTATGGATATATACTTGATATGGTCAAGAAGAAGAGTATGTGATGACCAAGTTGTTATTCGAGGAGTTATCCGATGTTTGGTCATATGTGAGTTGAGCATATTGCAAGTATGTCTTGAAGAAAAGGATTAGCGATCATTCATGATTTTCTTCAAGACATCGTCTATTGAAAAGAGAAGAAAAGATACAAGGTTGATCAAGATAGTGATCAACTCACAAAGCTAAAAGATGTACCAAGTGGGATCATGTATCTCTTGGTATGCCCATGAAGGATGACGTCAAGTGGTGTTCGTCATCAAGCTTGGTTGTGCAAGTTCAAGAGAAGTATCTCGAAGATATTATATGTTTGAAGCTTGCCACCCATTTGGAGATAATGGTCAAGTGAAGATGTACCGATGAGAGGCTCTCCCATAGTGGTGTATGGGGGAGAAATATGTGGATCTTCACCAAGCGAAGCGCAATCAAGAATGGTGGTCCACTTGAAGAGATCAAGATCGTCATCATCTAGCTCAAGTGGAATGCGCAAGGCAAAGGTATGATAGGGTTTCTATTTTACCGGTCTCGTTGTTCTAGTTGGGAGACCGGGTTATAGGATAGATATCGTACTATCAAGAGGGGCTCTCGATTGAGTTTAAGCGTATCATTTGGAGAGAGCTCAAACCTTTGCATACTTGGCATATCATCTTTCTTGGTTCTTATTTGGCTTTTATGCATGTGAGAATTTAGAGCTTGTGTTCATCTCTATACCAAGCTCTAGTTGATCAAAAACGGATTTCATGAATATCTTGTTGTGTTTTTGATATTGGAGGTTTTACCGTTTTGTCTTTTATAAGAGAGGTCAAACTCTCCTCTTGTGGTTTCCTCCTCACATGATGGGGTATGATGCTTCTCGCATAATCTTGTAGAGCTCTTCGTTGTGATTCCAACGAGCCCAAGATCATCGAAATCGGAGTCCGGATGAAAAAGATATCGCGAAAACGGCTAAGGACTTGTTTTGTTGCGCTCTGGAGGCAGTCGTATTATCCTATACAACTTGAATCGGATAATCCTGTCAGTCGGACTATCCTATCAATCTTGAATCGGATAATCCTGTCAGTCGGATTATCCTATCAAACTTGAATCGGATAATCCTATCTGTTCCTGGCTGCAACGACTCTTTTTCGTGGGGACCTATAAAAGGCCTCCCTTCTTCCCCAAAGTGACTAACTCTTGTAGCTCGTGTTTCCCCCCATTGTTGACCTTCTTTGAGCTTGCTATCTCTCTATTCCTCCATGATTCTTGCCTCCAATTAGAGGGAAAAGAGAGAGGAGATCTAGATCTACCATTCCACCAATCAATCTCTCCTCTAAGTGAGGGGAAGCTTTTAAATCTAGATCTTGGAGGGATTTTGGTGTTCCTCTTTGTTCTTCCTCTCTTCTCCCCCAATAGCATTGGTTGCTTTGGTGGGATTTGAGAGTGAAGGATTTTCAGCACTTCTTGTGTTCTTGCCCATTGCATGAGTTGCATAGGTTTGAGTTCTCCACGGTGACACGTGGAAATCGAAGTTGAGAAGCTTGTTTCTCTTGGGTACTTGGGGTGCCCTAGAGCTTGTCCTCTTGGGTACTTGGAGTGCCCTAGACGGTCCTAGTTAATCTCGGAGTTTTGGTGGCTCGCGGGATTGTTGGGAGCCTCCAATTAAGTTGTGGAGACGCGCCCCAACCTTGTGATTCTTGTGGCTTTGGGAGCCGCGGGAATTCGGTGAGAGCCTCCAATTAAGTTGTGGAGTGTGCCTCATCCTTGTACAGGTTCGGTGACCACCCTTGAGTGTCCCATAGTGGTTCGTGGCACTCCGCATTGGTGGAGGCACGAAGGAGATTACGGTGTGCCATTTGACGGCTATTCGGGGATCACTTTGTGACTCCGCACCGCTCCAACGGAGACGTAGCTTCCATTGGGAAGTGAACTTCGGGATAAATCATCGTCTCCAAGTGCCTCGGTATTTCTATACTCGAGCTTCTTACTTATGATATTTACTTTGTGATAGCCATCGAGCTTGAAGTAATATATCTTGCTATCACATATTTGCTTATATTGTTTAGCATAAGTTGTTGGTGCACATAGGTAAACCTAGCTTGTTTAGGTTTCGTGCTTGATAAATTAAACGCTAGTTTTATTCCGCATTTATTTAAGCCTAAACCATAAAGAATTTTAATCGCCTATTCACCCCCCCCCCCCCCCCTCTAGGCGACATCCGTGTCCTTTCAAAAGGTAGCCAAGTTTGACAAACATGAACCAAATAGAGTTCAACTAAAACGACTGCAATGCAAATAAAGACACAAATTGATGCAATACATGCATGAATGCAAATCCCCGGATAGTTCAACGCAAAATTCGTCGTAGTTTTGACTGCACAAAAAAGACAAAACAGACATAATTTCAGTTGTTTTGAATCTTTGTACTGTTTACCACCTATATGCACTTATTTGTCATTTTTCCCAGTCCACAATATATAAAAAAATCGAGCTACACTTTTTCATACTTGTATATCTTATCACTATTCACGTATGTGATATTTTTTTAAAATTTTTGGAAACTAAAAAAACAAATTTAGAATTTTTCAAAAATCGAGCTTTATGTAGCTCGGGCTACAAAACACCTCACTCTAGTCTTAAGGCATTACGCTCGCCATTTGAATCTCAGTGCACAGCACTTGCACTAAAAGAAATGTAAAAAATACATGAACTAACACTCGAACAAAATGTGAGGACTCTTATAATGTTGTTAAGAATCCATGAAAACTTTACTGGAATGCTTTTGAAATCTTGTTTAAATACCGTTGAACTGTTGTGTGCGCAAAGTTATTTTTACAAAAAACACTTTTTTTGTTGCCTGTGTGTAAAAGAAAAAATCGTGCTAAAATAAGGTTCTTCATCAAACATTATTTTGTCTTTTTACACATGCCACAAATTATGGCCTTTTTGCGAAAAGTGCGCACATAGAATGTGTAGATGTATGCACCAATTTTTAACTCTGAAACATCCTATATATTTTTTGGGGGTAAATGGAGTCTATGTACGTGGAAGAAAAGGTGAATTTCAGGTTTTTTATAGTTTTTTTCACAACGTTATATAGTTCCTTTTGGTCCGGGCCCACATGTCATCGACTGAGACCACATCCTCAGGGCCCACATGTAAAAGGATTTTTGATGTTGTTGCATTGATGCATGTAAAATGCATACATGAACTTTGCACTATATTACTTATATTCCAATCATATTTGCATCATATAAGGGTTATATCACTGTTATTTAATGATTTTAGGAAATAAATCAATTGTTTCCTATTTTTATTGAATTAACTCTGCGCAGGCAGAAAACCCTATTTCTTTCCTTTTTTGTTTCAGGGACCCAAACGACGTCCAAAAATTATGAAAAAATACAGGCATCATTATTTTGGAAGGAGGAAGACCTCGGAGCGAAGGAAGCAAGCAAACGGAGGCCAGAAGGCCAAAAGAGGGTGCCCCACGCGGCCCCTGTACCTGGCCGCGTGGGCCCACCTCTTTTGGGCCTCGGGGCTCCGCAGCCATCGGTCCTTTCTCCGCCGCCTTCGTCTTGGCCTAAAAATGCCTATAAAAAAGGTCCCATAGCGTTTCGCGAAACGAGCGCCGCCATATCACAGAAACACGAAAACGAAAACCTGGAGCTACCATATCATTGTTATCATCATCCTTGCATATTTATTTACCATCATCATTGCATATTTATTTTTTGTTTGCATTGCATAATTATCTTGATATCATTCTTACACCTTGTGCTTGACAACCACAGGTGAGGTTGAGGACTAAAACATTTAACTTTATTTTGTAGGTAGCCCAAAAGAAGGATAGGAAGATAAATCTTTCACTACTGATTCCCCGAGAGTTCGATATTAAACCCTCGAGTCACACTCGTGAGGAAAACACGTCTTCCACTACTACATACTCTGCACTTGGAGGCTCAACCTAACCCCGTATACTTTTCACTGCAGGTAGCTACTAAAGGCTATCACTTCTACGGGTATCATGCATGTATGTAAAATAAATAAATAAACCGTTAAAATCAAAAAACACCCGACAATTTTTCCTTTTTACACAGGCCATAGATTATGTCTTTTTTTGCGAAAATTTACTTGTGCACATAGAATGTGTAGATGTATGCCCCAATACTTGATCTTGAAATTTTAAACATTTATAAATATTTTTTGGGTAGAGGGTCCTTCGGACCCAAGGTTTTGGCTCAGGCCCACATGTCATCGTATGAGACCACATCCTCAGGGCCCTTCTCCTCAGCCGAGCAGCTCCCCTTCCCTCTCCGGCGATAACCGCCCCGGTCATCTGATCTTTGGGTTGATCTTTGGTCACCCTTGATCTTTCGTTAATGCATCATTATCTCATATCTATTAATTGATGCATTAATTGATACCTATTAATTTTTGCATTAAATGATATCTATAATTAGTATAATTTGGTTTATTTGGTACAATATCGATTTACTGAGTACCAGATAATGAGTAATTAATACTCACCAAGTTTTAATATAAGTACGCAACAATAAAATTATTACCATGTACCATATTATTCATTAATACGTAGATAGTGCGGTAATTAATAATGCCCTATTAATTAGTATCTACTGATAAATAAGTAAACATGTATAATTAATTACTCCCTCCGTCCCAAAATAAGTGTCTCAAAGTTGTCCAAAAGTGAATGTATCCATACTTATTTCATGTCTAGATACATCCACTTTTTGACAAATCTAAGACAGTTATTTTGGGACGGAGGGAGTAGTTGATATCTACCAGGTTATATGGTAGAACCCCCACCACGTCAAAAACCCTCTATTTTTGTTTTAGTCTAAACCAAAACTTGTACACTTTGACCAAGTATATAGGAAAAAGGTATCAACATCTATATTATCAAACAAATATTGTTAAAACTATCGTGAACTATGCTTTCATAATGTATGGATTTAGTATAATGGATGTTAATGTATTTGTGATTTTGGGGAAAACAAAAAAAGGTGATTTGAGATGGAGAAAAAACTAAAATTCAATTTGATTGAACAAAAAATGTGTTGGATGCTCCAAATTAAGAAATGGAGTGATTTTTTGGTTTTGAGATAGACCTTTCTGTGCTGGAATTATAAAACCCAAAAAATGAAAAGGAGATAAAGAATGTTCTAAGAGGGCTTTTAGAGGTAGAAAGAGTATTGTACTGAACTTACAGGTTCAATTGTACCAAACTCTCAAGAACATGACGGGATTAAAAACAAAAGTGTATGAAATAAATATCGTATATCTACCAACATCATGCATAAAGATGACAATGCATATACTCCCTCTTTCCCAAAATATGTTGCATATAATTTTTGGTCCAACTCAAGCTATGTATAATTTGACCAAGTATATAAAAATGTATGGACATCTTTTATACCATTAGTAGATAGTATAAATATATTTTTGTGCTGATTCTAATATTCTACATTTGGTATTGGAGATGCATGTTGATATTTTTCATCAATATTCTTGATCAAACTTTGACTTTGATAAAATTATACAGAACATATTTTGGGCATGAGGGAGTATCAAATACATCCAGAATTCACAAATACCGAATGACAGCATAAGAGTAAAGTGATAAAAAACAAGTAAGTTTCTAAATATTAATATTAGAAATGGTGTTCTATGAAGCACTTAATAGAAAATATGTTCAAATTCTCCTCTTTCAATTAATAAAATATCCAAGTAAATGGATTGCGAGACAGTGAAACCATCTAAGGAGGATTTAACAAACTCATCGACTAAGCCTCCAAGCACCAAATGGCGCCCAATTACCCAAGGGCACCGTCATCACATTCAACACCACAAGTCACTGGAAAGTTTCACCTAGAGCTGAGGACCTAGCACACTTCCCGATGTCACGAGGTCGTTGACAACATGGCTGGGTATGTGGCCACCAAAACTAGTAGGGCCCTAGGCATCGGGCCATGCCTCCTTTGCCTAAGCACATGCCAAGTCCGACGGTACTTGCATCTCTGGACCGGCCCTCCACCGTACTGCCCCTCCTTCTGCTTCGTCACAATCGTGCCTTCACACCGACTACATCAGGCCACCAGGTGGAGGGGTTTGTGTCAAAGCATCTACAACCATGGTTGTCAAACCCTACCTATACGTCCGGCGCACAGCACGGACGCGGTTTGGGCTGAATTTGGCCACCCAATGGCGGCCCCCAAAGCCTGCACAAACGTCCGGGCTGTCCAGCTCCCCCAAAGCCAACCCATATGTAGGGCGGGTTTGGAGCCGCCCGGACGCGTCCGGACGCGTCCACCACGTCAGATCGGTCAAGGCGGGCCTACCAAATTTGAACCAAAATTTCAGCGCCGGCCACTTTCACTTATCCCCTTCTCCGACTCCAATTCCTGTCGGTATTTTTCATTCCTCCCGCCACGTCCACCTACAAATCCGGATGGAGGCGGCGGAGGGAGCCATCGATTCGGTCGAGAACGGAGCCTCGTCCCAGTCCGTCGAGCAAGCGGGGGACGCGGCGCTGAAACCGGAGACCATTGCACGGCGGACGCGGTGCCGCCGGCAGCGCCTACGCGAGCTCGCGAACAAGGAGAGGAAGGAGCAAGCGGCGCTGGCGCTGGCGGAGGCGGATAGGATTGACGACTTGGAGACGCGGGGCTGTAGATGCATGTAAAATGCATACATGAACTTTGCACTATACTACTTATATTCCAATCATATTTGCATCATATAAGGGTTATATCACTGGTATATAATGATTTTTGGGAATATTATATTTATTTCCTATTTTTATGAAATTAACCCTACGACAGGCAGAAAACCCTATTTTTTCCTTTTATGTGTTAGGGACCCAAACGTCGTCCAAATCATCTGCAAATTTACGAGCGTCAATATTTGGAAGGAACAAGACTTGGGGGCGAAGGAAGCGAACAAACGGAGCCCCGAGGCCCAAAAGAGGTGGGCCCACGCGGCCTCTGTACCTGGCCGCGTGGCACCCCCCATCTGGGGCCTCGACGCTCCGTTGCCATCGATCTTTTCTCCACCGACCTAGTCGTGACCTAAAAACGCCTATAAAAATAGCCTCCCGACGTTCTCTGGAAGGAGCGTCACCGAAACACAGAAACACGAAAACAGAGATCTGGAGCTGCAGATTGGAGGGGAAAAACTCCGGCGGGGCGCAGCCAGCGTGGTCTCCATCTTCTCCATCGACTTCTCCACCATCTCCATGATGCAGAGGGAGTAGTCCACCTCTGGACTATGGGTTTGTGGAAGTAACTTATGTATCTCTCCTCTCTTTGAGCTTCACTAATTAGCACCGTATGAGCTGCTGAACATGATTACGGTCATCTATGTAATTCCTATGTGGTGGATCTTTTTATGAGTTAATATATGTTTGAGATTGCAAATGTTTGTTTCAGTTATGAATATAGATGCATATTATGTACCCCGTTCTTGTCTACTTGTTATGATCAAACATGTTTATGAGGGCGTGTGTGGGGTGATGTGTGCATTAGTTAGAGTAACGGGGGTGGTGAGTGCGGTAAGTTGACCACTGTAATATCGCGATCCACTTGGGTGTTTTACCTTACTTTGTTGCCTCACTAGGGATAAACAAAAATACCATGCTACAAGAGTTGTGGGTGACCATGCCACTTCTCCGTGACTAGATCTAGCATGTTCTTATTTTAACTTCATGTCATGATACTTAAGGCTATACTCTGAGTTATCTTAATTACTGAGGTGTTATGATTTAGTTTGCATTTTGGTGGAGTATAAGTAAACAAAAGGTCTCTATGTTAGGACGTGATGCCCATATAATTAGTAACTTATCATTAAACTTTGTGTTGTAATCTCATATGTCAACTCTAGTGTTCCATTGTCTACCACTTTCTTAAAGAGAGAGTGCATTTGTGAAATCATGAACCCCGGTCCATTTTTAATCATAAGAAACACCTTTCCAACAACTTTTACCACTTTTCCATTTTCCAGGAGATGGCGGGGGTGTCTCCGCCGCTCCAGCGGAGTCGAGCTCCTTCTGGTGTCACCGCCACCAACCTCGCCCAAAACCTGTTCGATTGGAAGTCAAGTTGACTTCGAGGTACAAATCTTTATCTGAATTGCATAGTTCCGAGTCAATTTTACATCTGTAATGTAATCCTTAGCATGCTTAGGATGATAAGCATCAATATATGATGGAATTGGGACGATCCGCCACCACAAGATCCGTCGGCATCCACACTTCCTCCCTTTTACACAATGGGCGAGGACGAGCCGGCGGAGATTGCGACGGCGGTGGCTGCGTCAAGGAACAAGGCGAAGGCCAAGAAGGTGTACTCGCCAAGAGGCACTTCATACACAACTTTTGAAGATGTTTTGCTTTGCCGAGCATGGTTAGCCACAAGCATGGATGCTATATGTGGAACCGAGCAAAAGGGCACAAAGTTGTGGGAGAAGATACATGGCAACTTCCATCATCAAAAGGAATATGTGCTACCCCACCCAATTGTGTCCGATCGCAATGCCCGACTCTCTCCAACATAGGTGGGCTACGATTCAAGAAAGCGTCAACAAATGTTGCAGTTTTCATGCACAAGTGGTGAACCGGAATCAAAGTGGCATGAACATGACTTCCCATGTAAGCTATTGCTTGTACTTTGTTCATTGTCATCTCTTCATTGCACCACACTTCATTGGTGGTCATTTCTCTACATTTTTGCTTGCTACGCTAGTTTGGCCGCCACTTTGTACCATCAAAGGGAGAAGAAACATTTCACCCTCGCACATTGTTGGCTAGAGTTGAACGGGAAGCCCAAGTGAATCTCCCAACATGATGATCACAAGAATCCGGCCAAAAATGGAAGACCAATGATGGATAAAGCTCTTCCATCCCAATTGGACTTGATGAAGAAGATGGGCCGTCTGAAGGCGGAGGTGGCCGGAAGAGGATGATGATGGGGAGGAAGTGGGAGAAGGATCGGGTGGCAAGAGAAGGCGCCGCCACGAAGATGTCCACCACATGGAAGGACATCTTCTCAAAGAAGGATGAATCCATGCAGAAGGTAGAGAAAGAAAGAGAGGAGAAGAAGGCCGAGAGGTATGACGCCTTCTTGGCTTTGCAAAGGGAAACAATGGACTTTGATCGCCTCCGGCTCAAGGAGAGGATGGACATTGAGAGGGAGAGATTGGACTTGGTGAAGGAGAGGCTTGGATGAAGCTCCAATTGGAGCAAAAGAAGATGGCGGATGCCTATGCCATGGAGCAAAAGAAGATGGCGGATGCCTATGCCATGGAGCAAGAGAAAAACATGATTGCGAGAATTATGGAGGAGCAAAGGATCATGTTCCAAGACGCTTTCCTCTTGGATGAGCCAAGCGCAAAGTGGATCCTCATGATAAAGAAGAAGATCTCCGACCGTGACCTCGGCGTTGATGGCTCCGGTGGAAC
This sequence comes from Poa pratensis, assembly GCA_947311845.1. Lineage (NCBI taxonomy): Eukaryota > Viridiplantae > Streptophyta > Magnoliopsida > Poales > Poaceae > Poa > Poa pratensis. The sequence continues at coordinate 13,269,457 of CAMZMU010000041.1, forward strand.
CGCCCCTTGAAGAAGAAGAGATCTTCTTATTCTTGTATTGGACAACTTGTTAAATTTTGTTAATTTCATTTGAATTTGAACTCCATGTCTTGTAATATGGATCCGGTATGTATCGGATCGGATCGACGTTGCATACTTTGCATGAGTTTAGGGATAATTTTTTGGGGGATGCGGTTGTAGGAGCCCAACTATGGGGTCGTCCGGTCACTATCCGCGGACGCGTCCGCGGACACTAGGGGCAGATTTGGGGGCTCCGACTGGAGATGCTCTTAGTGGAGCTGGTAGTCCAAAAGAATTTTGCCCGCCATTCTAATATCAATGCACGACACTTGCCTAAACAAATTTGTTAAAAACAAATACCTCGAGCCAAACGTGAGGACTCTTATAATGTTACTAACAATCCGTGAAAATGCCTTTTGAAATCTTTTTTAAATACCAGTGAACCGTTGTGTGCACAAAGTTGCTCCACGAAAATGGATTTTTCTGTTGTTGTTGCTCGTGTGTAAAATAAAATAAAAACACGCTAAAATAAGTTTTTCACCTGACAATTTTTTCCTTTTTACATAGGCCATAGATTATGTCTTTTTTTGCGCAAAATTTACTTGTGCACATATAATGTGTAGATGTATGCCCCAATACTTGATCTGGAAATTTTGAACATTTATAAATATTTTGTTTGGGTAGAGGGAGTCTATGTACCAGAAGAAAAGGTGAATTTCTTTTTTTTTAGTACTCCCTCCGTTTCAAATTGTAAGACGTTTAAGCAAATTCGGACAGGGTGCTAAAATCGGTCAGATGACGTGTCTGCCCCCACTCAATCAAGCAAATGACAATTAATGCCCTCCCGCAGTTACGTCGCCCCAGCGAACCGGTCGATTACGGACTCGATTACAGCGAGCAGAAATTTACAGGGGAAAAGTTTGAGAGCACCTGGCTCGGGTCGTCGCCGGCCAGGAACACCTCGCTAGGGTCGTCGCCGCCTCGCCGGCCAGGAGCACCTCGCTGGCCGTCCCGCTGATCCTCCCTGCACCGCGCTCGGCCAACAGGTCGTCACATATCCTAGCGCCTCTGCGCCCGAGATCTCCGGAGCCCAAGGTCGTCGCTGGCCCCCAGATCGTCCCTGGATGTCGTCTCCTGCACAGCTCCTCAGCGCCCAAGATCGTCGAAGCCCAAGATCGTCTCCCCGCAGTTCCTAGGCCCAGCGCCTCAACGCCCAACAGCGCCGGAGCCCCAGGACGCCAGGTCGTCCCCGGAACAGCTTCTCGCCCCAGGTTCTCTGCGCCAAAGTTCACCGGAGCCCCAGGTCGTCCACGGAGCAGCTTCTCGTCCCAGCACCTCTGCGCCAAAGCTCGTCGGTGCACCAGGTCGTCTCCGGCCCAGGTTCTCGCCCCTGATAAAGATCAATTTGAGACCAACTTCAATAGCTGATCAACTAGATGTAGTGGATCAACTTCAGTAGCAATTTGTAATAGCAAAGGAATAGCAATTTGTGATAGCAAGGAGTATTTGTATCGGAATAGCAAGTTGTAATTTGTGTGTAATCTTCTCCATAGCAAGGAGTATTTGTATCGGAATAGCAAGTTGTAATTTGTGTGTAATCTTCTCCTACAAATAAATTGTGTGCAATCTTCTCCTACAATCTGTAACAACCAATTTGTCTGTATAATTACTCCCAGGAGAAATTTCGTGTACAAGCATTTCAGACAGAGTACTCCTAGTTGCTGTACAATGAACAATTATAAAAATTGCAAGCAAACAACAGATCTAGCGCGCACAGAACAAGCAAATTAGCAAGTGCTTTTGAAAACTTCTATGGAACTTTACACAAAATTTGAAGCACCCATCTCAGTTAATTCTTTGATTTCATACTTCTGATCCATCTAAGATAAGCAAAGTCCAAAGAGCTGAAAGCTGAAACAGGGTAAAAGATCAAAACTCTAGGCAGAAATCCAGTTCCCAGATTTCCTATCTTCTTTCTTCAAAAAGAAAATCCCCAAATTTCTCTCACACTCCTCCTAAAAATTTCACCGGAGAAACGATTTATTTCTCTCCCGAGAATCAAAGCAGAGCATTTGTCTTCATGGCCAGGCCGAGAGGCTCAAGCTGCTGAACTATCGCCGCTGCGCACGAAGACGACATGCCAGCGGCGGCTACCGCGAGGACGAACCCTCAGTGCGCCGCAAGAGGCTGAGGCGACCAGCAAAGAGAGCTTTTTGATCAGCACAAGAACCACCAGAAGCAGCAGCGTGGCGGTAGCTCGCTGTATCCCTAGGGAAGTAGACGACGAGGCTCCCCGCGGGGCGCCGGCTGGAGTCACACAAGCGGCCCCGCGCACGCGTACCAAAGCTCCTGGTTGACCTTGCTCCTCCTCTTCCCCTCCCCCTCGCCGCTGCCGCCGACGGAGCTCTGTGAAGCAGTAATTAATCAAGGATGGGAAGGAGGAGGAATACGGAGCCGCCGCCAACAGATCCATCACCTCTGCCCACCGATCTGTCACCACCGCACAATAATTAAGCTACGGCTCTGGCGACGGGGAGAGCGAGGAGCACGGAGCCGCCCGCGAGCGCGAGGGAGAGGAGGAGCGCGCCGGCGAGCGCGAGGAAGGAGAGGAGCGCGCCGGCGAGCGCGAGGAAAGGGAGGAGCACGCCGGCGAGAGCGAGGAAAGGCGCCAGCGAGAGCGAGGAAAGGGAGGAGCGCGCCGGGGAGACCGAGGAAGCGGAGGAGTGACCTGAGGTGAGGGGAATGTGAGGGGGGAGGGCAACGCGACAGGTGTGTTCCGACCGGGGGTAATCTGGGAAAGGAGTGTTTCGTTTCAACGTGACAAAATGTGAACGTTGAATGCTAAAACGTCTTACATATCGGAACGGAGGGAGTAGTTCAGAACTATTGGACCCAAGGTTTTGGCCCGGGCCCACATGTCATCGTCTGAGACCACATCCTCACCCGAGCAGCTCCCCTTCCCTCTCCGGCGATAGCCGCCAACCACCGGCCCTTCTCCGGCGGCAACCACGGCGGCGCCACCGCCAACCCGACCGCCCATGTCCACCGCCGCCGCCTCCGCACTCCGCCCGGCGCCCCGGTGGGACGCGCCGTCGCAGCGCCGTCTCGTGGAGCAGCACCTGGCGTCCCTGCCCCACGGCCTCCCGCGCCTCCCCCACCTGCAGGAGCTGCACGCGCAGGTCCTGAAGCACGGTCTCCACCTCGAGCCGCTCGCGGCCTCCAAGCTCATCTCCTCGTACGCGCTCCAGCGCCGCCTCCCGGCCTCCCGCCGCGTCTTCGCCTCCTTCCCCAGCGCGCACGCCACCACCTTCCTCCCGAACACCCTCCTCCGCGCCTACGCGCTCAGCGCCATGCCCCACGCCGCGGTCGACGTCTTCTCCGCCATGCCCCAGCGGGACAGCTTCACCTACTCCTTCCTCATCAAGGCGCTCTCCTCCGCCGGCTTGCCCCCTCTCCGCGCGGCGCACTCCCACGTCGTCAAGCTCGACTCCGTCGAGGACACCTACGTCGGGAACGCGCTGATCGACGCCTACTCCAAGAACGGCGGGTTCTTGGACGCCAGCAAGGTGTTTGATGAAATGTCGAGACGGGACACCGTGTCCTGGAACTCGGTCATGGCCGCGACGCTGCGGCAAGGGCAGGTGGCCGTTGCGAGGAGGGTGTTTGAAGAGATGCCGGAGAAGGACACCGTGAGCTGGAACACCATGCTGGACGGCTACGCCAAGGCCGGGGAGATGGAGGAGGCGTTCGAGCTGTTTCAGCGCATGCCGAGAGGAATGTGGTGTCGTGGTCAACGGTGGTGTCTGGTTACTGTAAGAAGGGTGACATGGAGATGGCTCGATTTCTCTTTGATAGGATGCCGACCAAGAACTTGGTGACGTGGACTATAATGGTCTCGGCATGTGCCCATAATGGGCTTGTTGAGGAGGCTGGAGCTTGTTTACTCAGATGAAGGAGGCTGCTGTGGAACTTGACGTGGCCGCAGTTGTGAGTATCTTGGCTGCATGCGCAGAGTCAGGCTTGCTTGCTCTTGGGAAGAGGATTCACCGGCACGTGCGGATGAGGCAACTGGGGAGGTCCACCCACGTTTGCAATGCATTGATTGACATGTTTTTCAAGTGCGGATGCATAAACCGGGCTGATTATGTGTTTGACAGTGAGATAGTTGAGAAGGATGCAGTGTCATGGAACACCATGATTGGGGGGTTTGCAATGCACGGGCATGGAGATAAGGCACTGGACTTCTTTGCTCAAATGAAGCTACAGGGATTCCGGCCTGATGATGTGACAATGATCAACGTCCTTAGTGCATGCACACACATGGGGTTTGTGGAAGAGGGACGCCAGTACTTTTCCAACATGGAGAGGGACTATTGTATCAAGCCACAGATAGAGCATTATGGTTGCATGATTGACCTTCTTGGCCGTGGAGGGCTCATCAAGGAGGCTGTTGGCCTGATAAAAAGCATGCCTTGGGACCCTAATGAGGTCATATGGGGTTCCCTTCTCAGTGCATGCCGATTGCACAAGAATGTGGAGTATGCAGAAATTGCAGTGAACGAGCTCAGTAAGCTGCAGCCATCCAATGCTGGGAACTATGCTGTCCTTTCGAACATCTATGCAGAGGCTGGGCAGTGGAGTGATATGGCTAAGGCAAGGATGCAAATGAAAGGAACCAGGTCTCAGAAGTCAGCAGGGTCAAGTTGGATTGAACTAGATGAAGCATTCCACGAGTTCACCGTGGGAGACAGAAAGCACTCAGACTCTGACCAGATATCCGAGATGGTTGATAGGTTGAGTTCGCATACTATGGATGCAAGCTGCATTCCAACAGGTCATGAGCTGCTTGTGCAGTGAGTCCTTTGCCAAGGGCATGCTCAATTGCTCATGTCGCAGTCATAAAACGTGGAATGTTCCATGATGTCTTAGCACTGCAGGGTATGCAATCTGTATAAGGAAGCACCTGCCCCCTGCAATCAAGAAGATGCTATGGCGTGTTACAGAATTGCCCACGATGGGCTGGAAACCGAGAGATCTGTTCAAGCATTTCGCAGCATCTGCTCTTCTGCCATCAGGTTTGCCCTGTCGAGAACCGCTACTATGTTTAAGGCGAAAGCTGGTGATGTGATGGACTGACAAATTACGACCAATATAATGCTAGGTTGATCGAATAGTTCATACACTAGTACTTGATGCTTTGCTTCATCTGGTTAATCAAAACCAAAACAAGCCGTAGGGTCTTCTAAAAAATAAGGAAGTGAGAAGACCTCAGATAAAAAATTAAGAAGTGATTTTGGTAGTTCCATTATAGCAGCAAAGTGATTATGTTGGAAAAGTAGAATAGTTGAGTGTTTTATAGTTGTTGATCCCATTTTCTACATGTATCACTTCATAAGAATTTCTTAGTGAGGTAGCATACAATATTCGTTAGAATCTTATTCAGGTATCAAGCTTGTATCTCATACAAAACTATGTAAATCATTTATTTGTACTTACTTTTAGGTTGTACTTCTCACTTCTCATACATGTCAGTGGCATACTATGTTGATTTATGAGGTATCATCTTTGTTAATTATCTTGTTTCTTTGTCTTCTGTTTCAAGTTTTAGCTCACTGCTAAGCTTATGAATAAGCTTGTTCTGATGTTTATGATGAATATTCATCATGATGTTTTTCTTATGGCATGCATCTGCTGGATGACACAGAACAAAAGGACATCCCACTCGGCCGCATATATTTAGTAAGTCAAATCACTCTGCAACCATGTCAAATTATCTAGCAAATGCACCTCACCAGCTAATAATCGAATACAACTGATATCATAGTGCATAACATAATTCACAATGCACGATGAATGGTTTAGATGTAGTTTGTAGATGCAAGTGGCCACACTTCCTCATTTTTTTTGTAGATTTTGGTTGTTTCTTCTAAATTCTACAGTCTGCGAGCACCGCAACAATCCTCCAACCACTAAGCCGACGACATACACCTTCTCGAAAACAATATCATTTAGCAAAGATTCTTAATTGACAATAAATTTACTCTTGATTTACCCCAGGAAAAATTTAGCGTGCTAATTTATGTCTTCCTCTAACTGCATCGGGCTAAATTTTAAGAAAATATGACTAAATAGAGGAGAACTGTTAGGCTATTCTACATCTTTTAGTTGGCTGATAACACCCAACAAACACCATGTTTTATGTTTGTCATGGACAGTGGAGTCTTCACTACATGGCACAACTTCCATTTCAAAAATTAGTGACATTCTAAAACTTCGACTACAAATATCATTTTCATTATTCAGATTGGAAATTTGAAAATCGTATGTATGGATTTATCTCGAAAAAGTATTTTTTAGAATCTTATAATTTTCTTTGGATTTATACATATTTACAATAGAAATTAGTGGTCAAGGTTACATTTTGAAGATGGTGTCAATGTCTAAAACGTCACTTATATGTTCTTGAAGTATATAATAGTAGATTCTGTCCTTTATGGAGGGAATACATAATAGTCTCAGTTTGCTTGACATGTTCTTGAAGTGTAATAGACTATACTAACGATTAGTCCGGGTGTTCGATCTTTCCACTCAACTCCTTGTTTCTTCCTAGTAGATTCTGTCCTTTACCAGTACTCTGTATATAGAAGGATTTGATTGACTACTAGAAAAACCTCAGATCTTTGCTACCATGTCTAAGTTTGCAAGACATGGCCATGAAAAAACAGACATAAAATAGGAACGTTTTCTCCTACTGGAGCAAATTCAAGTATCCTGTGCTGCTTGCTGACATGTTTTAGCTAATCTCTTGGTTATACTTCACTCGGACCTAACTTAGGTGTTGGAAGCCTGGCAGCAGCACCTCTTTAAGCACGAACATAAGCATACACATGCTCATTTGAAATGCAGGACTTATCCCATGTGAATTGCAGCATCCTGATTCATCTAAGATGTCAATTGTCTGACTATAAAAGCAAGCTACTCCTTAAACTTCTCTTCGAACAGCTTGCATGGAATAACAAACCTCAGAGGGGTGAGAACCACGGGTGCCTGCCGTCATAGCTATTTGAAATCCATAGGAGTAAACAAGCAAGCAATACACTTACAGAAAAGGGGTACTCAGCATTGTGCTACCAAACCCCAAGCATGAAGGATAACAGCATCATGATCAGCCCAATTATCATGTTTTATAAAGAATGGGGATAAATTATATAATGCCACAACAAAATTTCTCATTTTTATGTACAGTAAGACAAATGCCTTGTGAAGAGTGTTTCAAGCGTTACAAGACACAAGAATGGGGGTAAACATTTGTCCACGGCTGGAAGATTTTTTCGAGAAGAACTTCGACTGGAAATTTTGATTTGGAATAGCAGTATATAAGAAGTTAGTGTAGAAATAAAAATGTAAATTGAGTAATGGCTTTGTTATACGAGCGACCCGTTACCTGATTGGCTGGTCCTGCAGGTGGGTGGCCCACCCGGTTCGAACCTGGCACAAGGCGAGTGAGCACCTCGTGTCGCCCGTGACCCGAGGGAGAAAATTCTTTCTAAAGAAAGAAGCAATGGGTCGGTTACACAATTGAATGTGCTAAAAATCCAGCACCGAAATGACGTAGTGTCTCATAAAAGAGTACCTCACATATCGCTAGAAACAAATGCATTGAAATGCGAATGAGATCATAAGTGTCCATGTCGACTTGTCATTAAATCGCAATCAAATCTTATAATCACTCCTAATAAAGAACGGAACGCGTCAAGGCTATCTATAAAGAGGGTAGGTATCTTCCATCAGCACCATGGGCTTCTCTTGGTGATAAGGTGAGCAAATTTCTCTCGTGTTCTTGCCCTTTTCTTCGTTGTTATGCTTTATTTCTTGTGGGAAATCTGCCCTTCCATCTAGTTTTTTTTACCATGGTCTTTCTTGCCTGTTCAACCTGCTTTGCCCCCTCTTGTTGCGTGTCTTTTGTTCCTGTTAGTTCGTCTTGCAGTATTCGTCTATGTGGCGAAGGTTTGCGGGAATTGGTTTGGAAAGTTCTGTTTTTTTTTATCATTTTCATCTTTCAAATCCTTCTCCCGTCACATTTTCGTACAGCTCCTGATCCAGTCTACCATTTTTGCCCCTTGCATTTATTCGTTTTCATATTTATGTGTGTCCTTACTTTCCGCAAATGCCAAATTTGAGGTCTCTTCTTGCTGACGCAAGCTGATCCCCCGTCTGCTTCAGATAAATAGGAATTAATTAAGCTGGCAGACACAATCCAATTTCTTGTGAGCTAAGGACTCCTGGCTGAAGAAGACTTCGTATACACGATTGCTTCACATTCTTTGTAAGTATGAGATATCCTTGTTTTTTATCGCTTGTTGATCAGAATTATCCAAGTGCCTGTCAAGTAATGGAATATTTGCTGTGGTGCGAAGTCATGGTTGGTTGGGTTCGTAAACCTTTAATTGCCACGGTTTAGTATGAATGCAAATCATAGTTGCATCCCAGTTGCACAGTATACAAGTAGAACCAAGTAAATGCTCTGAATGAAAGGATGCCAAGCTCAGTCGCAAAAAAAAAGATACCAAGTTCATGCATTCATTTTGTTCTAAATATCCTTCCCGTTGTATATATTTGATGACAGTGGAATGACCGTCATCTATCTGTGGATTTTTAAATTTATTTATTAGGATTGAGAACAAAAGTTGAAGGCAAGACCTACCTTCCAGGATACTCGGCCTTGCAGGTTCTAGTGTAAACTTGGGAGGCAATTGGTTATTATAACACATGGAGAACAAACCAAGTGAGCATTTTAGCAACAGATCCATAATTACACCGACAAATGGACCTGCATATGTCGAGTACGAAACGATGAAGCAGAATATACTTGCACAAGATGCTACATTCCGGACACAGGTAGATTTCAGTAGTCTTTAGAGAAACTAAGCATTGCCTATACATGTAAATGATGTTTTTTTTCTTATACTTGTCCATAGTTGTAACGTTTTTCATTTATTTTTTACCTCTTTATAGGTCTCTGAACTTCATCGTCTGTACAAGGTTCAGAAAGACCAAAGGGCATTGCAATGCCGAAGAGGTGATTTACGTGTACCTTCTCAAGGAAGATCGTATCCATCACCATCTGAGGGTATAAGAAGAGCCCAGCAAGTTGGGCGTCCTGGTGGACATGATATGAAGAAACAATCTGAATATTTCATGAAGGGAAAAAATTTGGCCTGTAGTTTGAACGGAGTGTCTTTTAGGCATAGCAATAGTGGGTCCACAAAAAAGATGCTAGACCTTCAGGTTCCAGCTGATGCATGTGCTGATGATAGTGATGATGATGGTGATGATGTGGGAGCCTGCAAAGATGATGTGGGAGCCTGCAAAGAGTTTGCCAAGAAATAATGGTTCAAATGTGAAGCTTATTATTGAAGGCTCCTCACGCATGAACAAGAACTGGATCACTGGTTTACAGCCATCAGATGTCTCAACAGTGAATGTTTTGAATAAAGAAGTGATAGGGTCATCTAGTACCATGAAAAGGATAGACTTCCCAAGTGTGGGTGCATCCAGTTCTCAGAACCAGTGTTACTCATCGGCAAGAATGAACTGAATCTCCCAAGCTTAGAAGACAACTTAGAACAACAGCATGTTGGTGCGGCCTCTGATTCAAAGTTCTTTGCAGCAAATGAGGAAACAGAGCATATCAGTTCATACAGCCATAAAAAAGATGGTAAGATTTTCTTAATCTAGTTAGCAACTTGTATAGCTTTATGTCAACCAATGTCTAAGCATCAACCAACACCAAGTATAAGTATATCTTATTTTCCTTTGTAGATCGAAACAATGGTAAAGAATGGTTTACACACAAGAAAAATGGTGTTGATTCCTCAACCGCGCATCACCTGTCAAGCTCTAGCCTCATCAATCCACAAATATTTGCAGCATCCAGCTCCAATGCTGCATTCAAGTCTCAGTGGCAAAGCAGCAGCACAGGTTACACGGCTAGGAGGCATTATGCTGACGCTGAAATGCACTTTCTTCAGAACGATCGCCTTCCCACCTTCCAAGAACATTGTATACTTCATTCATCAGAGATTTCTGGAGGGGGTCAATATCAAAAGCACTCCTCATCCTATGTTGGTCCAAAGGATGTGCATCTGAACAATGGTCCTCGAGATGCAAATACCACTCAAGCAAGTGAGAATATACCAATGGAGATCACTTGGGTCAGAAACAAGATGCTAAACATGAGGAAGGAAGATTCCATGAAGAAGTCACCAGTGCCATCGAGTTGTGCAAATGGGCATTCCCAGATTTTGCCTGGTTCCATGGCTTATTCAGAAGGTAGCACAAGAGTTTTTGGTTCTAAAGTTAGTGCAGCCACCGAGAAAGATTCTCAGCTGTCACCCACTGTACACATCGGCGCAGACATCACACCCTTGAGTAAGGGTGTAGCTAACATGGAAATACAATTCCAGAGCAAGAAGGATGACACCAGTGTCAGGAATCTCATTGACCTGAATGTTGCTCTGCCGTCCATGGATGACATGGAGAGAGATGCCCACCAGTTAGAAGGCAGCGTTGTTCCTCACGAACCAGCCGATCCTTCCATAAACCTGAATGTTGCAGTGCCAGTCATGGATGATATGGTGATAGATGCCCGCCAGTCAGATGGCGACATTGTTCCTCAAGAACCATATGGTACTTTCACTGAAGCTCCTGCCATAACTGCTGCAGATAATCTTATGGTCATGCCTGAGGATGAAATTCAAGCAGGAGCACCTGGTATTTTGCGTTGGTTCGCTGACATCGCTGTATCAGGGCAGAACACGGTCGTCTATAATAGTGGAGGTAACAATGGTGGCGACTCTGAAGCTTTGACAGTGCAGCTGTTTGAAACCAGAGACTCTGTGTACAGCTCAGCACCGTCAACCCAAGGCCGAAGAGCAACGACGACCAGCTCTGCAGCAGCTTCAACCTTCAATGCTTCGAGGAGCCAATTCAAGCGCCGCAGAGGACTGTGCGATGGCGCAGTGGTGGGTGCTGCTGGTGAGCACCCCATCGGCCTGAGTTCGATCCGCAGGGATCGAATTTCTGGTTCTTCGATGCTTTCTTAAAGCACAAGCGCCGCAAAACCTCCAAACGGACTCTAGATGGTGCCTAGCATAGGTTCAGAGAAAAAAGTTATATATCTTAGCTTATGGGAATTCTTTATCCGGTGATGGAGCTGCATGGAAATTGAGGAACTCGTAGATCAAGGAAAACCGTTTATGGCCCGCAACTCTAGTGTGGGCTCTAGAAACCTGCATTGGATGAAAACATTCTTCTTGTTATTTTTGTTTTACAGCGAGACTCTTATTTGAGATTTATTTTACAAATGAATGTTGTAATATCACTTTTTTGAATAATTTGGTAATTTTATTTAGCTCCTGAGCATGTTGGCACATTGACAGTGTGACGTTTGTGTTTTAAGACCACTGATGAATGATGATGCCAAGTTATCGTTTACAGTACTTCCCATGCTAAACATGTTTGTGGGTATAATATCTGCTGGAGGTGCTTCGTTTTGACCATGAAGTGATTGAACTTAAAATGTTGGAACGGAGGTATTCTTTTTTTGTTCGTATTTAATTCTGGAATAAGAAATGCATGCGACGCTTCCGCAATTTTTACACGCTCTGTCCTGTTTCTGCATGTGCGCAGAAGAAATATGTAAATTCAGATACTATTTTTTTCCTTTTAGCGGGAAGTTCAGTAGGAAAACTATTGCGGGCAGGCAAAGTTTTTTTTTTAATGTCTGGCTGGGCTAGGTTGCCCTGCGATATTTTGGGCCAGGCTAAGCCTTGTCCTAGCCTGATGCTCTTAGTAGGCCTGATTTTCATATGGATCCCCGAAGAAGGCCCGGCCCTGTGACAAACCTTACAAACGAAGAGCATCTCCAACCGCATCCCCCAAATTCGCCCCCCATAGTGTCCATGCAACTTCGTTTTACATTACGTAAACCTCTATCTAGTGCATGAACAACTAGCGTACATAGCAATAATAATTACAACTAATATAACTATAGCTCCCAATGCATAGTTAAGAAGCATCTCCTTCTTCACGACGTATTTTTTAAAGTTCTTCGACATTGTTAGACATTTCTCCTTCGTGCGCTTGTACTTGTCGTCAATGTCTGCTACCTTCAACTCATATGTCATCTTCTTATCTAGTATAATCATCTTCTCTTCTTCAACCTCTATCAATTTCTCCTCCAACTTCCGGTTTGCACGTTGAACCTCCTCCAAATGGTGTTCAATCTTCTCTTTTTCCTTAATTGTGAATTTCAAATCCTCCAAAATGAGCATCTTCCCTCGGAGGGAATCGTTCAACTCCGATATCACACCACGGATATTGCAACTACACGCTTGTGAATCCTACATTTTAACATAATACAACTCAATTTCTACACTCACAATGCACATCTTTGAGAAAAACACAAAATGTGGGTACAATACATACCGGATCGGACGAGGTGCTCTCCTCGTATAGCGGGTAGGAGCCGACCGAGTCCTTTTCCCAGGAAACCATGGTCTCGGACGAGAAGCTGGGGAAGATCGACGGCTACGGAGACGGAGGTGGCAACCGAGGTGGCGGCGGAATGCGGCCAGATCCGTCAAGATGCGGCCGAGACGGAGCTATCCAATGGCCAAAATCTTGTCGGAGGATCTGCAGACGGAGCCGGCGAGTGGGGCGACCGAAATGGTGGGGCGGGGCCGCCGGAGCTAGCTGGAGGGACGGAGGAAGAAGAAGGAGCCGGCAGAGTGTGCAAAATATCTACCGCGGCCGGCAAGGGTTCCGCCCGATTTATGGTGCGGATGGGTAGGTCCACGTTGTCAGTGACCAGAGGGCGGACGCGTCCGGGCGGCCCCAAACCCGCCCCACATTTGGGCTGGGTTTGGGGTGTGCCGGACCGCCCGGTCGTTTGGGGCCGGTTTGGGGACCTTGGTTGGGTAGATGATTTTGGCCCAAACCCCGTCCGGGCTGTCCGCCCGGACGTTTGGGCTGGCTATGGGGGATGCGGTTGGAGATGCTCTAAGGGTGTGGTGTTTGCTAGCCGGGTGCACTCAGAAAATCTCAACTCACTTCAATTTTTCGTGTTTGGTAGCCTGTGACGCCCGCCTCGGCTCCTGCCCGCCTCACCCCAAAATGCCTCTCAGCCCTGCCCGTGAGAGAAGCTAGATCTGAGCTTCTCAACTCAGTCGGGACGACCTCATACGGAAATCCCACGCCTGGGCCCACCCGAGCCGTGCGCTGCCCACCCCGCGCCGAAATCCCCTCCCATTTCCCCCCGCGTCCCCCTCTCTCGTTCGCTCGTCCTGCCACCCAACCGCTCCTGAGCCCAGCGCCGTCCCGCCCCGCCCCGCACCGCCCCACCCTGCTGCCCCTCCGCCCCGCAACGCCCCACCCTACCGCCCCTCCGCCCCTGAGCCCACTGCTGCCTCACTACATGACGAGCTCTTGGAGACGAGCACCGGAAAGTCTGCGCCGCGCGCGAGCTCGTCTGCGCCGCACGCCGGATCTGGCGGCTGAGGAAGAGGAGGATACGGGTCTTTCCGCGCCGCGTGTCGATGCTGAGGCGCGCCGGCCCTTCTCCGACGCCGAGCTCGGCGAATTCCGGCAGGGACGGAGCTGGCCAATGGCGTCAGGGACCTGATCGCGTTTCATTTTCCGTCCAGGGACCTGATTGCGTTTTATTTTCGTTCTGGCATGGCTCAGCTCATACAGGCAACCAAACAGTGTCTCCAACCAGCCCAGCTGACCCCCATACGAGCTACCAAACACAGCGACGGAAACACACTTGCGCGTGGCAAGCATGGTTAGACTGGGCATGTATGAGATGAGAAAGCCCATACGGGCTACCAAACACACCCTAAGTGAAGGTTTTGAGAATAAGTTTTGGGAACCACCAAAATGCTCAAAATGTTGGAAATAATTTATTTGAAATATATCTTCAATAAATTTTAAATTTGACCACCAAAGTTTTCTTTGAAGATAGAAAAGGAGTATCAAATTCAATATTTTTTCACATGGAAACTTCTTACAACCAACACGACAGCAACGGATATCTTTTGCACTACCCGCAACATTTCGGAACAACTATGTAGGTAGGCCGATGGGGGCTTAGCTCAGTCATACAAGGGAACGAGCCCCAATCTGACCGAATTGAGTCTTTGGACCGTACATCCAATGTTTTTTGGGACTCTGCATTTTTTAAATGTCGTAAAAAATAGCTGCTGAATTTGTCAAAGAGAGCAAGAAAGAACGTGGTAAGGCTTGTGAATGCCACATGCATTTGTTAAATATCACATAGTGGTACCGACCAGCATTTTTGCCTTTGTTGACTGCGATCCTTGTGCTACACATAACTGCTGCATTCATGGGGACACGGCTTAGGATTCACTGGGGTCTTAAGCATGTGGTACAGTACCTGTTGCCGGGCACACCGCACACTGCGAGTGCGAGAGATAGAGAGAGAACAAGGTCCTCCTAATCAAAGTTGTCATGTACTCTCACCATGTGAAATAGGCTGGTCTACCCGACAGCAGAGAAAAGGGAACCAGCAATAAAACAACATAAACACACTGAGCTATGAGCTATCACTACATCTGCATGATTTGCAATTAGTCTTCTGGGTTGATCATGTCATGCTATTGATTAAGTTTTAGTTAATGCAAACTTTTTCGGTCAACCAGGTAAAGTATGGTGTCTTTTGCCATCAGAGTGTTTCAGTGGTAGCAGAACATATTAGGTAATTAGGGAGAACTTGCCTGTGGCAAGATGGTTAGGAGGGTGGTTGTACCCCCAGCCCACCAGAGTTCAAACCCCAGGTTTGACGTTGGTGTTTCTCATTTAGGCGGACTATTCTTTCAGTGGGAGGCGACGTTCCCGTCGACAGCGAGGCGCCCGTGGTGACTTCGTCAATCTCAAGACCCAACCGCCGGCTCGGTCTTTCGGAGGTGCTCATAGGGGTAGGGTGTGCGTGTGTGTTCATAGGGGTGAGTGTATGCGCGTGTATGTGAGCGTCTGCGTTGTACCGTGTTTCTAAAAAAAACATATTAGGTAATTAGGATGGTTACATGCCATTAGGTAGCTCAATTAGCTTCAACTAACACAAAACAGAAGTATGACCTCAAGCATATCTTGCATCAAAGGTAGCCTTATGGCTCTTAGGGAAGCTCTCTTAGTTTAAGACACAGAAAACTGACCCCAGTTCTTGGCCACTGTTTACTATTGCTTCACACAAAAACATTGTGCTCTAGTTACTACTTCCTCCGTATCAAAATATAAGTCTTCTTACCAATTTTTCACACACGTGTATGTAGACATGTTTTAGTGTAAGGTTCACATAAATCTTACACTAAAACATGTCTAGATACATATGTGTGTAAAGTTGGTAAAAGTCTTATATTTTGGTACGGAAGAGTACTACATTGTGCTAAGAGTTGAGACACTCGGTCTCCCCATGCTCATAACACAAAGTCACAAACCACAAAAGCAAGGAAACCACCACTCCTTGCCTCAAAAGACTTAACCACTTCCTATAATGAGTGGACTTTTTGCTAAGCTGCTCTCACTACTGGTGTAAGTGTTCCCTCTGTCTTGGATGCGAAACAAAAGTCCTAAAATTTTGTATGAGTCATCATGTGGTCCTGTGTACACACCTCTCTAGGCAGTGGCATATTTATTTTGTATCTTTTCTGGCGAAATTCCTTTTAGCTCCCAAACGCGCGAGCTAGTGAGATCGTTTTAAAGAAGAAAATCGAAATGCTCAACTTATGTCTCTACAAATTCTGAAAAAAAAATATACGAGTACTTATACAACGATCATATTTGCAAGGATATATATTTTCATATGTCATCTCCACTAAAAACAATACGTTGGAAGCAAACTTGTGCTCTTTTTTACCATTTAGAGAGCCACGATTTAGTGATTTGTTTTAGCCAACGGTATTTAGCAAAAAATTGCAGATATATGTGAAGAACATGTACTTTTAACCACTTTAAAATAATAGTCTTTTTGATACTATGAAGTTTCCTTTTTCATTTCTGCAACAATAACGAGCTCCAGAGCCAAAACACTGCACTCCTTTTATGTAAGTGGGAGTCAGTCAACTGCTAATAAATTCTTTCCTATGGGAAGAATGGAGGTTGGATATCTGAAAACCATGAATGGATTGTCCATGCAACGCATTGATCACAAGTAACACCAAGTTAGACTCTCTAGGAGTAGTATGGGACCTTTAAGAAAACAGTAGAGATTTCTTGCTTCGGGCTCCAGTGAAAAATAAAAATTCATATTTATAAGTTTCAAAAAATTCTGAAAAAAATTCTGCGTGTTGTCAGTAATATGTCCCACAAACTTGCACAATCTCGATTTGGAATATTGGATATTTCTATATAAAAAATGACAAATGTGTAGATCTAAATGTACACACTTTCAAATCTTCAAAATATACAAGATTTGTTGTTTTTGTGTAGCCCAGAATATAAAGTATTTCAAATAAAAAAATCAAGTTTGTGGATACATCATTGGCAACATGTATGATTTTTTCCAGACTTTTTGAAACTTACAAAAATATGATTTTTGAATTTTTTAATCCAGAGGGAGCATCGAAGTTTGGGGGCATAAAGTGTGTTCCGTTAAAAAAAAAGGTTTCATTACTGCCTCCTACCTTTGTGTAGATGATACAACCTTAATAATATCACATCATCTATGCTCAACCAATTAACCATAGCCTAATAAAAAATTGTGATAAGCAGAGTAGGGATTTCGAGCTCCCAAGTTCCGGTGATCCCTTTATTTTTTTAAAACAAAATCATGTTTACAAGTGTAAAGACAAATATGGATGTACCCAATATGCACAATACAAGCATACAAAAGTGAAACCGAAACCACTCGATGGTCTGTCAATCCAATTTAACACAAGAGGAAAGAGTACAACATAGTGGAGTTCATCTCTTAAGGGGAGGAAGTCTTGGTCTTCAAGCAACACATGGCTTTCATAATTTATTCATCATGTATAAGACTTGGAAGATGTCGTGGGTGTGTATCAAAACCCCACTCCAAAACCCTAAGTTTTGGGGCCAAAGTGCCTCACATGGGTTTCAACCCATTTTCCTCCGCGCAGGCAGTCCTGGTTATCCAATGTTCGGGCCGAACCGTATTGTTGACTGTTTAGTGGTGCTCGGTCTTCATTAAGCACTTTCTAGGGTCGGGCACCCTGACTATGGCCCCTCTGTGCATCTTTGATCTTTTGTCCGGTTGTTGATCCGGATCTCCATCCAGGTCTTCTCGGATACGTATTTGGGTTCTCAAGGGTTGGACCTATACTATTCGTCTGCTTCTTTGCTCACTGCTTTATCCTTGTGCCTTTGTGTGTTCCATGCCTTCACATTAAAATACGTAAAAATTCGAAGCATTAGGCAACAATCAATTATTAGACTTGAAGGATCGCACACGCTGATGAATAGGTTCACTTCATCTTGGAGGGCTTTAGCCCTTTGCCCCTTTAAGTGGTCAACGGCCCAAGCGGATAACACGACAGTGAGCTTAGAGTGGTAATATTTGTGGAGACCTCTATGAAACTGTATTTTTTAGTCGACCTGGCTCAGTATCTACCCCTGATAATCCACAATTATGTTTTGTAAGAACATATTTAATACTCACTCCGTTCATTTTTATAAGGCACACTAGTTATCGTTTCCATTTAGCCACATACTAAGAACGTTGCCGGTTAATTTAGAAAGCTCAGGGAAATTTCAAAAAAAAAAAAAGATTGAGAGTATAAGGGAGTACATATTCCACCAACAAAACTAGATAAGCACTTAAGTGTTCCTTGGACAATTCTTGTCATAAATCTTCTTACCTAATGAACCATTGGTGCAATAGTCAAAATCTCCCGAGCTAACACATTACCTTTCCTGTCCATGCAAGTGGTGGCGTAGCAATATATTCGGCATATGCCCCTTTCTCTCCACATGAGATCAAAAAGGAAAGAAAAATAAGTAAGACCAGCTAAAGTGCTAAACCATTGTTTACTAATTCTTTGTAGTCAATTATCATATTGTGATCACATGATAACATGTTTCTCCCAAGCAAACCAGCATCAACACCATCATCACATTTCGTAAAAATAAAACACCATCATCACATTTTTATAGAATTCTAAACAAATACATTAGCCATGATGATTTAATTTCGCACACAGTGCAAGCAAGTGGAGATTGAGAGAAATCCAGGCAACCTATCAGCGTGGTACATGCCTGCATGGCCACACATCGTACTTCCCAGGTGCCATAATGCGATCACATGAACATTTCCCGCCCAAATTCCGGACACCACGTTCCTATACTTGCCCGCACATCAATTCTTTGACCACTGCACACATCTCCACCCACATTCTCAATCAAATCTGCTATAGTACTGGTTTTATATCTAAATCATGGAGACACGTTTTCTGGATTAATTTCACCTGATCTTGATTCCACCCCTTGTTAGAGGCTGAGCATGAGGCAGGCAGACCAGCTTTTGGCTATCTTTAGCAGGGCATGATAAAATCAAACAATCCCCAGAAGCCAGGAGTGTAAATTCTCCCCCATTTTCTTTTCTTGGCTCAAGGCTACACGCACAAGGAACTAAAGCAAAAGGGAGGACAGATTGAGGAGGAAGAAGGAGAGAAAGCTCAAAGCCCAATTAAAGGCAGATGCAGCAACGCAAGGCTGGCCTTGGTGGTGCTGCTGCTATCCAATTCTAATCTAGATTTTCTTTCTATCTTTAGGAGCAGGGAGCTGCTTTGGATTTGCGATTGCATTTGCTTGTGGAGAGGAGGCAGAGGAGAGACAGGGGAGGAGGAACAAGGCGGGGGAGCCAAAGCAGAGGAGCCCTCCCCTGTTTCTTGCTCCTCCCCTTCCCCTCGTTGGTTCTTGCTCTTCTCCCTGTTTGTTTGATTGTTGTCATCGTCGTCGGCGGCGCCCTGATCGGCCCACCGCGTTGGCGTTGGCGGCATGGGGTGCGCCGTGTCGAAGGGTGCGGCGCTGGGGTCCCCGGGGTACGAGGCGTCGTCGGCGTCCGGGTACGAGGCGGTGTCCGGGAGCGCGTCGGCGTCAGCGTCGATATGGAGCAGGCCGGTGCGGCTGGAGGCGCTTGATCTTGGCGGCGATGTGGAGGAGGAGCTGGAGGGCGTGCGCGGCAAGAACGTCGTCGGCGCGCGGCTGGGGAACCTGCACCGTCACGTCGAGTGCGAGCAGGTGGCTGCCGGGTGGCCGGCGTGGCTGAGCGCCGTGGCCGCCGAGGCCGTGCATGGGTGGGTGCCCCTCAAGGCCGAGAACTTCGAGAAGCTGGAGAAGATCGGGCAGGGCACGTACAGCAGCGTGTTCCGGGCGCGGAGCCTGGAGACGGGCCGCGTGGTGGCGCTGAAGAAGGTGCGGTTCGACAGCGTGGAGCCGGAGAGCGTGCGGTTCATGGCGCGGGAGATCGTCGTCCTCCGCCGGCTGCAGGGCCACCCCAACGTGGTCGGCCTCCACGGCCTCATCACCTCCCGCTCCTCCGCCAGCATCTACCTCGTCTTCGAGTACATGGAGCACGACCTCGCCGGGCTCGCCTCCGCCTCCGCCGCCGACCACTCCTTCTCCCAGTCCCAGATCAAGTGCTACATGCGGCAGCTGCTGGCGGGGCTGGAGCACTGCCACGCGCGCGGGGTCATGCACCGGGACATCAAGTGCGCCAACCTGCTCGTCAGCGGCGACGGACGGCTCAAGATCGCCGACTTCGGCCTCGCCAACCTCTTCTCCTCCTCGCCGCAGCAGCCGCCGCTCACCAGCCGCGTCGTGACCTTGTGGTACCGGCCGCCGGAGCTCCTCCTGGGCGCCACCGCCTACGACCCCACCGTGGACCTCTGGAGCGCCGGCTGCGTCTTCGCGGAGCTCCACGCGCGACGCCCCGTGCTCCAGGGCCGCACCGAGGTCGAGCAGATCCACAAGATCTTCAAGCTCTGCGGCTCGCCGCCCGACGCCTACTGGCGCCGTCTCGGGACCGTGTCGTCCTCGTCGTCCGTCTTCCGGCCGCAGGTGCCCTACGAGAGCCGCCTCGACGAGACCTTCGCGTCCGCCATGCCCGACGCCGCGCTGCGCCTCCTCGGCACACTCCTCTCCGTCGAACCCGCCGCCCGCGGCACGGCCGCCTCCGCGCTCGCCTCCGACTACTTCGCCCACGCGAGCGAGCAACCGTCCGGGCTGATACCTCCCAGGTGCGCGGCGCCCAACAGGGAGATGGACGCCAAGCTCCGGGAAGATGACTCGAGGAGGACGAGGAACGAGACGGCGAGGCGGCTGTCGAGGGCGCACAGGAGCATGCAGGACACCAGCAGCAGCCAGCGGCATCACGGCCACGTCCACGCCGAGGAGTCGCTCCCACTTGAAGTCAAGCCGGTGATCGCCGCCAGCAAGCGTCACGACGACGACGCCCCACCATCGCCGCCGCGCGAAAGACAGGAGGAGAAGGACGACGCGCCGGCGCGGCTCGCGGACCACGTCGCTCTTTCCGCCGGCCCCGTGCAGCTCGCCGCGTCCACCGGCTTCGCCTGGGCCAAGAAGCCCAGAGTGCCAGACACATCGGCGACCAAGAGGACCTCCTCCAGGAGGACCAACACCACCGACGCAGGCGACGCCGCAAGCGCAAGAACGACCACCACCGCCGCCGGCGCCACCGCAGCTCCGTACGAGGTGGAGAAGCAGGAGATGATCAAGCAGTGGGCGCAGGTGACAGAGCCCTTCGGCTCATTCCAGCCCTACAACAGCAGCAGGTCCATCAGGGAGCCATTGGACGGCAACGGCAAGCAGCTCAAGACCAGCAAGGTCACACACAATCCATCCACACCAAAATCTCTTGCAACGCCTGACGATTTCGCTCATCTGAAGCTGTTTTTTTCCATGATTCAGAAGCACAAGGGGAAGAAGATGCAGAGGGTGGACTACTCGGGTCCGTTGCTGTCGCGGGTCGATGATCTCCTGCAGAGCCACGAGCAGCAGATCCGGCGAGCCGGCCGCCGGTCGTGGTTCCGCAAAGGTGACTGGACTCTTCACTATGCAATGCATGCCTGCGGGCAAATTCATTAACCTGAAACCGCCATTGCCGACCTCACTCTTCTTGTTCTCGACAGGAAGCAAGAGGGAGCAGCAGCACTGAGACAGAGGTACACACGCGCGCCATGATCACACATACAGAACAGCAGCAGCAGCAGCAGAAGAAGAAGTTCATCTTCTCTGCTTAATGCTAATGCAAGTATGCAACCAAATGTGCAGCGATGCACGCCACGCGCGCTAGGCCCCATGTAGAGGCTTGGATTTTTTGTTCCCCTGACTCTTGCTGGGAATTTGACCTGTTTCAATTCCTACGTTTCAAACGGGAATGGTACCCTGTGTATAGCAAGATTGTAGTCCATAGGGCTGCCGAGGATGTCAGGATATACTCCGATCCAAAATGCATGTACCGCAACGTCCATTGCTTACTTTCATCTTCATCTGTGATATACTCCCTCCGTTCGGAAAAGCATGTCAGGATGTCAGTGACATCCTTTTCCGAACGGAGTGAGTAGTATACACTTCCCTCGGTGAGAAACAAAAAATCACAACTGTGGCTCCAGTTTTAAAGGATCACCAAATTGTATTTTCTGACAAAAACAACCAGCTCTGCATACCAGATTCATTTAAGAAACTGGATGCGCTCGTCGGCCAGGCTAACGAGGATTATCACCGGTGGGGCCCGTTTTCAAACCAACATGGCAAGCGACAACAATTCCGACTAGTGGCCGTTAACGTTGTGTTGTCGGTACCGGTCAAAACCAACCGTTGGGATCACTCTATCTCTCTCTATAATGATGATGTCACACTCTCGTTCATTCGTCTATCTCTCTCCTACGGCCTTTGCGCCGTCGTCGCCATACCCTACTGAAACGACGGAGAGCCTCATATCGAATTTTGATTTTGAGCTTGATGTGTGTCCCTTTCAGATGGTAGGTGCAGTGTTAGGCTTTGATTTTCAGGTTTGGAATTTTAGATTCAAGCTCTGTTTGATCGATTGAACCTAAATTTGTGGCTTGTGATGCTTTGTTTTAGGTCCCGAGAGTATCAAAGACGACGGTTTCAATGACACTAATGTCAGTGAGAAGTAATGCCACCATATGGGTGAGCTTTACAGTATGTTGCTTTTCAAGGCATGTGGCTTTCGGACAGGAACATGTATGTATTACATTAATTAATTTAGTATCTTCTCGCCTGAATTTATGTCTAACTGAATTTCTTCATAATTGAATTTATTTTGGTTTTTCTATCTTAAATATATGTATAACTTAATTTAATTAATCTTCCGTCGTACTAAATTTGCTAGTTGTATGTCAATTTAGTTATCTATATTAAAATTAGTTAGTTTCATTTCGTTTGCGGAACTAAACTTAGTTAGGTTGTCTAACTCAATTTAGTTAGCTTTGTCACTCAATGTTTTATAAAGTTAGTTAGCTACTATCTAGTTGAATTTCTTTAGCCACTTAATTTTCTATTAACTTAGTTAGCTAGTGTCTAACTGAATTTAGTTAGTTACTATCTAACTTGTCTAAGTAAATCTCTCTGAAAAATATATAGGATAAAGGGATATGTGACTATGGAGTGGAATGATGGGGAGTGCCCATGTAGACTTAAGAAAGCTTTCTCGGTTTTTGGCAGATATCTGAATAAGAGAGAGACAAGAGAATTCAGGAGAGTGTAGAAGTTTCTAAGGAAAGTTATAAGCTAGTACTAGAGAAGAGGGGTCTAGGAAAAAATTAACAACGTCATGTAGAAAGAATTAGCCAATTTTATTTCTCTACATCAAGTATCGGTAGTTTCTGATCACCAATTGCAGCTTAACAATCTCATGAGCCAAAATGCAGAGAAATAGAAGGACAATCTGAAGGAGAAGAAAAAAAAGCTGGAATATTACATTGCTGATCTGCTATAGATGGGAGAAGTTAACACCGAATATTTTTTAAATTTTTTATGAATGAGTTGTTGTAATTCAATACCACTATCAGTTGAATTTGTCTTGTAAGTAATTATGTAGCATTGATTAGTGAGATCAGTTAATTATCCTTTGTTGACTATTTTACAAAACTAGTAAATTCCTACACATTTTATAAAGATAGTAGAAATCATGGAAAATACTAGCAAAATTCATACATATTTCACAAAGCAGTAAACATCATGAAAGATACTAACAAAATCCGTACACATTCTACAAAGATAGTTAAAATCATGGAAATACAACAAAAGTTAAACTGCTATCAAAATTCCTACGTATTTTATAAAGCTAGTAAAAAATCATGGAAACATACTAGGAAATTCCTACACATTTTAGAATGCTAGAAAAAACATAGAATGATATTAGCGAAATTCTACATGTTTGACACAGCTAGTAAAAATCATGAAAAGATACTACCAAAATTCCTACACATTTTATAAAGCTAGTAAAATCACTGAGAACTATTAGCAAAATTCCGACACATTTGCATAGCTAATAAAAATCATGAAAAATACTAGCAAAACCGTAGGCATTTTAAAAACTAGTTAAAATCATGAAAATAATACTAGCAAAATGCTAGCACATTTTACAAATGTAGTAAAATCATGGAAAAAGCAAATTTCTACAAATTAGATCAAGTTAGTAAAAGTGTGGAACAATACTAGAAAAATTCCCTACACTTTTCAAACTATAGAAAAAATGACGGGAAAAAGTAAAAAATTCCTACAAATTTTAAAAAGATAGTTAAAATAAATTTCTAGAAAAATCCCAACGCTCTACGAAGCTAGTAAAGATCATGGAAATAATTCCTACATATTTTACAAAGCTATTAAGAATATAAAAAAATCCCAGTATTTCTATATATTTTGCATAGCTAGTAAATCATGAACAATACTAGTTCTAGCAAAGTTCCAACATATCTGAGGAAGCTGGTAAAAATCGTGGGAAAATACAAGAAAATCTCTACATACTTTACCAATCTAGCAAAAATCACGAAAAAAATACTAGGCTGATCCAGACAAGGTTGTCGAGACGAACTATGTTTTTTTAAAGTTACTATATTAAACCATTAACCAATTTGCACAGCTAACTCGCTGCCAACCAAACATGATACAAAGGGGCAAAATCTGCCCAACCTGAACATTCGGTCTCAGAGAGAGCTGAAGCGAGCTAGGAACTGAGCAAATGAATTACATGCCCTTGGGCAGAACTTAAACTAAAACAAGTCTAGATTCCCAATGCATAATCTTCTCGTTTCTCGAAGGAGTACGCCAATATGAGAGAGCTCGTGGCTACTTGAATTGAGGGTCTGGACCAAAGTCTGATAATGAGACTAAAAAACAAACCTATTCAAACCAAGTGCAACAACCCCTTCTACGGCAACAACACATGCTTCAGACTCCGCTTGCAGTGCGTCCCAGAGGTGTCTCAGTTTTCCTGTTGCAGCTGTTGTCTAAAGGCAGCATCAAAATTTACCTTCACCCAAGATATTTGAGGATTTGTCCACACTGCCGTTGTCGGATGAGGAACAGTAGATTATGTGGACATGGTTTAACAAATGATTTTATCTTTCAGACTGAACTCAACAACTTGTCTCTTAATTATATTGCAAACTCCTTCCGTTGTCCTCTCTTTCTTCTCAGCATTTACTTTATTTTCAGAGGACCACCAGTCCTAGAACAGAATCAAGATATTCTCTTTTTTCTCCCTTGGAAAAGTATTGATCATGTCGAACATTGCGACAAGATTTTGTGCATCCAACAATTTAACTCTCACGTCCTCCATACTCAGATGCCACCACATTTGCCTCACCTTCTTACATTTCAGAAAAAGGTGACCCCCATCCTCGTCCATACGATTACACATGGGACATCTTGTGTCATGAACTCATGATCAATCTTCTTTCTTTTGATATTCAAACGCAATGGTAGACTATTGTGAATAAGCCTCCAAATAAAGATATGAACTTTACCGGCTAGTTTGAGGTTCCAGACCTTACTCCAGACGAACTATGTTAAGGCAACACACACACTCTTTAATTGTCGTCTGGTCATCACCGTTGTCGTTTGCCACGTTGGCCTCACAGCGAGCCCCACCTGTCATAATCCTCACTAGCTTAGCCGACGAGCGTGTTCGGTGTTTTTTGAAAAAGAAAAAAAAACTGTTACGCAGAGCCAATGTATTTGTGTCACAAAACATAATTGTGTTGTCTTTTGAAACTAGAGCCCAAGTTGGGGTGTTTTATTTTTAAGAAAACTCTTCATCCTCACTAGCTCAGTTTGCCTCAAAATCAAGGAAAATGCTGAAATTTCCGTTGCTTGCTTCTCACTACACTCCATTGTTATTTTGTTCTCGTCAATTTTTGTTTGAACTAGAGATCAAGAATGCATAAAGCCAAATTATTTAAAAATATTTGCCTAAGCAAACAACAACAACATGCAACTACAACCGTCAACACAAATATGCAGCACTACAAAAACGGACCATCCAGAAAGGGTACAACTCACGAGAGAGCTACCATGCTAGATCCAACCACCAATATCAGATCATGATATCACCTTGAGAGCAAGTCCAAACATTCGCCAGAAAAAACCTTCAACAGTGGAACAACAAGTAGAAACCGCCCTTGTCAAATAAAACCAATGCGGATCAAACCTAGATTTTTTAATCTTGAACTCGAAACTCAGTACTCCTACAACATCACCAAACTTAAGCCATCCTATGTATTTGCACCCACTTGCGGAGAGTTTTCACCTCCGCTGCCAGAGCTCGATCTGGGTCGCCGATCGGGGCGGGTGAGCGCCCGGTACTTGGAACCTCCGGCGCTGGAGTGGGAGGCGGCGGAGCTAGGGTTCTGGGGCGGCGGCAGGGTGGCGTGGATGATGGTGAGGAGCGTGCGGACGAAGTAGCCGGGGAGGTCGGCGCCGTTGGCCTTGAGGTTGGAGTCGAACTCAGCGACGGAGGGGGCCTCGCGGTCGAGCTCGGTGATGAACTCGGCCAGCAGCTTGTCGCCGACGCCGATGTGCGTCTCCAGCTCCGAGCACACCTTGGAGACGAGCGATAGGTACTCTAGCTTCCGGAGCCCGTCGTCGGCGAGACCCGCCGGCTCCACGGGTGGTTGTGGCTGCGGGCGACGGGACGAGCCATCCAGCGCCGCCGCCCCCAGCTCTCCTCCTCCCCCGTTCCCTCCCCGCCGCCGCCGGCGAGGGCCGCCGGGCGACGCCCGCGCGGTGCCGGCGGCGGCGGACTGGCTCTACCCACGCGCTTCGGAGGGGATTCGCGGGGACTCGCGGGGGTTCACGGGTTTCTTCCACCGACGGCGGTGCGGCTCGCTCGGCGTCGCTCTGGTACAGGTCGGATGGCGGCAAGGCGGTGGCACTGCTGCTTGGCAGCGGTCGTGGCGTGGGGCGGGCTTGGCCGGCGGCGCCCTCTAGGCCTAGATCTAGGCCCTCTGGGCCCGATCTGGGTAAGGGCGGGCTGGCTCGGCTCTGCCCTGCCACTTCGGGGTTGGCTGAAGAGGAGCTCGTGATGGTGACGACGACTACGGCGGCCGAGTCTGCTGCAGCGCGGCGGCGGGAACTTCACGGGCCCGATCTGGGCCCGGTCGGGCAGGGTGGCCCGGTGTGTTCCTGCTGCTGCGTCCGGTCTGCTACTGCCTTTGGCGGTGGAGGTTGTGCCCTCCCACAAGGCTGTAGTGTTGTCGTCCACTATCTACGACTCGTTCTTTCCGGTCTGTCCTGCCTCACAATGTTTGCCATGGTGAGACGTCGTGTATGATTTCAAAACTGCTGGCGTATCCTCGTGGGCGGCGAGCTAGGTGGAGCTTACAGTTTGGCCGGGGTGTGGAGTGGCGAGGGTTGATACGTCTCCAACGTATCTATAATTGCTTATGTTCCATGCTTATATTATACCAATTGCTACATGTTTTATTCACACTTCATGGCATTTTTATGCATTTTCTGGGACTAACCTATTAACAAGATGCCACAGTGCCAGATCCTGTTTTCTGCTGTTTTTGGTTTCAGAAAAGCTGTTCTGGAAATATCCTCGGAATCGGACGAAACAAAATGTCAGATTCCTATTTTTCCGACATGTTCACGAAGTCCGAAGGAGAGACAAAGGGGGCAGCGAGGCGCCGTCCCCACCCCATGGCGCGGGTGGGCCCCCTGCTGCACCGCCATGTGGGGAGCGGGCCTCGTGCCTCCACCGACATCGCCCATTCGCCTATTTATTCTCCCCGAGGCGAAAACCCTAAAATACCGAGCCATATTTCCAGAAAACATCCGCTGCCACCGCCGCCATCAACCCTAACTCGGGGGGGGGGGTTCTGAAGCTCTTCCCGGCACCCTGCCGGAGAGGGAATCATCACCGGAGGGCTCTACATCGCCATGCCTGCCTCCGGAGTGATGTGTGAGTAGTTCATCTTTGGACTATGGGTCCATAGCAGTAGCTAGATGGTTGTCTTCTCCTTTTGTGCCATCATGTTTAGATCTTGTGAGCTGCCTATCATGATCAAGATCATCTTATTGTAATGCTACATGTTGTGTTTGCTAGGATCCGATGATATTGAATACTATGTCAAGTTGATTATTGATCTATCATATATATGTTGTTTATGATCTTGCATGCTCTCCGTTATTAGTGTAGGCTTGGCCAAGTTTATGCTTGTAACTCCAAGAGGGAGTATTTATGCTAGATAGTAGGTTCATGCCTCCATTTAATCTGGGACAGTGACAGAAAGTTCTAAGGTTGTGGATGTGATGTTGCTACTAGGGGTAAAACAACAATGCTTTGTCTAAGGATATTAGTATTGTTTACATTATGCACCATACTTAATGCAATTGTCTGTTGCTTGCAACTTAATACTGGAAGGGTGCGGATGCTAACCTGAAGGTGGACTATTTAGGCACAATGCATGCTGGATAGCGGTCTGTGTACTTTGTCGTAATGCCCAAGTAAATCTCATAGTGATCATCATGACTTGTATATGCATTGTTATGCACCTCTCTATTTTATCAATTGCCCAGCTGTAATTGTTTACCCAACATGTTAGTATTTTATTATGGAGAGACACCACTAGTGAACTGTGGACCCCGGTCCATTCTTTTACATCTGAAATACAACCTACTGCAATCATTGTTCTTTTTCATTCTCTGCAAGCAAACATCATTTTCCACACTATACGTCTAATCCTTTGTTTTCAGCAAGCCGGTGAGATTGACACCCTCACTTTTGTTGGGGCAAAGTAGTTTGGTTGTGTTGTGTGCAGGTTCCAAGTCAACCGTCAGGACTTCTTCTCCCCAACGATAGCAAGTTTCTGACCGTTGACACCTTCAGAACATCACCGACTTCCTACTGGTTGATAACCTTGGTTTTATGAGAGAAGACTTGCTGCTACACTCATCAAACCTTACACTTGAGGTCCCTGACGAACGTGTGCTTTACACGCATCAAGCAATTTTCTGGCGCCGTTGTCGGGGAAGTCGAGTTGCTTCTGCAAGGGGAGTCTCTCACTTCCAATCTCTTTACTTTGTTTTTGTCTTGCTTATTTATTTTTATTTTTATTGTTTGCTCTTTATCAAAAACACAAAAAAAAATACTTGCATCTAGTTTTATTTCGGTTTGATTATGTCTAGTTATTTATTTGCTATCAATGGCTTCTCTCTTTGAAACAAAATTTATTGGTGTTACTGAGGAACAACAAATTATTATAAGGAATACCGCTTGTCTCAAAAAGGGAAACACTTATGGGTACAAATAATAATTGAATTGTTTTGCTAGAAACTTGTGCTCTACTTATGATGAATCCTACTGCTTCAATGAATCTTCTTGTTGTAGAAGGCATAAACACCTCCCTTTTCAATGTGATTATAATGATAATGAAACCTTGGCTGCTTATGCTAAAGGAAACTATGACTTTGATAATCTTGAACAAATTGAAGAATTTGTTGTTTTTAAGGGTGCCTATGAAATTGCTGGTTATATTCAAGATGATGATGCTCCTTGTAGAACTGAGAATTGTGCTATACTAGGTTATTGCCTTGAATATTATAATGATAATCCTTATATCACTGAATTTCTTGAGAAAATTTATTCTCCAGAACAACTTGCTTCCTTTCAGGAACCTATGGAAGAAGAAATTGCTCAAACTGAAAGCTCATTGGATGAAAAAGAGGAAGAGAGTGATGAACAAAAGGAGGATCTACCTTCTAATGATAGTAACTCTTTAACTCTTACATTATTTGATTACCCTCCATGCCTGCCTAAGGAGGAAGAGTGCTATATTGTTGGATGTCATGATTCTATTGAAATATCTCCTTTTGATAAATTTTACGTAAGCAACACCTTGACTCAAGTAAAGGAAATTTCAGAAATAAAACAATGGCTCCCTAATGTTATATATGATAGTGCTCTTGATGATGGTCCTATATTGCCTAATGATATTTATTATACTACTATTGTCAAAAGTGGGTTTAATGACCTCACTGTTTTTGAGCTTAATAAAAATTATGTGTTTATAGATCATGAAAAGCATGCTTTATGTGATAGTTATATTGTTGAGTTTGTTCATGATGCTACTGAAAGTTATTATGAGAGAGGAAAATATGGTGGTAAAAGTTTTCAAGTCACTAAAACACCTCCCTTTATGTTGAAAGTTTTGAAGTTGAACTTGTTTTGTCTTCATACACTAGTAGCTTCATGCTTCAATAATTTGTTTTCTTACAAGATTCCTTTTCATAGGAAGTGGGTTAGACTTAAATGTGTTGATATTTGCCTCTTGATGCTCTCTTTGGTTTTCAACTCTTATTTTTATGAGAGCATCATTAAAATCTTCTAGCCTAGCTAAAAGGCATTAAAGAAAGCGCTTTAGGGAGGCAACCCTTTATCTTTTATTTTCAGTTTTTCTCAAGGTGTTGTTTACTTCTGTAACAACTCCTTTGTATCTTTATTTTATTGCATTGTTGTGCCAAGTAAAGTCTCTAGTTGAAAGTTGATGCTAGATTTGGATTTCTGCGCAGTGACAGATTTTTGCTGTCCACCGTTTTGAGCTGTACACTCCAGAAAATCGAAAAATTCTGAAAAAAATCACGCATGATCCTTATATATGTACGCAACTTTCATTAGTTTTGATTTTTCGCATCTGAGCAAGTTAAGTGCCTCGAAAAAATTCGTCTTTCCAGACTGTTCTGTTTTTGACAGATTCTGCCTTTTATTTTGCATTGCCTCTTTTACTATGTTTGATTGGATTTCTTTGCTCCATAAAACATCAGTGGCTGTAGTTAATGTCCAGAAGCATTGGTAATGATTGTGTCACAGTAGAACATGTGAATTTTTGATTATGCACTAACCCTCTAATGAGAATTACTTTGAGTTTGGTGTGGCGGAAGTTTTCAAGGAGCAAGAGAGAAGGATGATATGATGATGAAGAGTGAAAAGCCTAAGCTTGGGGATGCCCCCGTGGGTCATCCCAGCAATATTCAAGAAGACTCAAGCGTCTAAGCTTGGGGATGCCCCTTCTTCATCAACAACTTATCAGGTCATCTCTAGTGAAACTATATTTTAATTCTTCCACATCTTATGTATTTTACTTGGAGCGTCTTGTGCTTTTATTTTTGCTTTGTTGTTTTTATTTTCTGAATAAGTTGGATCCTAGCATTCTTGTGTGGGAGAGAGACACGCTCCGCTTTTTCATGTGAATACTCATATTCTTCACTTATATCTTTTGAGTATTCTTATCTAGCTACTGCTATGCTTTTAGCTCCTGTTTTTCATGCATCTCTTTTAGAGCTGTTAATTCTTGTGGAGTAGTACTCTCTTGTTTCATTTGTAAATTACTTGGAGAGTTGCTTGGTTGATGTGTTGGTTCAGAAAATGTTGCATGTGGTAGTGGTATAATGAATAACTTGCATAATCTTGTAGATCATTGAACTTTGATAACTTGATTCTTTGCAAACGTTTTGAGATATATTAGATGGTAAAGCTTGCTGGTTAATTAAGTTAAAATCATTAGTGGATTGTTGTCTTTAAGCTTGTACCGTACTACAAACTCTACTAAAATTGTTGAAGGTGTAGTTGGACTTGATAGCTTTCCATGTCTAAAAGTGATTCGTAATAACTAAGTTGTGCTGAAGGTCGAGGGATCTAGCGGGGTACTTGTGCCGCCGTGAACGGCCCTTCTTGGAGTGAATTTTAATCATGCTCTTAATGTTGAACCTGCTAGTTGTTTGCAATAAGCTTGTGAGTTCTTTTTGACTAATGTTAAGCTACGGTTTTTGGCACTTCCACCATCCAAATTTGCTAGCCTCTTCGGTGCTGTGCATTGCCTTCTGCTCACATTGAGAGTTGTGCATACTTCGCCAGTACATCCAAACCCGTGGGAGGACTTTCTCTTGTTCTCCTACACATAAGCCCATACATCTTCCTCAAAACAGCCACCATACCTACCTACCACAGCATTTCCATAGCTGTTCCGAGATATATTGCCATGCAACTTCCATCTTACATTACATGACTTGTTGTCATTTATCATTTATATATTGCTTTGCATGATCTGATGTGCGGTTTACCCATGTTACGCTAGATCATTGCATATCCTGCTACACTGGCAGAGGCATACAGTTTCATACATCATGTTTTGTTCATTATGAGTTATTTGTACCAAAAAGTGTGTTGTCATATTAGAGTGTTGCCCCTAAAAGTGAAAAGAGCCATGGAGGCCATCGAAAAGAGAAACAGAAAAAGAAAAAAATAGAAAAAAAAAGAAAAAAAAAGAATAAAGAAAAAGGGGGCAACATTACTATCCTTTATCCACACTTGTGCTCATGTTTCAGCACCTGCAGTATTCATAGTCATCATTTGTGCTCATGTTTAGCACCTATACTCCATGTGAGAGAGTTTTCATGTTTTACTAGTATAACTATGTGGGGAATTTACACTATAGAACTTGGGTTGTATATTCCAATGATGAGCTTCCTCAAAATGCTCTAGGTCTTCATGAGCAACCAAGTTGGATGCACCCCCACTAGTTCCATTGGAGAGCTTTCATACACATATAGCTCTATGTGCATCCGTTGCATGGCAATCACTACTCCTTACATAGCTTCGATTATAAGACTTCCTCTTGTCTAATGATCACTTATAGCTTTGTGAGACTTTCTTCCTTTGGCCTTCCAAACCCCCATTAATGTTCTTTTAGCCATAACATCCTGGTGCCAATACCAAATGCTTACGCTCACCGGTTGAGTAGACTTCGAAACAGTTGATTCATGATGTTCATGTTTATATTTACTTGGCTGAATCCTTCTATGTTATGAAAAATTACTTGATGCTTGGAATTGAAGGATAGAACTCCTACATTGGATACTTAAAACATCTTTAATGAACCTTGTACGGTTTCATGTCTTTAAAGCAATAGTTCATGAAAACTTTTAGCTTGTTTAACTAACTTGCTTTGTTATCTCTTATTGAATATCAATTATAGACTTTTGCTTTGAATGATTTGATCTCAGCTCACATGCTTTACAATATTATTTGATCAAGATTATGTTGGTAGCATGTCACTTCAGAAATTATTTGTTGTTATCGTTTTACCTACTCGAGGACGAGTAGAACTAAGCTTGGGGATGCTTGATACGTCTCCAACGTATCTATAATTTCTTATGTTCCATGCTTATATTATACCAATTGCTACATGTTTTATTCACACTTCATGGCATTTTTATGCATTTTCTGGGACTAACCTATTAACAAGATGCCACAGTGCCAGTTCCTGTTTTCTGCTGTTTTTGGTTTCAGAAAAGCTGTTCTGCAAATATCCTCGGAATCGGACGAAACAAAATGCCAGTTCCTATTTTTCCGACACGTTCACGAAGTCCGAAGGAGAGACGAAGGGGGGCAGCGAGGCGCCGTCCCCACCCCATGGCGCGGGTGGGCCCCCTGCCGCGCCGCCATGTGGGGAGCGGGCCTCGTGCCTCCACCGACATCGCCCCTTCGCCTATTTATTCCCCGAGGCGAAAACCCTAAAACACCGAGCCATATTTCCAGAAAACATCCGCTGCCGCCGCCGTCAACCCTAACTCGGGGGGTTCTGAAGCTCTTCCCGGCACCCTGCCGGAGAGGGGAATCATCACCGGAGGGCTCTACATCGCCATGCCTGCCTCCGGAGTGATGTGTGAGTAGTTCATCTTGGACTATGGGTCCATAGCAGTAGCTAGATGGTTGTCTTCTCCTTTTGTGCCATCATGTTTAGATCTTGTGAGCTGCCTATCATGATCAAGATCATCTTATTGTAATGCTACATGTTGTGTTTGCTGGGATCCGATGATATTGAATACTATGTCAAGTTGATTATTGATCTATCATATATATGTTGTTTATGATCTTGCATGCTCTCCGTTATTAGTGTAGGCTTGGCCAAGTTTATGCTTGTAACTCCAAGAGGGAGTATTTATGCTAGATAGTAGGTTCATGCCTCCATTTAATCTGGGACAGTGACAGAAAGTTCTAAGGTTGTGGATGTGCTGTTGCTACTAGGGGTAAAACAGCAATGCTTTGTCTAAGGATATTAGTGTTGTTTACATTATGCACCATACTTAATGCAATTGTCTGTTGCTTGCAACTTAATACTGGAAGGGGTGCGGATGCTAACCTGAAGGTGGACTATTTAGGCACAGATGCATGCTGGATAGCGGTCTGTGTACTTTGTCGTAATGCCCAAGTAAATCTCATAGTGATCATCATGACTTGTATATGCATTGTTATGCACCTCTCTATTTTGTCAATTGCCCAGCTGTAATTCGTTTACCCAGCATGTTAGTATTTTATTATGGAGAGACACCACTAGTGAACTGTGGACCCCGGTCCATTCTTTTACATCTGAAATACAACCTACTGCAATCATTGTTCTTTTTCATTCTCTGCAAGCAAACATCATTTTCCACACTATACGTCTAATCCTTTGTTTTCAGCAAGCCGGTGAGATTGACACCCTCACTGTTTCGTTGGGCAAAGTAGTTTGGTTGTGTTGTGTGCAGGTTCCAAGTCAACCGTCAGGACTTCTTCCTCCCCAACGACATAGCAAGTTTCTGACACCATTGACACCTTCAGAACATCGCCGACTTCCTACTGGATTGATAACCTTGGTTTCATACTGAGGGAAGACTTGCTGCTACACTATCAAACCTTACACTTGAGGTCTCCTGACGAACGTGTGCTTTACACGCATCAAGGGTCAGGAGAAATCCCGGTCGGTTCTTACCAGCACCGACGTGGTGACGCTTTCGGGCGCCGCCATCCTTCCTGAAGGACGTCGGGTGTACCCAGCACCACTCCCATCCGTGTACCGGGAGAAATCCTAGGATCAGTCCGGGTAGCAGCGTCGTCAACGTCGCATTCCTTCTTGAAGGTGTTGCTTGGTACGCGGCAATCTGACGGCACGGGAGCGTGGTGGGAATTCTCCGGTGGGCGCAGTAGTTGCGGATCATTCTCGCTTTTGTCGATCTTGCGTTGTTGACATTGTTTTCTCTTTCCTTTCTTTTGTTTTTCTTTTGGGCGTGAATGTGCTGTTTGCCCCGGGTGTTTGCTATATTTATATAGCGGGGCGCAAACCTATTTCGTAGAGCTAGGGTTTGGTGGTCGGTGATTTGGTGGTGTGGGACTTCGAATCGATCCCGGATGTCTTTTGTTTTCAGGGCCGCATAACCGCCTGACTCGCTTGGATGGGCTACAAATCATTGATCCGACGAACGAGAGCAGGGCAAAAGTACAGCAGATGCTACCGTTTTCACTTTTTGCACAGGTCGGTCATATTTTATAAAAGAAAATAATAAAAAATACAACATAATCCACGATTGATTTTAATTTTTTTTGTAACTCGTAAGTGTTATACTGGACAATAGGATGCGGCCGCAACTAGTTGCACAATATTCGCATTCTACGAAACAGTTGTGGACAATTTCATATATTGACGAAATAGGCCGTAGCCTCGCTATATAAATATAGCAAACACCCGACCGCTATATAAATATAGCAAACATCCGATACAACCAGCAGATTTTACGTGCTGGGGCGGCAGCAAACATACACCCAAAGAGAACCAAAGAGAAACAAAAAGGAGACATACGCGGATTGACTAAACGAGGACGACTCGGAACCGCTGCGCCCTCTCCGAAGAAGTACCACCACGCTCCTAGCACCGAATCGACGAGTACCAAGCAGCACATTTAAGAAGGAAAGCCATGCTGCTGCCCGAACCAACACTGGTCCTAGGGTTTCCCGACACAGAGGAAAGCGGATGAAGGGTAGCCACGACGCCCTTCAGGAAGGAAATTAAAGGTGCCACCAAGAGCGGCACCGTGTCGGTGTCGGATCATCCGACAAGGATTTCTCCCAAAAGCCCTATCAACAATCCTGTGCGATCCGTAGCATAGGAGCCCCACGAGAACGGGCCTCGACACCATCAGACAAACCGCCCACCAACATGCGCCCAAGCGATTCCGAAGCCACCAATGTTGTCTCACCAAAGTGCTCGTCACGAGGTCTACAAGACGAAGGTGGGGCGAAGTATGAACCGGGGACGGCAGAACCACGGCT
This sequence comes from Poa pratensis, assembly GCA_947311845.1. Taxonomy (NCBI): domain Eukaryota; kingdom Viridiplantae; phylum Streptophyta; class Magnoliopsida; order Poales; family Poaceae; genus Poa; species Poa pratensis. The sequence continues at coordinate 13,305,128 of CAMZMU010000041.1, forward strand.
GCGCGGGAGGGAACAACCTCCACCGTCGAGGACAGTAGTCCACTGGAAGAGGCAGCAAAGCATACCAGTCCCCCGTCAGGTCCGGCCGGGCCCAGCGGGCCCGTAAAGACCCCACGGGGCACACCAGTCCTAATAGGGTCCGGCCGGGCGCAAACTGGGCCCGTGAAGCTCGCCGCCATGCTGCAACAAGAGCCGCCGTCGACACTGCCCCTGTCACCTTCACCTCACCGACAGCTGCAGAATGCACCTCGGAGCAGGGCGGCCCGCCCGGACCAAGATGGGGCCCTCGCCGCTGCCTCGATGCGCACCAGATCTTCACCACCGCGCCGCCCCGCAGGAACGAACACCGCCGCCGCGACGCCACCCTCCGGCCAAGGCCGAGCCGCCGGAGATAAACCACCCCGCGCGGCCTCCTTCCGGCGCGGGTAGAGGAAGGTCGCCGCCGCCGGCACCGCCCGAGACTCGCTAGGCGGCTCGCGCCGACGGCGGCGGCGGAGGAGAGGTGAGGGGGGAGCGAGGAGAGGGCAGAGAAGGCCGCGCCGGCCGCGGGGGGCGGCGCGGACCCAGGACGAGAGGAGCGACAATTCGATATATTGAGCAAGTGAATATATGGCCAAGAGCTCACTGCACCACCATTTGCAGAAAATGCGAAGCTCGCTGCTTCCGAAGATGCGCTAGCCGCCGTTGACGACTAGTAGCTCGCCACTCATATTATGACGAGAAGGAGGTCACACTGTAGCTAAGCCCAATAATCTGATATATTGGATGACTAAATCATCCAAAAACATATCCTTACAAACATCACCGGAGTAGCGAGTAAGATAAAAATATTATTGCTATGCAATGGTACATATGTTTCATGTTTTTTAACGTGAACAGCCTTAAAAGGTCCTAGATACTGCTTAATTATTAGCTCCGAGGGCACAAATCACAAAGGAGAGGCAAAAAAACTAGAACCATTACAAGACGGTCCCTAACTTTTATGAAAAGGACACTAACCAAATATAGGAAAATGTATGGTCCTTCTCTCCATCACCATGGGAGCACATGGGTCTCTAAGCGCGGGCTTCTGCACATGGGTCAGGGACTCACTGGGTCAGGGACTAAATCACTGGGTCCCGAGAAGAAGCTGAGCGCCACCACGAAACCTACGAAGGTCCTCCACCGACTAGAGGTTGAACAAGTGCCGCAAGACATCGCCAACGTCGAGGATAGCCCAACCATACATGGGCCACCGAGAATTTTTTTCTTGCACCAGCAGTATCACCACCTTCCCGCTGCAACCCAACTCGTCCCCAAGCAGCACCAGCCAGCCTCCCACCCCATTCGACACCATGCCGAGTTGGAGAGAAAAGCAACACCAAACTGCTAAGAAGACCCAGGTTGCCACCAGTGAGCTTATTCAGGGACGGAATGTTCCAAATAGATGGAGAATGACATAGCCTGATATCAAACAGTGTACATTCAGTGGTATATGATATGATATTAGAAGACCAATAACAGATAATAAATATATCGATAAGGCACACTAGATGGTGTAGTCAATTCCTGATTTGCAGAGTATGCAATTTTTCATGTATAATTTGTCTCGCAAACTCAGGTTACCGAAAACATGACTATATACGTAGGTTTTCACATAACAACCTTGCGGCAGAGCTGTTCGTCTTGCAGAGCAACGCAAACCTTCCAATCCCACACTGCAAAGGCAAGCTTATCAAGCTTCAGAACTTGTAAGAATCTGGCAATGGTCTTGAGGTCCTGACTGGAACATCAGGTTTAACTTAGCACCCCCAGATCACGTGTCAATCTTCGTCGCAAAGGAGTGTCGGTATCTGCCCATGATCGACGAAATCAAGCCGGTTTAGCCGTACACTGCACAGGACATTCTCAGGGAGTTCTTCTTGCTTCTGAGCCTGCATGAAATGCTCAACATGTTCAGTTCGTCGGGCAATTAGCCCGCCGGTCAACTTATCAAGAGGAATGGTTCATCGTCTCACCTGTATGGTTAGACCTAGATCAATTACACCGTTTTTCAGCCGTTCTCGGAATGCTTCGAGCCCTTTCCTCGATATGAAGCTAAACCGGTGCACATCAAGGTCGATCTCCAAATAATTTGATCCCTGTTTAAACCTCATATATCATGCAGGAGTCTAGATGCAAGAAGAGGAAACAAGACGACATCAGGAAAAATATTCCTTACCACATAAAAGTTGTGTTGAGGCCTTGATAGGACTGGCTTTTCATTATAAGCCTGCACAAGTTTTCTCTCTGCAGAACTTAGGTTCATATCATCCGGGTTAACCAGCCCTGTCAATATTTTCAATCTTTCCCTGTAAGGGACAGTTGAGTCTAATGGAAACCCCTTAACCTTCTCTACTTCGTCACTTACAAGTCTCTGTGAGTAAGATAGAAAACAGAGAGTAAGTACATCTCAGTTCAGGTCTTCAGGATTAGCAAGCATCAATTTGCGAACAAAGAGACAGTCGGCCGAGAGAGAAACTTACCTTGATACTCTCATAAAACTGAGGAGAAATCTCTTTCTCAAAATTGTCGTTCAGTTTGAAATACAACACTAGATTAATCCCTTCACCATCGCTGTCACCAAGGAAGATAGCAGCTGGATATGTAGGCATCTGGGTGCAAGACATATACTCATTAGTCATCATTGCAACAACTAGCACTTTTGAACTTACGGGGGCAACCAGCGAGTGACGATTATCTTACCTGAATGTTTATAATAAGTAAGCAAGGAACTTTCTCGCTTGGTCGTACGGATGGAAGCTCAATATGCTGGGCAATGTGATGTATTTTCCTTTGTGACATGAACATGTCTACACCAATTGGAGTATATGGACAACTTGCTGGAGCAGCTGACTTCTTTTTGTCTCTACGGGAATGGCAACATACAAATCAAAACAGCTGATTTATTACAGAACACAACACATGACGAGCAAGTGTGCACACTCTTACCTGAAAAAGGTTTCGCCGCGTAGCTTGAAGTTCGAAGGCTCAAGGACGGACCAACAACCTTCCAATATTTTCTCACTAGCTTGAGGAATCAACAGTCCGGCTCTTGGACGGATCAAGTACCTCCTAGAAGAGCCTGTGGATAGAAATTCAACATCAATGATATGTTTACAAAATTACCATATCAGTCTAATGCAAAACAAACGGTGAAACACATCAGAGCAAAACTCACATATTTCAGTAGTTTGCTCTCCATCAAAAGATTTTCTCGTGAAAGAGAGCCTCACAACTCCCGACTTCCTCTTTTGGCTCCGCGGACTTGCTACTCCCAATGGCTGAACCTTATTAGCATGACGAGGCGTGCACACTGGTGTCAAACTTTTGAATATACTTTCATGAGATCTTTCTCCATGTTTGAAAGACTTCAAGGTATTGCATGCCTCCTCGCCTCTTCTAAGTTTTGTCAGCATTTTTACGCCGCCCTCATTTCTTGTCTTTGCTTCCTCAACCTTCGCGCTAAAGACATCGTGCGTTTCCGAGCTTGCGATTTTAAGTTTCTCAGCTTCCTGAACACCGGCCTGGCTAGATTTATCCATGTTGTTTGCATCTCTTGATAGGTACTGTCCAACAGCTTGAGCAACACATGAGCCGTCGAAAATCTTCTCGAACTTGTGGAAGCAATCAGCAATACATGAAGCATCTTCACACTGCAATAGTTGTGTCATTTCTGCGCTGGACATGGCAGGCAAGTCTGCAAGAAGAGATTATGCATAAATACAGAGAACCAAAATACATATATCTAGTGCGAATCGATCATGTCGAGAGGAAATACAATACCTCCGTTGACGCTGCTGAAGTCTTCATCGGAATCGGACTCCAAAATACTGATAGAATCGAACCATGCATCTTCTTCACACACAACTGGACCAACAGGAGAAAAAAACTAAAAGATCAACTCACCTCTGAGAAATGCAAAGGCTATCCAGAAATATATAAAAGTAGCATGAAAATTCCAGAAATTACCGTTTCCATTCTCAGAGTCGAACTCACTATGATGCCACTGCAACTGTGTGAGAAGGAACGTTACATTCGAGACAACTTCTCCAGAAGGAGCACAGCTCCCTACATCACTCGGGCGTAGAGAAGGCGTATTTCTCGAAACCTTTCCTCGGTACCGGCGATGTATGTAGCGCAATCTCTGCGGTCTCCGCCTTCTGGTTGTGGAGACGCAGGCGCCCATGGTAGTTGTAACAGGATTTCTTCCTCACAAATTCTCACTCAGAATGTAGATTCTCAAGAAGCTGCAAAAGAAAGGTCCAAGAGATCTCAGCTAACTTTTTCGTCACAATTTGGAGATTACTTGTGCGCCAACCCTAGATTGCTTGCACGTCTGGCAGTTGGTTGCCTAATTCATGCAACTATAGGAAGAAAAACTAATCTAACAATTTTGATAAAACGAAATAAGATGCAGTACAATGGCTCAAGAAATAGGCTCCCCTCCTACTGAAGATTCTGAGGGAAACAGCAACGCAGATGCATTGATCTTAGAACAAGATTCAGAAACCAAAAGAAACCATGAACGCCTTACTTACTGTGACAACAGAAGCCAGAGATCAAAACCATTAGCAAAAATCTTCAACCGGCTACATGGAACTACTATAAGAAATACTCTGTCCTACCCGATAACGAAGAGGGCAAGTGAGGCCGGATATATGACGCCTGCCAATCACCAGCGCACGTTGCACTCCTCGCGGCGGACAGCCTGCGAATTAATCCATTAATTGACCAATTGAAAGTGGACATATATACAGACATGTATGCACGCTCATACTAGTAGCATAATCGGAAATTAACAGTTGGTCTGCGCATCACAACAGCTACAGAATTGGTCTGAATCTAGGAAAACAATCAGGGAGATGTATAAAAGGAAACTAGTCGTACTGGGGACAACTAGCACAAAACAATAAATAAATAAATAAACAAGCGTGAAGATTCTGCAAAAGCTTTGCTTAATCGGTCCTTGAACCTCTCAAGTTGACTCGATGTGCCACCAGGAGAAGATTGTTTAAGGCTTTCATTAAGGCGACGAACACAGAAACCCACAGCTTTTGTAATTAAAAAACAGCGGTGGACTGAAAACCAGCGACAGAGCTCAGACAGCATGGATCTTGGCCCCGAGAACTTGTTTGGAAAAGGAAAGGGGAGGAAATCAAATGGCGGACAGACAGCAAGAACCTGAAGAACTTGGATTCACGTCTGCACACAATACTCAATCCCACAAATGACAACACGGCTCAAATAAATTAGTCAAATGAATGCAGGGGCAAAACTGTTTTCCTCTGTAGCCGGCACAAAACCAACTTGTTTTTATTTAGGTAGCTCGAGGAAAAGGCAGCAGCATCCTTATCAGAAGAAGAAAACAGAGACTGTAGCTGCGTAAAAGGAATCCAGGGTGAGCCCGAATAGAAATCAACAGCAGGCTGCAGCATTGTTCCAGGAAACCAAAGCGCATGCCGAGATGATAATAGCAAAAGAAAACGAAAGGGGAAGATTTCCTGGTCGGGCCTAGAACAAAGCATGGCCGCCTCCTCTCCTGCCAAGAACACCAGAGCAGAGATCCCCTCCAGAGCTCCCGGAGACGAAACAGAACAAGACAATCCATGGCAACGAGAGAGAGAGAGAGAGAGAGAGAGAGAGAGAGAGAGAGAGAGAGAGAGTACCGGTGCCTCACAAGAAGGGCAGGCGGCGGAGTCGCGCGGTCGGGCAGCACCGCCGGCGGGCTGCGTCGACGCGCGATGGCCGGCCGGCCGGAGGAGCAGAGTGCAGGGTGGATAGCCGGCAGGAGCGAAGCCACCGAGGCGGTGGTGGTGCGCGTATCGTATAGCATACACGTACCAGTATATACCCTATGGGTGTGTTTGGTAGCCCGGGTCAGCCCAACAAGTGTTTCCCATCCGGGCCAGGCTGAGCTGATACAAGTTGGGCTGAGATTTTGTCAAGTGTTTGGTGGCCTGGGTGTGCTAAGACAGGATGAGACGAGACGTTGTTTGGTGGCCCGGGTGTGTTCAGCCAGGCTGAGACTAGAATCCAGAAATTTAAATTACAAACAAGTCCAAAACTTTACACAAAAGACCTTGAATACACAGAAAAAAAGCAATCAAGTCCATCCCGATTGGAGAGCACATCGCCGGCGGCTGACCACGAACGCGACGGCGAGGAGGCGGCACTGGGGGCGGCGAACCCGGTCACTGGGAGGCGGAAGGCGGCCCTGGGCGCCGGTGGCAGGCCTCCGGGCGAGCAGACATGCGCCGGCCATGGCCGCGAGCAGAGCGCCGGCGGCGGCCGTGGTGGTCGTCTCCGTGCCGGCCGTATGCCGTCTCCGTGGCCGCGGTGGCCGTCTCCGGCGGCGCGAGCGGCCGTCGTGGTCTTCGGTGTGCCGGGGGGCGGCGCGGCCGTGCCTGGTTCGTGCGCGCCGCGCGGAGCCAGTCGGGCGACGACCTAGCCGGCAGCCTCCGAGCGCGTTCGCGGGGGGCAAGTGAACAGTGCCGTCACCGGGGCGGAGGGCGCGTCCGTTTCGCGTCGCGCGTACAGTGTCTTGCGGGACGAGATGAGCCTGGGCGAGCTGTGAAGCTCGATTCCCACTTCACAACCCAACCATGCCCGGAGGCCTTTTCCGCACCAGTCCAGCACTGCCGAGGCGGCCCGACCCAGGCTACCAAACAATGAATTCGAAGCTCAGCCAGGTTGAGGAGAGAAAATCTGGGGTGAGCCGGGCTACCAAACACGCCCTATATACTCCCACGTGGCCGGAATCGGAGTCGGAGCGAAGGTTCAGAGGCGAGCTATATAGAACTAGTAGCTCAGAGAAAGGTCGGAGACGACAAGAGAACCATAAAGAAGACGATGGTGGCTACAGTTTCGGAATCCGGGTTCGGTCCTGCTTCGTTCGTTCGGAGTAGTAGTACTAGATGACCGGTTGCGCCCCTGGCGCAGGTGCCGAAATCAACATTGTAGTGTAGCCTTAAGTTTTTTATATATTTTGCATGCTATATCGATAATCTTGTGAACACATATGAGTAATGAAAAATGAATGGTATATTGGTTGAAACCATCATTGATGTTCGTTTAGCTCGGTTTTATACGGATAGTAATATGAAAATGACAAAGTTGTCTGTATAAAATATCAATAAAGTAAAAGTGGATTTAAATTGGTGAATGTACACAAACATAAATTACTTGATAATAGATGACCTACTCCAGTACAGAGGAGTACGAACGTTTCACATTGCATGATTGTCACAATGGAAACAAAGCATAGAGAAAAAGTTTTCAGTGTGATACGTGGGAGAACCAATCATCTTTAATTATTGTAAGAAGCAAATATAACCATTTGATATTGAATCATAGCACCCATTCTGAGAATTTCTGCTACCCCACGTCAATATCCAAAACCCTGCATGCAAAACAAGATCAGAATAAGCCACGGTCAATCATAAACTCTGCTGAAGAGAGAATCCTTAACTCTGACAAAATGAAATGCACAAATTACAAGGTATAACCGTATAAGTAGGAGGTTTGGCGTCAAGAGTGAGGAGAAATATGACATCGAGCAGTGAACTAAATAAATATGATTAGGACATGCATTCTCTCTCCCAAAGGAAGAAACCATATAGCACATCGTTTGCACCAGATAGCATACCCAAAGGAAGAAACTATATAGCACACCGGCACACATGCTTGGCAATCCCTCGCTCTTCTCTGTCAGGTACTGCTCGCTGAACGCAGAGGTGCTAAACGGCGTCGATGCAGTAATGATACTCGATAAAAAGCCTGAGACAGCTGGCAGAGCCTACACGCTTGGTGTAATCGGAGGACATGCAAAGGGAGACCAATCTGACAGATCAAGGACTTATGTTTTGTTGTCGTTTATGCTGCATGAAGTGGAGACCAGGGATAGGATCATTCTTCTATACTTTTCATCGAAAATCCTGGTATAGGATGCTACAATCATTTCCCTAAACACCAGTACTGCACGCAATCTCACTTTCCTGGTATGACACTCACTTTCTTTCCCCATATATATGTTTTTTTCATTTACATTTTCTGTTGGTCTAGATCATTATTTGTATCTTCTTTTGCAGGGGAGAGAGGTAAACAATATAAGGCCCTGATATTTTTAGCATGCACTTTTAAATTATTTATTCCCTGAATAAATAATGAAATCTATGTACCTAAATAGCACTTCTTAGGACTCCTACAAATGAAATCTATTTAGCTAAATATCACTTCTTAGGACTCCTACAAATAAAGTGAAGTTCATATGCTTGCTCTAAATTAATATAGTAAGCTTTGATCAAACAATGGTTCTTTCTTGGTAAGATTATTTCAAAGAGGATTCTATCAATCACTGTGCTGCTATGTTTCAGAAAAATAGAATATGTGTCCCATCACTATTCTATCCAGCCCCAGAACCTTGAGCTCATGACTACACAAAATCCAATCCGTTCAGATGGCACAGTGATGCTGAGTCAACTAACGCCATTGAAATATCATTCAGCCAAGTAAAACATCTTTCTGCTGTATACCTCTATTTTACCTTTTATGATATCCAGATAACTATATGTAGTTCTGCATTAACTAACGCCATAGAAATATCATTCAGGCAAGAAATTGTAAAGTAAAATGAGGTAACCTTGATATACACCATAAATAACTTGATGAAACATGCCATCACATTTCAGCATGGAAAAATAATAATTAGCAGAAGCACAAGCACATGACAAAAGAGCAAACCTTATCCATCTACAGAATTGGATATTGCATCCTCAGCCGCCCCTGCAAAATAGCAGAAATTAGCAATGATGAAATGCCCGATTACTGTACGACGTACTATGTCCTCATATAGCAAAAATTGGCAACGGTCAAATCATAAACTAAAATTAATATTAATATGAGGACAATATTAATTCTATAACAAAATCCCCAACTGTAAATCAGTCTCGGTACCACGAAAACCATGATTAACTCTGAATGAACATCAGATTATAAATATGTAGGAAAATTAATATGAGGGAAGATTATTGCCTTGTCAACTTTTGGTGCCATATCTTCGAAAACCAAGTTGTGGATTAGGGGGAACAGAAACAGAGCATGAATAGGTGTCATTATAGATAATTCTTGCAACAAAAGTAGAAAACTCACCATGGAAGAAGACTATGGTGCCGCTTTGGCTCTGCTGCAGTGATGGCGAAGGTCCCTCTCACTGATTTTGTCGCCAGAGGAAGAAGTTCTGACCCGAGCGGATATCCATAACATCCCAGAAATGTACGAGGACAAAATGGCATCCTGCAATCATGGTACCTAAGTAAAAGATAAATTGTGAACTAAAACCAGAGAGACAGAGGACACAAGTGAAGATAGAGTCCTACATTGTGCTTTCTATAGGAGTCCAGCTCAGTTTTAGTGAATTCAACAATAGGTACTTGTACACTAATATGTAGTTAATGTGGGGCTTTTGCCCTATAGTAGTCAAAAGAAAAACACCATGAGCAATAGAACATATGATTGCTTGTTTTCGCTAAAATTTATACTTAAACTACATAAGGCCGAAGTACCATGAAGATGCCAATCATTACAATTTGAGATTTATCCTTTTTTACAAAACCTACAGATAAAGTTCCACAAAAATGACACAAGTAATAGACAATCAATATATGCACCGACATAACGAGAGAATCCATTCAACAGTTTCATTCTTGAAGCACAAGTTTCATTCCTCGCCTTAATACAAGTACAACCATTAACATATAGACTCGTGAGACTGTTTGAGAAAGATTTTTAAAAAGCCTACAGACAGGACATCAGCTGCACAATGTGCATAAGTTACCCACCGAACATCAGTAACACGTACACACCTGCAAGATAGTAGATCCACAATGACATACCTGAATATATACATATGGAGACTGAAGTATGGACATATGGAGAATGCCTATGAGCTGATGTCAAAAAGCCACTCCATAATAAACTGAACACTGAAAACAACAAGCCACAAAGAAATTCAGATGTCAGATATAAAATAAGAAATTGGGGAAACACTAAAACACAATTTCACAAGTGGGTTAACCTGATGTTGAATTTTCCCATGGCCTTATGGACTGATGACAAGGCCAACATAAGAATGTGACCCAGTCAAGGATCTTGAAGATGCTTCCTCTCCGCCACTTTAAGCAAGGTTGTGGGGTGAAAACCTGCACAAATCGCTGCCACCTCCACCCCAGCTTAATACATACCAAGAGAAATGGCATCCTGAAATAAATAAATAACAAAACCAGTAACTAACCTGTCAAATAGAGATTAATCGGTTTAAGAATTTAGAAACAGAGAAAGAAGAAGAGAGGGGAAATTGTTGATAAACTACGGGGCATTGTATAGCACCACACAATTGCAAACTGCCACCACCAAGCCTCCTTGCCTGCTGCTTATTCAGTTCATTGGTCACGTACACCACCTTCACACCCTACATTCAAAAAGACAGTCAAAACTGAAGCAAACAATGGGGGAATTGCACGGGAATGGAAGAGGGAGTGCAGGGGAGCTGCCTGATCTGCTGCTTGGTTTGGCCAAGCGCTGTGTAGACAGTGGGTGGGAGGAAGAAGAAGGCACTGTGCTCACCTGGAGACCATCGATGGCTACAACCTGGGGATGCTCAGGTCCGCTGATATTCTGTCTTCTCCGGTATCGTCTCTAAGGCAAAGCAGACGACGAGCGCGGCGGCGGATGCCTCCTTCTCAGCCACAAGCGACGAGGACGGTGAGACGAGCAGCGGGAGAAGGTGGCAGCGTCGTCCTCCCGCTCGCTGAAGAGGCCAACCTGATGCCCTCGTCCATGAAAATTAAGGAGAGGAACGAGAGTGAGAGATTAGAGAGATAGATGGAGAGGACGAGACAGAGAGAGGAGGTAGAAGCAAACCTGAACCAACCGTTCGTAGACGGCGGCCGGCGATCAGTCGGGCCACCGCCGCTTGACCAGTTCCGTTTGTTGTCGGTTGCCGGCGCTCCGGCCTCTGCCATCGACCCCAGGAACGGGGGGAGACGAGGCGCTGGCTCGCGTCATGGGGAGCACGGCTGCCACCTCTCCTCCCGGTCAGCTCCGGCAGTTCCTGCTCCGGCCCCCAACTGGGAGAAGGTCGGTCGATTCCTCCAGATGCGCTGCCGCCGCATCGAAGAGGCTGACCTGCTGCCGCGGATGCAGGGCGACGACACTCGGAGGTGCGCCGCCCTCGAGTGGGAGCCTGGCCGCCGACCGCCCGTGACGTCCAGTCCGAGCACGCCTTGCTGCAGCCGCGCACGGACGCCTCCCCTGACCCCCGCCATCCTCGTCGCCGCCAGGACGAATGAGGGCCGGTCTGCTCTCCCCTCCTATTCGTCTTGGCCCGAGCCGCCGGCCACCTCCCATCTCCTTCCTCTCCCCTGCAGACTCCAGGCGAGAACAAGATGCGAGCCTCCCCAACTTCCTCTTCGCCTTGGCCCCAGCCGCCGGCCACCTCCCATCCACGGCCGGTCCTCCTCGCGTTGCTGCTGAGCCACCAGATCATCCTCGTGGCCCCAACCAGCCTCCTCCGTGCGGCTTCAAGCCCCGCCGACATAGCGGCTGCGCGAGACCGGCGACACCGCGGCGGCCCGGTCCGACTCCATCCGCTTGCCAAAACGCATCTTCTTTTCAAATATTGCAGTTTTGAAACGAAATACGTTTTCCACAGACATGAAATGGCTTCCTCCCTTTCTGCACACATTGATCTCTCTAGTCCAAAGTTTTTTCCTTTTGGAATTTAATTTGCCATTTTGACCAATCATTGGTTGACATACATATCTGAATGGCTATGAAAATATTTTTTAACAGAATTATACATCATTTCATCGTGCTCAAACTTGCTACTACAACCATATGAGGGTCAAGATTCAAATAGTTTCACCAGCACGTAAACAAAAGTGATACTTCTAGAGTAGGGAGAGTAGTACTGAGAATGAATGAAATACTTCAATTCCTAAACATAAATTCACCAAATAATTCAATACCTGACATTGAACCTCAACACCGTTGCAGTTGACAACCTCAAAAGCTGCTACGACATCCTGCAATACATAGTAAACTAACTTAGACTTGATATGCGCAATACTAATTAGCCATCCGAGAAAGGTTTTCGCTAACCTTGAAAACGATTCCAAATTTGGTGCATTTGTCGACGGTGATATTGTTTACTTTACCTGCAAAATGTTTGTTTATATATTTGCAGTTTACCAAAAGCTTACACAGAAATGCAAAATATCCAAAGTAAGTATAGTCATAGACATTACCATTTACTTGAAGGACGGCATCCTTGCATCCATACACATACACAGATTGTCTCGAATCACAATCATCAATAGCAAGGTCCTTTTTACCAACTTGATTTTCGACCACCCATCTGCAAATTTCTAACCTCAGAGCGAATACAAAATAGTATAATCAACTGCAAATTGCATCCTTGTACATCAGATGTGACTGTATTCTGTGTAATAATATTGTATCTCATCCTTAATTCCATGTGCTTTTCTAAAAAAAATTGCAATAATTTTCTTGATATCGCATTTATTATCTGTACAACATGATCTTTTTTCTTACACCATGAAAGCTATTTGCTGCTCCGCGCCATATTGGCCCTTTGTCTTACTTAAAATCATTAATCCATCTATTTTTATGCTACAAACCTAACACATGCAAACATTCATCTAAGATGTAATTAACCAGGACTGTAGGTCCATCTCACTTTTAGCTTCCCTATCAACTATGCCCAAATTAACATTCTTGCACCTTCTGTGCCCCCTCTCTAACCCAACTAATCAAACACAAGGCCTCGATGATCATTTTACATGGTTGGGCCTGCCTAGCATTTGACGTAGGCCACCAATGAAACCCATATTTACCTGTGACAATCTGTACTAACGTCCTAGATATGCATGCTCGATATTGATATTGTGACAATTTTCTTAACTGTGGTTAAGACTCACTTGCGACCCATCTGAAGCTCCAGTTTTGGGGGTGCGGACTTGAAGGCAAAGGATCCTGCACGAGAAGTCTTCTCAGGAGCAGGAGCAGCAGCAGTACTGTTAACAACACCGCTTCTGTCAGCACGGTTTTTAGTCTTCATGTCGTCAGTAACCTTCCGCAACCCTGCACAAAAATAGCGGGGCTTCGTTTGTCTGCTATTCATTTTCGAAATGGAAATACAAATCCTCTGGTCATAGAAAAAGTAGGTTCTTTCACTACCTGAAGTAACAGGTTTGCCCCCACTAATCTCTTGAAAGACAGCTGACATTCCCTGTTTAGGCTGTGAAGATTTTGGAGATTTCTCTGTGCTAAAAAGAGAGGAGCTGAGGGTGGAGCTGGTGGAGGGGGCCCCTTAACCGCTGGCGCTTTAGGTGTTGGAGCAGCAGCCTTTGGTTGGACAACAGGTGCACCTCCAGCAGGACCCAGACAGGCCCAAGAGGGTAATACTTTTTAACATAATCCCGCAAGCCTGGCATGTAGAGCTCCTTCAAAGCTTTAGCCCACTCAACATGGTCAGCATCTTTGTTCCTGTACTCCACAAGAACCTACAAGAAAAATGGTGTATATACATAATGAACCAAAATAGTATAAATATGAATTTGGTTTCGTGGTAAAATGAAAACTTTCAGCTGGATTTCTAATGCATTGTAATGTGATGCACTAAATGAATCACTCTTTCTGAGGATATCATACGAACTTTAATCAATATTTCAAGACAATGCAGGCAAAACATTATCAGTTGCTATGAAATTAGCGTATAGCTGGATTAACCAATACATAAAAGATACGGAAATCTTCATTACTCTGAGAATCTTAAGAACAAAATCATTATTATTAACCTTATGCTACTGTAGGACATTTTATAGTATTAGCTCATTTGAAACTTACCCTAAGAAACTCATTTGAAACTTGAACAATAGGTAAGTTGTCAAAAAAATCAGTCCCTGAAATCCCCTTTCAGAAATATGCCGACAGCCAGGTTGACCTTGTCACTTTCTCAGCTCATCTTCCTCAGTCATTCGTGCAAATAGCACCTTACAAGACTATCTCAGTTTTCCTAATAGGTATTGTTTTAGATGCTCGTAGGGTTCCATTTCTCCCAGATGGAAATAGCTTTGAAAACAAGGCTGTCTAAGAGTTATTCCTTCCGTACCAAAATATAAGACTTTCTAGCCCTTTTGGCTTTGTCCTGGTTCGTTCCTAAATGCTCGTAAGGTTGTATAACACACTAAAACATGTCTACATACGTACGAATCAGGACAAAGCCAGAAGGAAAAAGGAAGTGAGTCAGTGTGTTATCACTGCATCCCATTAATCTATTGTGGATCTTTCCAAAACGAAACAAAACCGAAGCATTCTAATCAGTTTCTCATTATTCGCAAATCCAACTGCAACAGTAGGTACAAATAACATAGGTATATTGGAGCAAAAATTGCAAAAATGACGTAATAGAAAAGGCATATACCTTGTTATTGTAGAACTCTGCCATCTGCCAACTTTCTTCATCATGTGCAGTTGGGAAACTCATGCCTTAAAGAGAGGAATAACAAAAGGAAATCAGGGGCATAACTTGTATAACCTCGACGTGACTGAAAATCAAAGCCTACAAAGCAATTTTACTAACCACAATCTTTTCCTAAGAATGCCACCCAATACAAGGCAGCGAGGCTGTCGGCAACACTCTTCATATGGTTGAAATAGTCGGGCCTCCTTCCTTCAGTCATAGCAGCTGCTTTCCCAATAGCATCATTTAGAGGCTTAAAGAAATCCTGCGCATTGGCCACTGATGCAGGTTTCTGCACAACCAACAAAAAGTTGCTCAGTGAAGCTAGAATAGGATTTGCATTTCCCAGATCCATTGAGTGTGGCACTAACTTTGCTTCATTTGTTATTGCATTGCCAATAAATCGGTACTCTGTACATCACAGGATCCTATATTCTGAATTACTGTTTAGAGAAGCCATTCCAACTGAATGACCTCAGCCCCAAACGTCTCGATCAACAAAATCCTAAATTTCCTAACCTCGCATCATAATCTCGGCTCGATCAGCCATTCCCACGCAACTCCTCCCGCAGACACGCATTAGATTGACCAGAACAGCCGGAGATCTAGGCGCCGAAACGAAGATCGAGGGAGGCGGAGAGGGGGTGCCGTACCTGGAGCTGCTTGGCCTGGACGAGGAGGTCCTTGGCGACGGCGAAGGCCTTGGCGAGGACGTTGGTGGCCTCGAGCACCTTCCCGCCGATCTTCTCGGCCGCGGCGTTGAGGCGGGCAAAGGCCTCGGCGACGAACTCGTCGTAGGCCACGATCGCCGGATCCGACGCTGGCTGGGAGGACGATGGGGAGCGGGCAGAGCAGGCCGACGGCGAGGTGATGGATGGCGGCGGCGGCGCCAGAGGGCGTCCCCGCTCGTGCTCGCCGTGCTTTCCTCCAGATGCGCCTCCTGCCGGCGACCCGTTCCTCCAGATGCGCCGCCGCCGCATCGAAGTGGCCACCCGCTCCCTTCCCTTCCGCACGGAGAGAAGAGGAGGCGAGGCAGAGGAGCAGCAGCCGGCGGCGTGGGAGAGGACGATGGGGGCGGGGAGGAGCAGGAATGAGAAGGGGGCGGGGAGGATTGGAGGAAGGAGAGCGAGCGCGGGTTGGGCGAGGGTTTCACCGTCCGCTCTCGCTGCTTGCTCTTCGCTGCGAAAAGAAACGGCGACGCGGGCGACGTGCTGCGCGTGGGCCCGCCCCGGTGGAGACCCCACATGTCATCGACCTTCCGGGTGTGGCAGCGAGTGCAAAACAGAAAACAACACGATCCAACGGCTGTGAATCAACGGAGGGGGCAGATGGATAGCCAGGATAAGCTGCCTAAGCTACAGTATCCGGGCTGAGGACCCTCCTTGGTTGTGGTGGACATTTATAGGTTAAATTACCTCTGTTCGGAATTCAGAAGAACTCGTTCGTATGCTCTTCAGTTGGCGACGATAAATGTTTTGGTTGTCGAGGATTTGGGGCATAATAAAGTTTGGTTGTGGGCGGGCGGTTGACGCTTCACTGCTGCTCGCGAGTCAGCAACAGTAGATGCTGATACACGTTCCTGTTCATCGAATTTAATGGACGGAGATATCATCGTCAGGGCCAGGTGCCCGCTCAAACCCTCTGTCAGACTGTCAGTGACGCAGTACCGCATGCATGCGTGCGTGCAGTGCAGGGACGTTGATGACCATCCA
This sequence comes from Poa pratensis, assembly GCA_947311845.1. Lineage (NCBI taxonomy): Eukaryota > Viridiplantae > Streptophyta > Magnoliopsida > Poales > Poaceae > Poa > Poa pratensis. The sequence continues at coordinate 13,321,400 of CAMZMU010000041.1, forward strand.
TCACTCGTTACCAATTCCGAACGTACTGCTCCCTCCATTCCAATTCCAATTAGGAAGACACCCTCGTTTTACGTGTTTTCTTTTTTATCAAGAGTTACCCGAAATATTTTAAGATTGTCGGTATACAACTACTCCCTTAATATGAATCAGAATATAATCAAGATATTTGTGCTCAGTTTCCTTGGTCAAAGTTTGTCTTGAAAAGCGCATGCGCCTTGTTCATCGAAACGGAAGTAGTACTTGATTGAGTCCAGGCATGCCACACTAGTTTTTGTCCAATTTACTTTTATAGCTCTAAATTTTGATATTATGCTTTGACCTTTTGAGTAGTAAAAGTATAAAAACAACAGTACGATACATGACTGTAATTCGTCTAGTGCTTCATTTTATTTTTTATGTACTGTTGGATTGTGGCTATGTGCATCCTCATGTAGAGTCCGTGTTGTAATGCTTTAAAATTTTAAATAATAAAGCTCTCTATCAAAAAAGAGAAAATGATGTGTTAGTAAGAACGGCGAAAGCAAAATGTCAAATTAGAGCAGCAAAGATAAAATGGGATACAAATAGTGCGGCAAAAATTTAATTTTCCCATTTTTGTTCACGAACTGTTTTCTTTTTGGAGGGTCAATTACAAAGAAAACCAAAAGCACGGCAGAAACCGGAAAAGCAGTTTTGAACCCGGGCACCATTGAACCCGCCTGGTTAAAAAAATTGAAAATCATATTTATGAGTTTCAAAAAATTCTGAAAAAAAACTTATGATGTTGCCAATGATGCATCCCACAAACGTGATTTTTTTTTGTGTGAAATACTTTATATTATGGGCTACACAAAAATAACAAATCTGATAAACTTTAGAGATTTGAAAATATCCATACTCAGATCTACAAATTTGTCATTTTTGTGTAGCTCAAAATAGAAGGTTTTTGAAGTTGATATTTTGCACGTTGGAGGGATATATCATTGGCTACACTCGGATTTTTTTTAGAGTTTTTTGAAACATAAAAATATAGTTTTCGAATTTTTTAAACGGGAGAGATCACCGGTGGTGCCCGGGTGCAAAAAGTCTCCACTGGAAAGAAACACCATGCCAGCGCTAAAATTCCATAGGGAGCGCGCCAACAGAGAAATGCACTGGATGAGTAGTTCCTGCCGTCCGCTCTCGCTTTGTCGTCATGGTAATTACGAACAGGATCCTCCGAATCGGACGGCCTGCCGCGTTGCCCGAGAGAGAGACAGAGCTGAATTTTTGTAGCCTACAGGGCACGCACGCAGCGATACGTGCAGAGCTCACCCATCATGACAAAATCCTGCTGAATCCAATAAGGCATGCAGCACCACACATGAATGGATATATATTCTTTTTTCATATGCTGCTTCCCCGTGTTCCAATGCTGCAATGCAAATTGTTACTACCAAACCGAACCGAGGTTAGGATGACTCCAACGGGCCGACCCATCGAGTCCGCGCGCGTCTGTCCCTGTTCGCTGGAGTCAAAAACACGGCCCAACGGGGCGACGCAAACGGATCGTGGTCCGTTTTTCTGTCCGTCCCGACACATTCCTGGCCCAAATTTGGGTCACCGATGCGTCGTGGGCGGACAGAAAAACACGTCCGCTGTGTCCTCTCGTGTCCTCCCTGTCCGCGTGATGGCCCATATGTCAGTCAAACAAATCATCTCTCCCCTCTCCTCCCACCTACCGCACTACTCTCTCCAGAAATCCTCACCGCATTCGCTCCACTCGCTGGAGCCGCGCCGCCGTGGAGCGAGCTCGTGGTGTCGCCGGCGTCCACATCCGCCGTCTCCGCCGCTCTCTTGCCCTCCCACGTCGAGGACAACCTCGCATCTTCTCCTTCCCTGCGCTTCGACAGCGACGGCCTGGCGGAGGACGCCGGCAGGAGCTCCGCGCGCCATGGATGCGAGCGCTCCTCCGCCGCGCGGGGAAGCGACGGCAGCGCCGGGAATCAAGCCTTGGATGCAAGCACCTGCCACCCAGCTCCATGGCGGCCTCCTCGCAGGGCTTGGCGCAGCTCCTCACCTTGGCCTCCAGCATGAGGACGTCCTTGCAACCCGTCTCCGCGTCCAACCTTGCACCTGTACCACGACGGCCCTTCCTCTGCGCTTGCCGTGACGCGCACCACCTTGACGTGGCGCTCTCCCTCGCCGCCCCGCTCGGTGGGCTACATCTCGACCAGGACGCACTTGCCGCGGAAGATGCAGCCGGGCTCCGGGCAGCAGAACGGCGCGTGCGCGCACACCAGCTGGTGGACTGGTGGTCGCCATCCACTCGGGCAGTGGCGGCGGCGGCCTCCACTCGGGCTTGGGCGCCGAGCTCATGCGGGATGGCGACGCGGCCGAGGTCGCACTCGATGAATGCTAGCTAGCTGAACGATCGATGGAGCTTGTGTACTAGTACTCGGCCGATCCATGGATTATCGATTTCAGTTAGCTAGCCATCTCGCGGACGAGCGCGCTCTTGCTGCCGCTGGCGAAGGACGCCGACGCGGAGCCGCTGACGATGAGGCGCGCGCCGTGCTGCATCCACGCGTGGCGCCCCCAATCGCCTCCTCGTGGCTGCTCGAGGTACTAGTTCTTCCGCCTGTGTGCCATGCGAGCTATTTGCTCCAGGAGCTGGATCGATCTTGTACTTGATTGCACAAGAAGCGGCAGCAACTCACGAGCAAGAAGACGGTAGCTGCTCGCATGCCTGCAGGCCACGGCGCCGGCGCTCGAGCAGAAAACGGGCAAATTCCTGCTAGGTGCCGAGACAGCAGCGAGCTGAACTTCGCGTCGCCGGCGACATCGTCCAGTACTAGTACTACTCAGATGCCGGTGTCCGTTTGCGTCGGTATGCCCCGTTGGGGGCACTCTCCAAATACGTATGTCCGCACGGTGTCTGCCCGGCCGGACGGCGACGCAAACGGATAAATTCCGGACAAAATCGGGATCCGTTTGCGTCGCCCCGTTGGAGTCATCCTTAGAGCATCTCCACCGGGGCCTCTAAATCGGTGTCCGGCACCCACCAATTGGGCTTCCTTTGGGTGCGGACATGTGTCCGGGCAATATTTGGAGGCCGCCCACAGCGGCACCCCCCAAAGGCCCACCACCAAACGGTCTGAGGTGCCGGCCATGATCCAAACACCTTGCGAGCGACATGAAATTTAAGCGATTCATATTTAAACGATACAAATTTAAACTAAACGATTGAAATTTAAACCCTAATCTAATAAAAATGTCTCAAATGATGCCGGCAATCAAATAGTTTTGCCACGCCGGAGAACAAGTCAGAGACTTGGCATAGTTTCGACCGCGCCGGAGAACAATCTCCAATGCCGGCCATCAAAAAAGGATCGACCGCGCCGGAGAACAAGTCTCCAAGGCCGGCCATCAAAAGGGCGCCTCCCTGGCGCAATGGTTCATGTCGATCACGCGGCGGCCTCCTCCTCGACTTCTTCGTCGTCGTCTTCCTCGGCTTCCTCTCCGGATTCCGCGAGCCCCGTCGCTTCGGCCTCCTTCTCAGGCTGAATGCGCCTCCGTTCGGCCACGAAGTAGGCCTTCTGCTTGGGGCTCATGCCGGTCGTGTTCGTGGCCATGAACAGACGCTCCTCATTCTTCTCTTGGTTGTTGAGCTTGGTCCGCTGCATCTTGAAGTAGAGCTTCCACTTCTCGTCGGACTTGGCTTGTAGTTTCTTGTTCTCGACAGTCGCCGCGGCCACCTCGGAAACGTATAGCTTCACCGACTCTTGGATGATGCCAGCGGCACCCGAGGCCCCTGGCTTCTTTCCAGCCCTGGCGGCTGCCTTGCACGCCTTCACTCCCATCTCGGGACGCTCGGCGCTAGAAGACGACAGCCTTCTTTCATCTCCCTCGGTGGTGCCTTGGTCTTTGATACGTCTCCAACGTATCTATAATTTCTGATGTTCCATGCTTATATTATGCCAATTGCTACACGTTTTATATACACTTTATATCATTTTTATGCATTTTCTGGGACTAACCTATTAACAAGATGCCATAGTGCCAGTTCCTGTTTTCTGCTGTTTTTTGTTTCAGAAAAGTTGTTCTGGAAATATTCTCGGAATTGGACGAAACAAAAGCCCAGGTCCCTATTTTTCTGTCACGTACACGGAGTCTAAAGGAGACACGAAGGGGGCCGAGGAGGCGGGGCCACACCACACGGCGGCGCAGTCCCACCTCCTGCCGCGCCGTGACGTGGTGTGGGCCCCTCGGGCCTCCACCGATGTCGCCCCTTCGCCTATAAATTGATGTTTTCGGGAAAACCCTAAAGGCCCGAGTCATTATCCATGAAAAGTTCCAGAGCCGCCGCCGCCGTCAACCCTAACTCGGGAGGGTTCTGAAGCTCTTCCCGGCACCCTGCCGGAGAGGGGAATCATCACCAGAGGGCTCTACATCGCCATGCCTGCCTCCGAGTGATGTGTGAGTAGTTCATCCTTGGACTATGGGTCCATAGCAGTAGCTAGATGGTTGTCTTCTCCTCTTGTGCCATCATGTTTAGATCTTGTGAGTTGCCTATCATGATCAAGATCATCTTATTGTAATGCTACATGTTGTGTTTGCTAGGATCCGATGAATATTGATACGATGTCAAGTTGAATATTGAATTATCATGTCTGTTATTTATGATCTTGCATGCTCTCTGTTGCTTGTTGATAGTCTGGCCAAGTTGATGCTTGTGACTCCAGGATCAACTATGTAGATACAGGAGAGGATAGTACTGTCGTTACCAACGAGTTGCGGAAGAGGTGTCGGTGACGATGTCGATGTCGATGACGTTGTCGATGACGATGACGTCGACGTAGTTGATGAAGCTTGATGAAGATTCTCACGGTCAAGCCTGACGGTGAGAATATCGCCGTTCCTTTGCATGTCTTCTTGATCCAAACGAGTGAGGGTCAAACGTCTATGACGCGTCACCCCTCCGAGAGCTCGCACATGTACGTCCGTCAAGATCCAGCAGCGCTTCGCCGTGCCAGGATTAAGTGCTACTGGTATGCGCATGGTGGAGAGAGCCCCAACACATGGGAGAGAGGGAGAGAGATTAGATCTAGACCTTGGGAGCCTCCGAGGAGAAATCTCAAGTATATTGTGTGTCTCCAAAAGAGGAGGGGGTGGGGTTTATAAAGAAGTCCCAAGGGGTAGGGTTGCTTGGACAAGGGGAAAGTTTTCCTAGTCCAACTCAACTTGGACAAGGGGAAACTTACCCTTGCCCAATTCGGCTAGGAAAGTGGAGTTGGGGTGGAACCCCAACTCCCGTCCCCACCGCCTCCTCCTTGGCCGTCTTCCATGTGGGGCCCGCCTTGGCCGCCGACCACGGGTGGGGCCCACCTTGGCCACCGACATGCGGGTGGGGCCCGCCTGGCCACCGACCTCGGGCGGGTGGGGCCACCCGAGTCGGCCACGTCTTAGCCTCCCGCCGCCTGCCTTGCTCCTTCGTGGGCCGAGGCCCACTTGGGTGGGGCCGGCGACTTGGCCCACCACCAAGAGGTGGTGCGGCTGCCATGTGGGCCCATGTGGCCCATGTGGCAGCCACCTTTTATTGGCCTTTAATAGTTTCCTATTAATTAAATAAATTAATATTTAATCAATAAATATTTTGTCTAATTAATTCCCAGAATTAATTACTTATCGTACAAACATATTTATATGATCCGAGACACCCAGTGTCTGCCGACTTGGACAATTATTTCCTTTCTTATAAACCTTTCTTTCTTCATGATCTAATTCTCCGAATGTAATTCTATCACGCCGGAAACCATCCCAGATGATACAACCTCTCTACTTCGGACCACTACGAATACAGCAGATCTTGACGCCTTAAGTGTGTGACCCCTACAGGTTCGATAACGTGTAACTATAATTGGAAATGCTTATCCAATCACTTGCCAGTGTCAGAACCTGGATGTTCTGTATAGCTGCTACCGTTATGTGAAGACACTCTTTTGAACCTGCTTGATTAACATGTTTATGCTATCACCATCACGATACTCATCAAATACCCAAGGCGAGATATATGACATTACCGTAAATGATAACTTCCATTTGCTCTGTCACCTTATCCTTGTTACCGGTATGATGTCTTTACTCTTTTACTCATGTTTAAGTATCCCATGATATTTGCATATCATTACCTTGTCTGCGCAGACTTGTCAATGGACACTTTCACACTAGAGCGGATCCTGGTTGTATCTCTCTATAACTTTAGAGGTGTGATTCCCAGTCTTGAACCACTATTGTTATAGTATACCTTTGAGGTTACCCAATCATAGCCGTTTTGATTACCCTGTTACGGCCGTAATGATTGACTATGTCAAAGCTTCCTCTCCAGTATACATAACCATATATTCTCATGGTCTAAGGAATAAGCAAGCAACCAAACCTAGACTATACTATTTATACGAAACTTGATCTCGTAGTATATCATATATTTGGGTCTTCCCAGTCATATTGTTAACTTAACAATATGCTCCCATTAATAATGACAAGAGCACTTGTCCATGGTTGGAAAACATCGCCATCCAGTATTAACGAGTTCGTCCAAGAGACAGGACAAAGGGTAAATGGGGTTTGATTATATCCTTACACGTGCTTATATGTTTCCCTATAAATCTCACATTTATAGACGATAGCAGTTATAGCATAAAGATATAATTCATTAATCATGAAACAAATATATTTATTGTCTCTTAGGGCATATATCCAACATTCAGCAAGCCGGTGAGATTGACACCCTCACTGATTCGTTGGGCAAAGTAGTTTGATTGTCTTGTGTGCAGGTTCCAAGTCAATCGCCAGGACCTCGCCTTTGACGCAAGCAAGTTTTATGGCGCCGTTGACACCTTCAGAAGTGTCTTCACCTCCTACTGGATTGATAACCTCGGTTTCTTACTGAGGGAAGACTTGCTGCTAAACTCATCAAACCTTACTCTTGGGGTCTCCTAACGAACGTGTGCTTTACACGCATCAAGCAAGTTTTCTGGCGCCGTTGCCGGGGAGGTCAAGCCTTCTGCAAGGGGAGTCTCTCACTTCCAATCTCTTTACTTTTTTATTGTCTTGCTTATTTTATTTTTATTTTGTCTTGTTTGCTTCTTTTTATCAAAAACACAAAAAATTTAGTTACTTGTTTTTATTTTGTTATTTCGGCCTAGCTTTAATTTTGCTAAAATGAGTACTCCTGAGAACACCAAGTTGTGTGACTTCACTAGCACAAATAATAATGATTTCATATGCACTCCTATTGCTCCACCTGCTTCTAAAGCAGACTTTTATGAAATTAAACCTGCTCTGTTAAATCTTGTTATGAAAGAGCAATTTTCTGGTGTTAGTACTGATGATGCTGCTGCCCATCTTAATAATTTTGTTGAACTTTGTGAGATGCAAAAGTATAAGGATATAGATGGAGATATTATTAAACTGAAATTATTTCCTTTCTCTTTGAGAGGAAGAGGTAAAGAATGGTTGCTATCTTTGTCTAGAAATAGTATTGATTCATGGACTAAATGCAAAGATACTTTCATTGGAAAATATTATCCTCCTACTAAGATTATATCCTTGAGAAGTAGCATTATGAATTTCAAACAATTTGATAATGAGCATGTTGCCCAAGCATGGGAAAGGATGAAATCATTGGTAAAGAATTGTCCCACCCATGGACTGACTGCTTGGATGATCATCCAAACCTTTTATGCAGGACTGAATTTTTCTTCAAGAAACCTTCTGGATTCGGCTGCTGGAGGTACCTTTATGTCCATCACTTTAGGTGCTGCAACAAAGCTTCTTGATGATATGATGATTAATTCTTCTGAATGGTATACCAAAAGGACTCCCAAGGTAAGAAGGTAAATTATGTTGAAGAAACCTCTTCCTTGAGTGATAAGATTGATGTTATTATGTCTATGCTTGTGAATGGTAAATCTCATGTTGATCCAAATAATGTTCCTTTAGCTTCATTGGTTGCTCAAGAAGAGCATGTTGATGTGAACTTCATTAAAAACAACAATTTCAACAACAATGCTTATAGGAATAATTTTGGTAATAACAATTATAAACCTTATCCTTCAAATAGTGGTAATGGTTATGTCAATTCCTATGGTAATTCCTACAGCAATAATAGAAGTGTACCCTCTGATCTTGAAGCCATGCTTAAGGATTTTATTAGTACACAAACTGCTTTTAATAAAACTGTTGAGGAAAAGCTTGGTAAAATTGATGTTCTTGCTTCTAAAGTTGATAGCCTTGCTCTTGATGTTGATCTTTTGAAACTAAAAGTTATGCCTAATGATGTTAAAGAGAACAAGACTTTTGCTACTGCCAATGCTATCCAAGTTAAAATTGACAACAATATTAGGATGTTGGCTGAATTGCATGCTAGGTGGGAAAGAGAGGATAAAATTGATAAAGAGAATAGTATAGCTAGAGTTTGTACTATTACCACCACTAGTAATGCTGATGTTTCACATGTTAGTAAGCCTCCTACTATCAATGGTAACATAATTGGTGTTGGCAATGTTTCTACTACCTCTGCAAAACGTTTAAAATTGCCTAAAACCACTGAAACTGTTCCTGATAAAAGTGCTGAATTTTTCGAAATATGGGAGACAATGGTTCCACTACCATTGATCATAATGATTTTGATTTTGATGATTGTAATATTTCTGAAGTAATTATGTTCTTGCAAAATCTAGCTAGAAGTCCTAATGCTAGTGCTATAAATATGGCTTTTACAAAACATATTACAAATGCTCTGATGCAAGCTAGGGAAGAAAATTAAAACATGAAGCTTCTATCCCTAGGAAGTTAGAAGATGGTTGGGAGCCCATCATTAAGATGAAGTGAATGATTTTGATTGTAATGCTTTATGTGATCTTGGTGCTAGCATCTCTGTTATGCCTAAGAAACTCTATGATATGCTTGATTTGTCACCTTTGGAACACTGTTATTTGGATGTTTATCTTGCTGATAATGCTATGAAGAAACCTTTGGGGAGAGTTGATGATGTTCTCATTATGGTTAACAATAACCTTGTCCCCGTTGATTTTTTGTTTTGGACATTGAATGCAATGCTTCTTGTCCTATTGTTTTGGGAAGACCTTTTCTTAGAACCGTTGGTGCCATTATTGATATGAAAGAAGGAAATATAAGGTACCAATTCCCACTCAAGAAAGGTATGGAACACTTCCCTAGAAAAAGAATGAAGCTACCTTTTGATTCTATTATTAGAACACATTATAATGTTGATGCTTCTTCACTTGGAAACACTTGATTTTCACTTTATCCGTCTAGCTGAAAGGCGTTAAAGAAAAACGCTTATGGGAGACAACGCATGTTTTTATTTCTGTAATTTTTCTTTTATTTGAGTCTTGGAGCTTGCTTACTTCTGTAACAACTCCTTTGTATCTTTATTTTATTGCATTTTTGTGCCAAGTAAAGTCTCTAATAGAAAGTTCATGCTAGATTTAGATTTCTGCGCAGAGACAGATTTTTGCTGTCCACCATTTTGAGTTGTACGCACACCAGAAAAATCAAAAATTCTGAAAAAATTCAGGCGTGATCCTCATATATGTACGCAACTTTCATTAGTTTTAAGTTTTCGGATCTGAGCAACTTAAGTGCCTCGAAAAAATTCTTCTTTACAGACTGTTCTGTTTTTGACAGATTCTGGCTTTTATTTTGCATTCTCTCTTTTACTGTGTTTGAGTGGATTTCTTTGCTCCACAAAACATCAGTGGCTGTAGCTAATGTCCAAAAGTGTTGGAGATGATTGTGTCTTAGAGAACATGTGAATTTTTTATTATGCACTAACCCTTTAATGAGAATTACTTTGAGTTTGGTGTGAAGAAAGTTTTCAAGGATCAAGAGAGGAAGATGATATGATATGATCAAGAAGAGTGAAAACCTAAGCTTGGGATGCCCCCGTGGTGCACCCAAGCATATTTCAAGAAGACTCAAGCGTCTAAGCTTGGGGATGCCCAAGGCATCCCCTTCTTCATCAACAACTTATCAGGTCATCTCTAGTGAAACTATATTTTAATTCTTTCACATCTTATGTGCTTTACTTGGAGCGTCTGTGTGCTTTTATTTTTGCTTTGTTGTTTTTATTTTCTGAATAAATTGGATCCTAGCATTCTTGTGTGGGAGAGAGACACGCTCCGCTTTTTCATGTGAATACTTGTATTCTTCACTTATATTTGTTGAGTATTCTTGACTAGCTACTGCAATACTTTTAGCTCATGTTTTTCATGCATCTCTTGTTCAGAGCTGTTAGTTCTTGTAGAGAAGTACTCTCTTGTTTTATTGTTGTATTATTTGGAGAGTTTGTTTTGAAATAAGTTGATTGGTGTTTGGTTGGAAACAGAAAATGCTACATGTGGTAGATGGTATTTTGAAAAGACATACTCATTTTATAGATCATTGTCTTGGATAATTTGATGCTTTGCAATTGTTTGAGCTCTCAAGTAGATCATGTTTAAGCTCTTGCATCATGTAGTTAAAACCTATTAGTGGAGAACTACCGTAGAGCTTGTTGAGACTTGGTTTGCATGTTTGATATCTCTAAGGTCTAGATATTTTCTGGTAAAAGTGTTTGAGTAACAAGGTAGACAGTGTAGAGTCTTATAATGCTTGCAATATTTTTATGTAAGTCTTTCTGTACCAGTTGATATCTTGTGTTTGCTTCAAACAACCTTGCTAGCCTAAACTCTGTACTGAGAGGGAATGTTTATCGTGCATCCAAACCTTGAGCCAAAACCCATGCCATTTGTGTCCACCATAACTACCTATTATGTGGTATTTCCTGCCATTCCAAGTAAATACTTCATGTGCTACCTTTAAACTATTCAAAACTTTATTACTCCTTATTTGTGTCAATGTTTTATAGCTCATGAGGAAGTTATGTGGCGTTTTCTCTATCACCTTGTCATTACCCATGACAGACTTTCACCAATGGACTAGTGGCATATACATCCGCTTATCCAATAACTTTGCAAAAAGAGCTAGCAAACGGGGTGCCCAGTCCCAATTAATTACAACTATAACTATTTAATTCTCTTCACATGTTTTGCCAATGATTTACAGAAGCAAATTTCAAAATGTTAAACATTATCAAATAGGCACTCCTCCATGGTATGCGATTGTTGGAAGGACCCGAGGGATGAGTGTCATACCAATTTATAAATATGCATGTGTAAACAAAAGAGAAGAGGGATGATCTACCCTTGGGTAGAAATAACGTCCTTCATGGGAGCCGCTCTTGAAAGTCTGGGTGACAAGGGGGATAGAGTGCCCACTACCATTCGTTGACAACAACAAACACCTCTCAAAAACTTACTTTATGCTCTCTATATGATTTTAAAAACCTAAAAAGCTCTAGCACATGATTTAATCCCTGCTTCCCTCTACGAAGGGCATTTCTTTTACTTTATGTTGAGTCAGTTTACCTACTTCTCTCTATCTCAGAAGCAAACACTTGTGTCAACTTTGTGTGCATTAATTCTTATATGCTTACTTATCGCACTTGTTATATTACTTTGTGTTGACAATATCCATGAGATATACATGTTGAAAGTTGAAAGCAATTGCTGAAACTTAAATATACCTATGTGTTGCTTCAATGCCTTTACTTACAATCTATTGCTTTATGAGTTAACTCTTATGCAAAACTTTTTGATGATTGTCTTGAAAGTACTATTCATGAAAAGTTTTTGCTTATATGATTCAGTTGTTTACTCTTTATCTATTTGTTAGCAAACTATAGACCATTGCTTTGAGTCACTTCATTCATGACATGAGCCTCACAATATTATTTGATCAAGATTGTGTGAAAGCATGTCTCCTCAGAAATTATTTTGTTGTTATCGTTTTACCTACTCGAGGACGAGTAGAACTAAGTTGGGGATGCTTGATACGTCTCCAACGTATCTATAATTTCTGATGTTCCATGCTTATATTATGTCAATTGCTACATGTCTTATATACACTTTATATCATTTTTATGCATTTTCTGGGACTAACCTATTAACAAGATGACACAGTGTCAGTTCCTATTTTCTGCTATTTTTGGTTTCAGAAAAGTTGTTCTGGAAATATTCTCGGAATTGGACGAAACAAAAGCCCAGGTCCCTATTTTTTTGTCACGTACACGAAGTCCGAAGGTGACACGAAGGGGGCCGAGGAGGCGGCCACACCACACGACGGCGCGGTCCCACCTCCTACCGCACCGTGACATGGTGTGGGCCCCTCGGGTCTCCACCGACGTCGCCCCTTCGCCTATAAATTGATGTTTTCGGGAAAACCCTAAAGGCCCGAGTCATTTTCCACGAAAAGTTCCAGAGCCGCCGCCGCCGTCAACCCTAACTCGGGAAGGTTCTGAAGCTCTTCCCGGCACCCTGCCGGAGAGGGGAATCATCGCCGGAGGGCTCTACATCGCCATGCCTGCCTCCGGAGTGATGTGTGAGTAGTTCATCCTTCGGAGTGATGTGTGAGTAGCTAGATGGTTGTCTTCTCCTCTTGTGCCATCATGTTTAGATCTTGTGAGTTGCCTATCATGATCAAGTTCATCTTATTGTAATGCTACATGTTGTGTTTGCTGGGATCCAATGAATATTGATACGATGTCAAGTTGAATATTGAATTATCATGTCTATGTTATTTATGATCTTGCATGCTCTCCGTTGCTTGTTGATAGTCTGGCCAAGTGGATGCTTGTGACTCTAAGAGGGAGTATTTATGCTAGATAGTGGGTTCAGTCTCCATTTAATCTGGGACAGTGACAGAAAGTTCTATGGTTGTGGATGTGCTGTTGCCACTAGGGTAACCTAATGATGCTTTGTCTAAGGATAAATGTGTTGTTTATATTATGCAATTTACTTAATGCAATTGTCTGTTGCTTGCAACTTCATACCAGAAGGGGTACGGATGTTAACCTGAAGGTGGGCTATTTAGGCACAGATGCATGCTGGATAGCGGTCTGTGTACCTTGTCGTAATGCCCAAATGAATTTCATAGTAGACACTACTTGCACATGCATTGTTATTATGCACTTATCAAAATTGTCAATTGCCCAACTGTAATTTGTTTACCCAGCATGTTAGTTATCTTTATGGAGAGACACCACTAGTGAAATGTGGACCTTGGTCCATTCTTTTACATCTGAAATACAACCTACTGCAATCATCGTTCTCTTTCATTCTCTGTAATTAAACATCATTTTCCACACCACACTTTTAATCTTTTGTTTTCAGCAAGCCGGTGAGATTGACACCCTCACTGATTCGTTGGGGCAAAGTAGTTTGATTGTCTTGTGTGCAGGTTCCAAGTCAACCGTGTAACAGCCCAAGGTTGTGAACCTCAAAACCCGAGTAAAATTTTTCGCTTTTGCATATCATGCATGCATCATGGCATCACTTGTTCAATTGCTCATGTTGAAACCAAGAAATGGGACAACAAATGAAAACAAGAGGGAAATAAAAGCAATATCTGATTTCAAACAACTTAATTTAAATGAGTTGATGGTGACAAAACCAACTCAACTAAACTCCCATATTTGCCAAGGAAGTTCCAAGGGTTGAAAACAATATTTTGTAATTGCTATAAATTCTCCAAATGGGCAACATTTTGGAATTAGCAAAAATGCCTTAATTCAATCCCATGAACAAAAGTTGGTCAAAACATGTTATTTCTAAACCCCAATTTTTGTGGAGCTTCCACATGATATTAAAAGGCTACACAAATTATTTCATAATTTTTGAAAGTGTCTAAGTACCTTATTTAAATACCTAAAGTGCTACAGATTTTTTTTAAAGGAAAAGAGAAAAGGACTAATCCGTGATAGAACAGTTTTCTCCAGGGGGTTTCGTGCAAGTGTGTCATCCCCTTCCTCCTGTAGCTCGCATGGGCACGACATGGCGCCAGTGGCGTGCTCGCCACTGGGCCCGCGCCCTCCTGCCGCGCCGTGATGGAGAGAAGAGCACCCTGAGGCCCCTCTCCAACCCTATCCCCTCGATTTTTCCCCTCCCGTTTCCTTTTCTCGTCCTCTCCACGGAGCCGCACCCGAGCTCACCGTTGACGCCGCGTCGCCGTCGCCTGAGGCAGCGCCGAGTACATCGACGACCACCACTAGCTCCGTCGCGCCGTCCCCGTCTTCCCCGCCGAAGGAATCGGTCCGAGGAGCCCGAATTCGACGTAGCCGTCCACGACTTCGCCGCCGCCGTTCACGAGCCACCGCGGTCGATTACCGCCATTTCCTCCCATCCCCGACCACGCCGAGCACATCCCCGAGTCCAGGGTGAGCTGCTGCTCCTCCCCACTGCCTCTTTCCTCTCTAGCCGTAGCTAGTAGCCTCTGTATTGGGTCCGGAGTAGGTGCGGCGATACTCGTTGTATTGAGTAAAGGTTGCCAGGGAGCGGTAGTACCGCTGGAATAAGCGGTAGTACCGCTGCTCCCTGGCAAACGCACTGCTGAAGCAGCACCGGTGCAGGTACCATCGCAGGTACCGCCGAAAACTGTGTTCTGGGCGCGTGAGCGGTACCACCAACGGTACCTCCAGCGGTAACAGCCGGTACCGCTGATGCGGAAAGGCTGGGTCTGGTGCCGCTAATGGCACCGCGCTTCTCAGCGTTCGGAGGCCTTGTCCGGTACCTCCAGCGGTACCTCGAGCGGTACCAACTGGTACCGGGAGCGTGGGCTTCGTGAAGAAAGAAGACGACCGTTGACTGGCTGGTTCGAACGATGAAGACCCTAGCGGTACCACCGCCTGTTCCAGCGGTAGTACCGCTGGCATGGAATTCTGCCTCCCAGTTAAACTGAAAGACTCCCTTTCTCTTCAACATTTTGTTCGAGGCATTGTGTAGTATTAATTTCTCTCGCTTAATCACCCAACCCTGCATCTTCTCATGATCATGACAATCATATGCAAGATAACGATAGGGTTCATCCTCTCCATTTAACGAGTAAATATGCTGCATGACCTAATCCCCCGGTAGATTCGTGATGCACCCGTTAAGCATCCGAACTCCGTTTAAGTTGAATAGCTCGAATCATCCTCATCTCATGATTTTAAAATGTCATGTCATCATGTGTTTGCGCATTGCATTTGTAAGCATGTGTGGTGATTGATTGTTTCTTCCGTTGTTATGCTTCGATAGATCAAGTAGCCAGGGTGACTCCACCATACCCCGAAGATCCGTACTTCCAGCACCTTGATCAAGGCAAGCGTAATCCCCCCCTCTGAGCATATCTTATCCTATGTTTCTGCAAATATTTTCTCCACTATAATATTGCATGCGGTTCTAAATGTCAATTTTGTTGGATTAGAGTATCCTATAGTTGCATTAAGTTTCCGATGACAATACCTGTTCCCCTCCTATTATCCATAGGTTTGTATTGTTGGCCTGAGATACTAAACTATGCTATGTTGATGCTTAGCCATGCTTAGGCAATTGTTATCCGTCCGATGGATATTTCAAGTTGGAAACATGTGTGAAATGTTCAGATGATGTGGAGAATTGTGGTAACAGGTAATAAGATGCTTAAAGCTTGGGATGAGAGGCCACGGTGGATGTGGTGTTTTGTCTCGTTCTGACCGCCTAGGTGCGAGTTCTTTACCTCCCGAACCAAGACTGAGCGTGCAACCATGCGTGACGCCTATACATTCGCAGTGCAGGAACCCTCATAGACTAAATAACTCGGGCGGGGCTAGCCAGGGTCCTCTAGTTCGGGCTTCCATTTGCGCGTGCGTGATGATGGTGGTATGAACTGGGATGAGGATGGTGGTGTTAGGAAAATGAGTGGCCGTGGGGCAGGGTGTGGTGATCTCGTGTCCTGCCGCCACTGATGATCCTGGAAAGTCCTTAACGAGGGAGAAGTCGACACCGCTCCCACCCAGCCGGCTCTCCAAGGAAGTGAGCTAAAAGCTAGGTAATGGGCCGGACGGTACGCGTGGCAAACATTGTATACCCCTGCAGGGTAAATCTTTTTGAAAAGCCGTGTCCACGGTTAAGGACAACCTGGGCAAGGACGATAAGATCATAGAATAAGTTTAACGGAATGATTAAAAACTGGGTACTAAAGGTACCAATTCAAGATTGTAAGGTGAGCTTCCTCGAGGGTGATTCGGGGAGGTGCCTTTGATGAACAGGTACAGTGATTGGTGTTGAAAAAGGTGATCAAGAAAAGAGTCACCTCTTACCCCTTTTGAAAACTATTCTGATTAGTCGATGCCTTTGAGTTATGTTTTTCATAAATAAAATCAGCTTTATGCAAACAGCCATATGACCTTGAAAGCCTCATCGAGCTAAAGCTCTATATATAATCTTGCGAGTTCATCGAACTCAACGTCGTTTGTTTTGTTTCAGAGGAGGACTTCACCGACCCCGAAGGTGGGTTCTTTGTGGACATCGACGAGTAGTCTGGGGTTTCCAGGTGGCAGCTTGGGACATCCCGGAACAGCTGGCGCTGGATGTTTATTTGTAGGCCTCTTAGGCCATAAATTGGGTTCTTGTTGTTTAGAACAATTTAATTCGCTTCCGCTTGTTGTAATGTTGGGTCCGTGACCTCTGGTTGTCATTTGCTATCTTTCTCTATTATAAGAGTTGAACTATAATGATTTGTGTCTTAGAGTCTGTGATGTGCAAGTTGTTCCACAAGTCTTGGTCTCTCTATTATGCATTGAGGGTTGTGCCTGTGTTAAGGCATCAATCGGGGTGTTGCGTTGCCGATGATCCATTCCGAGCAATGCCTGCCAAAGGTTTTGGCCGGGGATTGGTAAACCCGTAACCTCCGGTTGTATCGCTTAACCGGTGACACACAACATCACTGTATAACAGTCAGGTCAGGGCGCCACAAACCGCCAGGACCTCCCCTTCGACGCAAGCAAGTTTTCTGGCGCCGTTGACACCTTCAGAAGTGTCTTCACCTCCTACTAGACTGATAACCTCAGTTTCTTACTAAGGGAAGACTTGCTGCTACACTCATCAAACCTTACTCTTGGGGTCTCCTGACGAACGTGTGCTTTACACGCATCAGTCTTTTATATGGCTCTTCCACTTTGGGCAACCTTTAACCACCTCCCAAACATGCATGAACTTGTATGGCTTCTTGCCATCCATCTCCAAGTCAAGGTACATGTACTTGGTGTCTTTCAGCTACACAAACAAAGGCCAAGTCAAGCATGCATGTAAATATGATGGGTTACAAGTTAAGATGATCGGCTAACCTTGTCGGCAACGTTCTTGCCACTCTCGTCTCTAAGCAAGATTTGCTCATTGCAAACGTGAAACTTGGTAGTGAGAGCCGAGATGACGCCCCGACGACTCTCAACTGATTTGGCATTGCGGTTAGGCAAATCTTCATGAGGAGGATACGACCTTCTTTCGGTGTAGTCCTTGTGCACGCGTAACCAATAGGCATTCTTCATTCGGTTGGCGCCTTTCAAGCCGCACATGCTCACGTTCATCCACGACTCAGCCAACAAGACGTCCTCCTCCTTGGACCAAGTCGGGCCTCTATTTCCCGGCCTCCGGACGCCATCCTCTTCATCGCCATCCTCTTCTTCGACCTCCCCTTCAAGGCCCTGGCCGACATCCCCTTCGTCGCCCTGGGCGTACTGATCTATCTCGGCGTAGGCACTAGCGGCATAGGCACTAGCTGTGAAGGCACTACCGTCGTCGATGATTGCAGTCATGAACGAGGCGCCAGCGTCCTACCCAGCAAAAACCACAATTTGCATCCTCGACAATTAATGCAAAATACAACAATTTGCATCCGGCCGTTCGCAATAACTGTGCCCAACAAACAATCGGCCAGGGAACACAATAAATGAAGGGAGATCAAGATTATAAATAACACTCACATGGCCGAGTTGGTCGCCGAAGAGAAGGCCGCGGGAAGCAGTCGCGTCTTGGCTCGTGGCAGGTGTCCGCCGCAACGCCGGCGATTCGCTGAACAGCAGCGCGGCGTTCAGATCGAGGGTCGGCTCTTCGGGGAAAGCCGCAACACCTGCGACGGGTAGCCGGAGGTGCCGTTGAAGAAGGCCGGGACAGACGGCGACCCGACAAACCCGCCGACGGATGCTGGGCTAGAGCTGCTTTGGCTCATGGCGATCAACATCTCGGCGGCGTTGTCATTCGGCGACGACAGATCAGCCACCAACTTGTCCTTCGCCTTGACTCATCGTTGTTGCCGAAGGTGGGAAGCGGCGGCGCGGAGCTGGGCCTGGCTCAGCGTAGGATTGGCCGTCGGCAACGAAAGATCCTGCGGCTCCCGCTTCATCTGCTTCTTCTTCGGCTGCGCCGATGCCGGCGGCTTACGTCCCTTGGGTTTCGAGAGGCCGACGGGTTTGGGCGGCATGGTGGTGAAAGGCGAGGAGGTCGCGGCGGCGGCGCGAGGGTTTGGGAAATGGAGGGAAGATTGCGAATTTTGGCGCCGGGGGCGGCAATGTAGAGGAAGGGGAATTAGGCGCGACACGTTGTGTGTATGACGGGCGGGCCAGCGCTGTCAGGGCCATGCCCGCGGCAATGTCCGGCACACCCAATAGGGCCTTCAAACTTGGAGGCCCTATTGGGGGTGCCGGACACAAAATCGCTCGGGGCGAGGCTTTGGGGGTGCCGCTCGTGACGATTTTCGCTGTCCGGACCCCAATGGGCCTTTGGGGGGGGTCGTTTGGAGGCCCCCGGTGGAGATGCTCTTAACATGTAGTGTGTGTTTTCTTCGGTATGAAAAAGTGGTTGTGCATAACCACATGGTTGGTGGTAATCACTTTTCATATTTGGTATGTGGGTTGGTTAGCCAAGTTTTAGGTTTGGTAACCCGTACTCACTCCATTTCGTAAAGGGGTGTAGTTTTTTCTCATAAGTCAAATGATGTAAATTTTGACCAATTTACATCATTTGACTTCTCCAAAAAATTATATGCATCCTTTTACTGAGCGAAGGTACGTAATATTGTGAGAAGTTAGGACGATAAGGCTTTCAGGGTGACTAACATGGGCAATGCCGATGTCAATGGTTTACAAAGCGCTTTGTTGATCTTTTGAGAGCGAAAGGGAAGGCCGCCAATTACAAGGTAAACGAAGTGAGGCCATCGCTCTCGAATCTAGAGTTAAACAAATGGCACCAAATATTGTCAATGTGTACCCGAGAATTTGTTATTGATTATGATCCAAATTCATATAAAGTTTGCACACTAACTTTGGTCGAAGCGGGGCGGAGGGCCGTCGCTATGCTTGTAAGCCGCCACATGACACTAGTGGAAACAGGGGCTTTGGTGGTGAGGGGTGTTGGGCTCTAGTCCCGGGCGTGGTTCGATCCCGGACTAGAGGAGGGAACTAGTACCGGGCCGGCTGCTCCGACGCTGCGCAGGTCGGGTCCCGGGTTGTAGGGCACCTCTAGTTCCGGGCCGTGATACCACCCGGGACCGAGGCAGTCAGCGGCAGGGTGGAGACAGGAGGGTGGACCTTTCGTCCCGGGCCGTGGTACAGCCCGGGACTAGAGGTCCCGCTATATCATCTCCCACCCCGGGCCAGCCACCATTTTTGAACTCTCAAGATCATCTCCATTGTTTCCTCTCTCAAGCTCAAGTGTAGCCCCATTTTTTTCCAAGATTTGTCAAGATAGACGGCACCCATCTCTCCAAGGGTTAGCAACACTTGATCCTTTCACCCGGCGGCCGAATTTTAGCCATTTCCATACAAGTTTAGCTCATTTCATTTTTATAGTGCTACCTAGGTGTTTGATGAAATGCCTAAGCTAGGTAGTTCATTTTTTTATGTATTTTGAGCTCAAATTAATTTATTATTTGTGGATTTTAGTGTCGTCTCGGTCCTCACCGCCGTCGATAGCCCCCGCCATCCCGTGACCGGCACCACCTCGGTGAGCCTCTTCTTTTATCTGTTATTTTACAAAATTACTTGTATGATTTGAATGCATAATTATTTTTCTTGTATAATTTTCTTATGTTTTTTATGTATAGTGTCATGGTTTTGATATCCGTCCCCGTCGGCCCTCGTCCGGTCTATGATTCGGATGTGGTATATTTTTATCACTATTTATTTTGTTTCGTGTTTATAACAATCATGCCGACCAAATTGACATAGATATATTTTTATTTAGGAGGTAGTTGAACCGGAAATTCCAGCCGACCCTATTGTAGAGTTTTTAAAAAAGAAAACAACGATTTGAAAGCAAAATTGAAGATAAGTGAAGATCTTCGTCTCCAATGCCTAGAAGAGAAGATGGTATTGGACTTGAAGATTGCCGACATCGTTGATGCTCACGGGGTCGAGCTTACCGACGTCGTCGCTGTTCACGAGATGAAGATGGATGCAATGCGCTTGAAGCTTAGAAAGATTAGAAAATATGTCATTAGTCAAGAGGCTTGGTATCATTATGCTGTTGGTTCAATAGTTACCTTAGTTGCGATTCTGATCGCATTTGTTGTTGGATTTAAATTCTTTAGATAGTTGTATTCTAGTTTCAATTAATTTATGTTTTATGAGAACTATGTATTACATTTGGTCACTACTATACTTTGGTTTTAATGTGATGAACTTGTATTAATGAATATGATATGTTTCCTATTATGTTGGTTTATCGTAATGGGTTTTAGCGGTGATTTGCAGATGAGTCATCCGTGGATGTACGCTGACCGACGCTCTAAAGAGTACATGGATGGCGTGCAATCTTTTCTCAATGTGGCTAAGGATAACAAGGGGCCGAATGGTTTTATGTGTTGTCCATGCAAGAAATGTCGGAATGAGAAGGATTACCCTAACACAGACAGAATTCACCTCCACCTGATAACTTCTGGTTTCATGCCCGGCTATAATTGTTGGACCAAGCACGGAGAAAAAGGGGTTATGATGGAAGATAACGAAGAAGAAGAGAACGATGACAACTACATGTACCCTGAATATGTTGGTAACCCAACAGGGGAAGCTGATGATGAAGAGGTACCAGATGATCCCATCATACATGATGATTTACGTGGGGTCATCGTTGATGCACATACCCTAGCAGAAACTACACTTGAGAAGTTGAAGTTGGAGCGCATGTTAGAGGATCACAAAACAAAGTTGTACCCAACTTGCGAAGATGGCAACACAAAGCTCGGTACCACACTGGAATTATTGCAATGGAAGGCAGCGAATGGTTTATCTGACAAGGGATTTGGGAGTTTACTGAAAATAGTGAAGGACAAGCTGCCGGCTGGTAACGAATTGCCCGAGAGTGCGTATGAAGCAAAGAAGATTATCTGCCCTCTAGGATTAGATGTGCAGAAGATACATGCATGCATTAATGACTGCATCCTCTACCGCGGTGAGAAGTATGAGAATTTGAATGAATGCCCGGTATGCGGTGCATTGCGGTATAAGATCAGAGCAGATGACCCTGGCGATGTTGAGGGCCTGCCCGCCAGGAAGAAGGTTCCTGCCAAGGTGATGTGGTACGCTCCTATAATACCACGGTTGAAACGTTTGTTCAGAAACAAAGAGCATGCCAAGTTGTTGCGATGGCACAAAGAAGACCGCAAGAGCGACGAGATGTTGAGACACCCGGCTGATGGGTCGCAGTGGAGAAAAATCGATACAGAGTACAAGGAATTTGCACGTGACCCAAGGAACTTAAGGTTTGGTCTTAGCACGGATGGCTTTAATCCTTTTGGGGAGCAGAGCAGCAGTCATAGCACCTGGCCTGTGACTCTATGTATCTATAACCTTCCTCCTTGGTTGTGCATGAAGCGGAAGTTCATTATGATGCCAGTGCTCATCCAAGGCCCGAAGCAACCCGGTAACAACATTGATGTCTACCTGAGGCCATTAGTTGATGAACTTTTACAGTTGTGGCGTGATGAAGGGGTACCTGTGTGGGATGAGTACAAACAAGCGGAATTTAACCTACGAGGGTTGTTGTTTGTAACCATCAATGATTGGCCTGCTCTTAGTAACATTTCAGGACAGTCGAACAAGGGATACAATGCATGCACACACTGTTTAGATAGCACTGAAAGTATATATGTAGGTAACAAGAATGTGTACCCGGGTCATCGTCGATTTCTTACAACTCAGCATCCCCTAAGAAAGAAAAGCAAGCAGCAGCATTTCAAAGGTGAGGAAGATCGCCGGCCGAAGCCACCCCTCCAAAGTGGTGAAGATATATATGATGCGGTCAAGGATTTAGATGTAATCTTTGGAAAGGGTCCTGGCGGACAGTCTGTTCCGAAGGACGCTAACAACCACGTTCCCCTGTGGAAGAAGAAGTCTATATTTTGGGAACTACCCTATTGGAAAATCCTAAAGGTCCGCTCTGCAATCGACGTGATGCACGTGACGAAGAATGTTTGCGTGAACCTGCTAGGCTTCTTGGGCGTGTATGGGAAGGCAAAAGATACTCCGGAAGCACGAGAGGACCAGCAACTTTTGAAAGACCCAAAGAACCTGCATCCAATGAGGACGGATAAAGGACGTCTACGTCCTGCTAGCTACGTTCTTACCAAAGAAGAGAAGGAGATATTTTTTGAAGTCCTGAGCAGTATGAAGGTCCCGTCTGGCTTCTCGTCGAATATAAAGGGAATAATAAATATGGCAGAGAAAAAGTTCCAGAACCTAAAGTCTCATGACTGCCACGTGCTGATGACTCAACTGCTTCCGGTTGCATTGCGGGGGCTTCTACCGGAAAATGTTCGAGTATCCATTGTTCAGCTATGTGCGTTCCTCAATGCAATTTCGCAGAAGTCAATCAGCCCAACCACTCTATTAAGGTTACAGAAGGATGTGGCTCAATGTCTCGTTAGTTTTGAGTTGGTGTTCCCACCATCCTTCTTCACTATTATGACACATCTCCTAGTACACCTGGTCGACGAGATTCACATTCTGGGTCCTGTATTTCTACACAATATGTTCCCCTTTGAGAGGTTCATGGGAGTGTTGAAGAAGTATGTTCATAACCGTGCTAGGCCAGAAGGAAGCATCTCCAAAGGGTATGGAACAGAGGAGGTCATTGAGTTTTGTGTTGACTTTATTCCCGGCATTAAGTCGATTGGTCTTCCTGAATCGCGACATGAGGGGAGACTAAGTGGAGAAGGCACTCTAGGAAAGAAATCATACATATGCAGGGACGGGTATTCTTTCACAAAAGCACACTACACAGTTCTGCATAATTCCACTTTGGTGGCTCCGTATATCCAGATGCACAAGGATATTGTACGCTCTAACAACCCGGGGATGGATGACTCCGCCATTGCAAAGGAACACATGGAGAATTTTGGCGGTTGGTTGGAAACGCATCTGAACAACAACAACACAGTCTCAGATGAGCTGTTCTTGTTGTCTAAGGGGCCATCTTCGACTATTTGGACTTTCCAAGGGTATGAGATAAACGGGAATACATTTTACACGAACGCCCAAGATAAAAAGAGCACCAACCAAAATAGTGGTGTCCGCTTTGATGATAAGAGCACGAATGAGGCCACGGTCACATATTATGGTTGCATAGAGCAGATATGGGAACTTGACTATGGACCTTCTTTGAAGGTCCCTTTGTTCTGGTGCAAATGGTTCAACCTGAGAGGCGGCGGGGTAAAGGAAGACCCATTGTACGGAATGACTACAGTGGATCTCACGAATGTTGCGTACGACAACGAACCATTCGTTCTAGCCAAGGATGTGGCTCAGGTTTTCTATGTGAAGGACATGTCTACCAAGCCAAAAAAAAAAAAGATAAGGAAGTGAATACATCAGCCGATGAGCCAAAGCGCCACATAGTTCTTTCAGGGAAAAGAACCATCGTGGGAGTGGAGGACAAGACAGACATGTCAGAAGATTACGACAAGTTTCATGAAATTCCGCCCTTCAAAGTGACCACTGACCCAAGTCTCAAGTTATATGCAGACCCTTGTCCATGGTTACGGAGCGATCAGAAGAAAGGGTCTCACAAAAAGAAAAAGCGAAGACTAAATAGGGATGTTGTTCATGATGTGTAATAATTTATTAAACTTTTATATAATTTATAGTATGGAGGACAAGACAGACATGTCAATGAAATCAAGCGTATGGCGGTGGCGGAATGTAGTACTTAATTTATAAATTTTTGATGTAGCATCAAACTTTGTGATGTGAAATGATCCACTGCGCATGTAGTACTTGATTTATAAATTTTTGAATTGATTTTAAATTAAGCGTATGTAGTACTTAATTTAAAACCAAGCGCATGTGATACTTCATTTTAAACCAAACCAAAACAGGAAAAAGAAACATCGTGGGAGTGGAGGACAAGACAGACATGTCAGAAGATTACAATAAGTTTGATGAAATTCAGCCCTTCAAAGTGAAAACTGACCCAAGCATCGTGTTAAATGATGAAGAATGTCCATGGCTACGGCGCAATCAGAAGAAAGGGACACACAAGAAGAAAAAGTGAACACTAGATAGGATGTTGTTGCTGATGTGTAATAATGTATTAAACCTTTTATGTAACTATGTCCTGAAAACTCAGAAGAGAGATCTAAACACTATGTCAATCAGCTGCAGTTTTACCAACACAATCGCGTGGTCGTGAGACGGCAAATCGGCCTTCGATCCAGAGAGCGGCAAGACGTCTCTAATGATTTGCAACAAGTGTTGGGGATGTTGTTAATCATCAGAGCGTCTTGCCGCTGCTTGGATCCGACCAAACGGTTGCTGGACGTAGCTAGGGAACCCGAATG
This sequence comes from Poa pratensis, assembly GCA_947311845.1. Lineage (NCBI taxonomy): Eukaryota > Viridiplantae > Streptophyta > Magnoliopsida > Poales > Poaceae > Poa > Poa pratensis. The sequence goes on from CAMZMU010000041.1 coordinate 13,346,111, forward strand.
TTTTGTGTTTGAGCGCCACTTTGATCCAAGCAGCGGTAAGACGTCTTTGATGATCTACAACCGTCCGGCAAGACATCTCTGATGATCTGCAACCGTTTGGAACGGTCGCAGGTCATCAGAGACGTCTTGCCGCTGGTTGCCCAAAGATGCCTCTCCGAGTGACACTGGAATGTTTTGTGTGAGTGAGTGACGCTGGAATTCCGGGAGGTGGGCTATATATAGGGTACGTGTGCTTCTTTAGTCCCGGTTGGTAACACCAACCGGGTCATGTGGCTCACGAAGTGGTCATGATACTGCTGATCCAACAGCTCACAATCCCTCAAAAGAAACACACCCCTGATCCAACGTCTCACAAGCGCTTGAAAGAAACACACGATCCGTGTGCTTCTTTAGTCCCGGTTGGTAACACCAACCGGGACTAAAGTCGGGCTCACCCCTGATCCAACGTCTCACAAGCGCTTGAAAGAAACACACGATCCGTGTGCTTCTTTAGTCCCGGTTATATGCAGACCCTTGTCCATGGTTACGGAGCGATCAGAAGAAAGGGTCTCACAAAAAGAAAAAGTGAAGACTAAATAGGGATGTTGTTCATGATGTGTAATAATTTATTAAACCTTTATATAATTTATCGTATGGAGGACAAGACAGACATGTCAATGAAATCAAGCGTATGGCGGTGGCGGAATGTAGTACTTAATTTATAAATTTTTGATGTAGCATCAAACTTTGTGATTTGAAATTATCCACTGCGCATGTAGTACTTGATTTATAAATTTTTGAATTGATTTTAAATTAAGCGTATGTAGTACTTAATTTAAAACCAAGCGCATGTGATACTTCATTTTAAAGCAAAACAGAAAACAGGAAAATGAAAGCAATTTTTACTTAATTTAGATAAGTAAATCAAAAGTAAGAAACCAGAAAATTTAAAAAATTAACCTCTAGTACCGGGCCGTGCGACCACCCGGTACTACAGGTCCACTGGGCTTGGCGCGCAAATTTTCGCGGCCCTGAGGGACCTCTAGTACCGGGTGGTAACACGGCCCGGTACTAGAGGGTCTCTAGTACCGGGTGGAGCCACGGCCCGGTACTAGAGGCCTTTTTGGCGCTACTTCTAGCAGCTCGGGCCGAAAATTTGCCCAAGTCCAGCAAATCGACGCTCCGCCTCCGGGCTCCAGACGACGCCGCCTCCTGCGCCACCAGGCTGCCGGATTTCGTCCCCGCGCCGCTGCCGCCCTCACCGTGGGTCGCCGTCCAGCCCTGCTACGGGCGCGGCCGTCCCGCTCTTCCCCCGAGCAAGATCGTCGTCCCCGCCGAGCAAGCAAAGCTCGCCCCCCGACCCACGGTGAGCTCGTCCCCCCGACCAACTACTCTCTCCCTCTTAGATCTAGCGCGCGACGGTGGCGGCGGCGGACCCTAACCACGGGGCCGGCGCCGGAGTTGGCAAACAAGAATGTATTTTTAAGGGCCTAAGGGCCGATTTCATTATGGGGGAGGCCACAAACGGCCGATTACATTTGGGGGGGGGGGGAGGCCATCAATAAGGCCATTACATTGGAGGGGGGAGGGGGGTCGTCGTCGCCGGTGCCGCCTAGTCGTCGAGGATGTAGAAGGGCGGCGGGGTCCAGAGATGCTCCGGTGGCGCCTGCTGCTGCGGCGGCGCCTCCTGCTGCTCCGGTGGCGCCTCCTGCTCCTGCTCCGGTGGCGCCTCCCAGCTCCCGCCGGTAAAGACCCAGGACTGGCCAACGAGGCCGGGAGGAGAGGAGGCGGCGGAAGGTCCTTCTGCTGCTCGCGTTCCATGGCGTAGTGCCACGGCTCGACCTCGTCCGGGTCATAGTACTGCGGTGGCTACGGCGGCATCAGGGCCGCGGCCGCCGCGGCCGCATCAGCCTGGACCTGGGCCATCACCTTCTCCCACCGCTTGATCTCGTCCTCGACGAGGGTGAGTTGGAGGCCTCGTAGGCGGCCTGCATGTCGGGGTCGTCGTCCTCGGGGACCTCCTCCTCGAACCACAGCGTCGGGCAGCGCTGGGTAGGCGGATTGGATGGCGCGGGGGCCGGGGCGAAGTAGGAGTGGCGGCGGTCCTCGTGCTCGTCCTTGAGCCACTGCTCCCAGTGAGGGGAGTCCGCCGCGTAGGCGGGGTCGTTGCGGAGCGCCGGAGGGAGGAGGCGGCGCCGGCGCGCGATCTCCCTATCCAGTTGCCTCCCAGGGAGCGGGACCGCCGGCACCGAATCCTCTGCGGGTTCAGGTGCCAGCCTCGGGGAGGTGGACGTCGTTCCACTCCAGCGTGGCGGCGTTGTCCCAGTGCCACTGGCACTCCGGCTCCGGCACGTAGCGCCGGCGCCGGATCCTCCTCCCTCCGGCGGTGGTGGTGGTGGTTCGTGACGGCGCGTCGGGTGCGTGGGCGACCCGCACCGGTGGCGCGGTCCTCCGCACGCCCTGCGGAACGACGCCCAAGGCCGCCGGCGGTGGAGGCGGTGGAGAAGCGCGGCGACGGTGGAGGACTCGCCGGCTCGTTCTTCGGGGACTTCCCGAACCAGCGCGACATGGCGGCGAGGGCACTGGACGGGCGGAGGGGAACCGTCGGGCGGAGGGGAACCGTGGGAGCGGAGTGGAGTGTCCACATCCGCACGGGCGCGTCCCTTTTTAAAGACCAGGACCGTCGGGAGGGGAACCGTCGCTGGCAAGTGGGCCAGGAGCATTGACTCCGGGTGGGCGGGGCTGTTGGGCTCCGCATTGACCACGGGGGGTGAAGGCGAGGCGGCCGGGTGGGAACACGAGGCGGGGAGGTGAAGACGAGGCGGGGCGGGAACACGAGGCAGGGCGGCGGGGTCAGAACTGGGTCGCTGGCAGGTGGGCCAGCATTGACCACGCGTGGCCAGTGGGCGGGTAGGCGCTGGCAGGTGGGCCAGCGATGACCACGGTGGCCACCTTTGACCAGGTTCTGGCCCAAATTTGGGCTGGGCTGGGATTGGGACAGCCTATGTTTTTTTTGAAAGATTTTTTTTTTAGATGCAATATTAAATTGTTTTTGTTGCATATTTGTATAGTTCCCTCCTTTGAATTATTGTACTAATGTTATTATTGTTTTTTTGTATTAGTTAAACAATGGATGTCGATGCTCCCTTCGTAACGAGAGAAGGGGAAGAAGAGATACTTTCCTACATTTTGGAACCCGGTGAATTTCGGCATCCCGCGGAAGGAGCTGAAGATGAGGACTCGGAAATTGGTGGACCCACGCCGTCTGGCGAGGTATATTAAGCCTATGTTGAGCAGATGCAATAACTGATTTGTGCATATATATGTATTCACACATGTTTCATATTTTTAGACCTCCGCATCGAACCAATCCACTAAACGAGGCCATGCCCAAGGGATGGGCAAAGATGAGCATCTCACAATTGACGAGGTGAATGCAACTACTGGCCAACCACTGGCACCCGTGCCGAACGCAGTTAAGTTTGTGCATCAATGCGGAGTCACTGTCAGGGACAACGTTTATATCAGCACTCAGGAATGGATTAAGCCAAAGTTAGAGGGAGTTAGTTACGTCGACAAGAGAACCAAAGATGTGCTTTGGAACAAGCTCATTGCACATTTCACCCTACCGGTCTTGGAAGATGAGGTGAAGACAAAAAAAATGACGGACAAAGTCAAGCATTTCGCTCTTAAGAAGATGGCTCAACAATTCAATAACTACAAGAACAAATTATTCCGTGAGTGGGAAGAAGATGGGAAACTTCCGGATTTCACCGGCACACGAGAGAGGCAGCGGCCTCACTGGCCTGCATTTCTGGAGTACAAGAAATCAGAACGAGCTAAGAAAAGGTCGCAAACGAATAAGAATAATGCAGCGAAAAAGAAGTATCACCATAAGATGGGGCCAGGTGGCTACCGAGTTGCCGAGCCTAAGTGGGAAAAAATTGAGTCCGAGTTGCGTGCAAAAGGGCTCACCCCGGTCACAGAGGAATGGGACAGAAGGATAAGGAATTGGCTACTTGCGCATGGAGGGGAGTATGACATGGAAACAGGGAGTTAATAATTGATGAAAGCAAAGTAGTCAACGGAGCCCAAAAAAAATTATTGACTTAATTGCCAAGTCTAAAGAGGGAAAGTTTATTTCCGACAGAGAGAAGGACGAGCTGTCAGAGGCCCTCGGGACCAAAGAAAAAGGAGGATCAACACGAGGCTTAGGAGAAGTGCCGTGGATTGAAGGGTTTCCCAGGACCGTGCCTCTTATAGAAGCGATTGAGAGCAAAGAGGAGGAAGGAGCAGCAGGAATCAGACCGGTTGATGATCTTAGAAAGAAATCATGACCAGATGGTTGCTCTCTATAAGGAGCAGCAGAAGCAAATAGATCAAATGCGCGAGCAAGGGGCGCCAACTCTTCAGCTGGAACAAGCGAGTCAAGGCGGCCCATCGCATCGCAGAAGCAGCGTGGCTTCCTCGGTTATGGTCGGTGATGATGAGACAAGTTACCCCGTGGATTATATCACGGAGAAAACAACTTGTGAGCTGCATGTCCCAGTATTTAACTTATCCATGAAGGCGGCGGACGGCTATGCATTCTCCATTGACTCTACAGCATCGTGGCTTGGCAATGCCATTCCAGATGGATTTGCTCGTGTCGGCGTGGATCAAGTTGTACAAGGATATGAATCACTGAACCTTGAGTTCCCAAGAGCTGATGATGAGTCGGTGCTAGGGGACGTCGTGGGTGGTCTAATTCTATGGCGGAAGAAATACATCAAGTTTGAAGGCTGGGCGCCAAGGCCACCATCGTCTCCGCCAATTCACGATTCACCACCTGATGACGATGAAGGGGACGACAACCATCAGTCGCCTCCGCATCAGTCGTCTCCGCCGCCGCGTGCGCCGACTCCACCGCCGCGTGAGCCGACTCCACCGCCGCGTCAGCCCACTCCGCCGCCGCATGAGCCGACTCCACCGCCGCATGAGCCGACTCCTGAGCCCCGACATAGGAAGGGCGCCACTTCGTCGTCCATGGGATTCGGGCGAGACCCCCGACGTTCGCCCCTCCCAAAAGTACCCAAAAGCCTTGACGACCTCAGAGCTTGCGACATGACTAAAGAGCAATTGGATGCGTGGGTGGATGCAGACACAAAAAGACAGCTTGCACGGAAAAAGCCCGAGGAAAAGCAAACATTTACTGCAAAGGAAAACAAGTGGGCTATTGGATTCATCACGGAACCATCGCAATATGAGAAAAATAAGCCAGATAACTATTTACGAGCTCTGAGTAAAAGTAGTAGCTCTCCCAAGACGAGAAGTAGTAGTGCCAGAGGGAAAAGAGACGTTGCCCAGCTCGGACAACAGGCAAACCAGTCGATAGCCCCGCTCGTAGTTATACCCAGTGGTCATGGCTCCGTGACGGACCTAATTCCTACTTTATCCTTGAAGAAGGACTTTGCTGCAGATGCTGGTATTACTCTTGCTCAACTGGACAACGAAAATCTCTTTCCGTCTGATGTAGATGATTCATGGAAATGGAAATGGGGGAGGTCCCTGCTGCGAGGTGATCAGATAAAGTGTCTACCGACATGTATGCGACAACTCCATAGTTGGTACATGAAAACCACAAAGGAATTTGATGACTTTTTGATCTGTGTGAAAGTTACAAAAAATCATTTCGCGGGTGAAGACATGTTCACAATTCAGCTCGAAGAACTCTGGTACTTATACAACCTTGACTCCCTCGACTTGGCTCTCGTCGGTGCCTACTGTCTGTAAGTGATTCAATTCATTTATTTCCAAAAAAGATAAAGTCTTTAGCTCTCAGCTCGTTCATTGCCATCGCTAATTATGCTCACTACGGTATTATGCAGAATGAAGAGTGATGAATGTGGTAGAAAGGGCATCTATGGCTTTGGGTTCGTTAACCCAGTACGAGTTAATGCAAGGACACTAAAAAACCACGTGAAGGACACGGAGAAGAACTTGCTAAATGCCCTAATGAAGCAACATTTCAACACGGAGATAATGTTTCCTTACTTCTTCAGGTAAGAGAGTGTTACTCGCTTGTACAAATTAAGTGTAACTGATGAGTTACTGACGTGTATATAATCATGCGCAGCGATCATTACATTCTGCTAGTCATTGAAGTTGATAGATCAAGAGTTCAAGTCTACGACTCATTGGACTGGCCTGAGGAGAGGTACCAAAGCATTCTAGATACGCTCCAAAGGTAATTTCAAACATTATCGCACTATATCAGTCTCTTATTGATTTCAGAGATATCAAGCAACTAATAACTCATTTATTCTTTTTTTTGGCCGGCAGGGTTTGGAAACAATTCAAAGCGAGGACAAAGGGTTCAGGTTCATTTGAAGAACAGCTGACTTTTGTTCACCCACAGGTAGGTAGTACGGTCTAGCTAGGTTCGCGCATCTCTTTATTTATAGTTTTCAATACCACTATATGTTGACTATGATTTGATTGAATTCTATTCTCGTAAAGTGGATCGAGAGGCAACCACAGGGGACCAATTTCTGTGGATATTTCGTTTGCGAGTGGATTCGTCGTTCGGTCACTGAGCGGGACCCAAAGAAATTTTTAGACGTACGTGAACAATCATATTCATCAATTGATCTCCAGTGTCATTCATAATTTTTGATAGTCATGATTAATATTCGTATTGATCTCCTTCTTTTATAGGCAGAGCCATTGCGCGAGAGTATGCCACTAAAGAAGCGCTTTCAAGCACTAGCAGAGGAACTTGCGGGGTTTCTGCTCAGCGAAGTCATACCTACAAAAGGAAAATACAATGGAGAATAGCGGTGAAGTCCCGGTTATGATCTCCCGTGTAACCGAATAGACGGGCTCTAGTCCCGGTTATGATCTCCACACACGTGTAATCGAATAGACGGGCTCTAGTCCCGGTTATGAGCACCTCCATGTAACCGGATAGACGTGAACATATTTTTATTTATGAACATTTTGATATGTTATATGTAGTTTCTGTTTTTAATTAATTAAACGCATATTTTTTTGCACCATTTCAATATTAAATTGGGAGGAAAAACAAAAAATTACAGGCTGCCACGTGTGAGGTCCTTGGTCCCGGGTCGTATGACCAATCGGGACTAGAGGTCCTCCACCACGCCCGCGCCTCGGCGACCACGTGGGAGCCTGTTGTTCCGGGTCGTAACGGACCCGGTACTAGAGGGGGGCTCTAGTGCCGCCTTGTTAGTCCCGGGTGGACACCCGGTACTAGAGGCCCTTACGACCCGGGACCAGTGGCCCTGTTTCCACTAGTGTGAGATAAGTCCATTGGTTTACATCCTGATGTTTGTAGCCTCTCCCGATCATAGTGAATATTTGCTGGTTGACGCTTGTGCTAAGGCTTTATTCGATTCATTTGATTTTTAAATGATCTATATAAGATTCAATTCCTATTCACTATATCTGAGACATCCAAATGTTATACGGTTCGTGCACAAATTATAAATGAAGATTCAAATATCAATGCATCATCAATAATATCTGAAATTATTTAATTTATTGTCGAGACTAACAAGAACTTTATGTATATACATTGAAAAAAACATATTAGCTACTATTTGGTTTGCCATACATTAATAACATTAATTAGTAGAAATAATAAGGTCCGTTTGATGTAAAATCAACTGTAGCATCTCATTGATATCAAATCGGTCGGTAACTAATGAAAAGACCCCCGCGTCGTCTCCTCTGAGACGACACGGGCGGAGCCCTCAAATCCGCCGGCGCCAGCCACCTCCCGCCCCTCCCCCGGCGTCCCCGCCGCAGGAGGGGGCACCGGCAAAGCCGGGCGCGCCCGGGGAAGGTGGCGGCGGGCGGGTTTTTCCAGGCACTGAGGTGCGGGTTGCGTGAAGGCGCGATGTGGTGACGGCAGGAGGCGACGGCGCATCGGTGTGGCGAGGGTCGCAGCGGCGCGGCGATGGGCGCGGCCGGAGTGCGGCTAGTTCCGGCTTGGCGGCACGTCGGGGCGCAAGGAGTTGGCCGGCCAGTGGATGGCCAAGCCCGATCTGGGCCGCGACGCCGGCAGCACGAAACAGCGCTGCAGAAGGGCGTGGTTGCAGCGTGACGGTAGGTGGGCGAGCTGCAGGGCGGAGGTACCGGCGCGGATGGAGGAGGTGGTTCTCCTGCTGCCGTGCTCCGGCACCCGGGCGGCGGCCTCGGATTGACAGCTGTAGCAGGAGGTGCGGCTGGCATGGTGTCTTTGGCAGCGGGAGGTGTTGTTGCAGCTACGCCATGCGGAGGAGCTCGGTGAGCAGTCACGGGTGCGACCTCCTTGTTGCGACTCCCAAAGCTTCGTGGACGGATCGAACTCCGGGTGAAATCCTTGCACCGACTTCGGTCGATGCCGGCGCCCTTGGGTGTCGTTCTCCTTCTTGTTGGCATCGTCGTGGAGTTTCGACAACCGACCCGACGAGAGTGGTCCGATGGTCTCCGGGTGAAAGCCTAAGCTCCGTCGGGAGCGGGCGACGATGACGAACGCATCATTACCTTGTTGGAGGCGTCGTCTTGGAGTTACCGAGTCTCTTGGTGCGGCGGATTCGTGGTGGATGGGTAGGATGGCGATGTGGTCAGGGGAGGTGGATGCCGGGGCAGCGGCCCCGGACGGTGGCGGTACGCCGAGGCAGCGGCCTCGGGCTTCCACGCTATGACGGGTTCATGAGGTAGAGCCGTTATTTAGCGTGGGTATGTGTGGCGACCTGAATGAAGATTGTGTGGACAGATGGTTCGTCGACCTGACTGGATCGCCTTCGGACAATGCGAATGACGATCTGGTTGCTACACCGGGCGGCGGCCCTGGAACATGGTGGTTTTGGTGGCAACCTGGATGAAGACTGTGCGGGCAGAGTGTTCGTTGACCATGAATGGATCGCTTTCGGACAATGCGAAGGTTGATCTAGTTGCTACGTCGGGGCGGCGGCCCCGGATCGGGTTGTGTGTGATGTGGCGTTTATCGACTTGTGTCGTGTGGGCGGCGGGTCGATTCGTCTGTGTGATTCTTTTGTACAGTTTGTATGGTTTTTGACCCGGTTTTCTTATAATCTGGGTCAATTCTCTTTTATCTATTCGAGCGGTGGATATCGACCATCTTGAGCTAAAAAAACAACTGTATTAATAAACAGGAAAGCGGGTAGATCCTACTATTATGATTGGTGAGGCAGCTCGAGCCGGGAAGACCCGGGACCGTCGATACGGTGAAGAGACGCGGTGGCGAACAAAGAACGTAGGTCCGGCTCGACGACATGCTCTCTCGGCGGAAAGAGACACGCTTTCATAATATAATCCGGCCGGTAGGTGCGGCGTCTCGCCACTGACTGACAGAGGCAACAAAAACGTTGCTGAAAAAAGTCATTTTCTTGGCCGGATTTCTCCGCTCCATGCATGCAATGCAACCATGCTCAGATCTAAGCCGTTCGTTTTTTTCCTTTCCTTCTTCTCGAAAAGAGGATACTTACTAGCCGTTCGTTTTTTTCCTTTCCTTCTTCTCGAAAAGAGGATACTTACTAGCACATTTGGTAATTTTCTCGCAGCGACGGCATGTTTGTTTGGGCTGTAGCTTTTGAAAAGCAGTTGTAGCTGTTGAGCTGTGAAAAAGCAGCTGTGAGAAGCAGCTGTTGAAAACTGATATTTGATGTTTGACAGAAGTGCTGTTGACAGCTGTTGCTGTTGGTTTTCTGGGTGAAATGTCCGGAATGCCCTGAGTGCTGAAGATGTTATATCAGTGCCGATTAAAGCGAAATAATTGTTTTGGACTTTAGGTAGCTAAATCATCTCAGTCTCTCTATTTATTTGTAATAATTGAAAACACATATTTATCCAAACATGGAGCATTACACGAAAGATCATAACACTCACATATTTCCAAAAGACCATTCGAGGTTGCCCAGTTCAGACCCTGCTTTTCGCCAGCGCTTTTCAATTTCTCGTCGTTTGTTTCAGCTTCAACTTCTACACCCGAAAAGCTGAAGCAGAATCGCAAACAAACAGCCCCTAAGTCTGCAAGGGTACCCTGAAGTGGCAAAATGCGTGAGCGAGACAGCTAGCGGCACTGCGGCAGCGCTGCTCTTGCATATTCAGCCGTCTCTGCGCTTGGGCAGCAGCCGTTCAACCACACACGTATTTATTTACTGCTCTCACTCTCTGCGTTGGTACAACATCGATCGATTGCTCTTTTTTCTGCCCTTATTGAATGGCTGCGTGTGACTGCCGGCTGTGTGCCGTCGAGCAATCGATTCCATATCTCTGCGACGCTGCACGTCTGCGAGATACGCTCCTCCTTCCATGGGCTCGCTAGGCAAACGTTTGAACGTTTCTGTCCTTTTGGTTTGCCGTGGTTTTTTTTTTTGCGGGGAAAAGAAGGCAGATTTACACCATCGTTCTTACAGAAAAACCCAGAAGAAACACAAAATTACAACTCGAACCATCTTCTAGGTTCCGACACGGACGACGAACTGGGGCCGTCGGTGGCGCGCCGCTGCCGCTGCTCCGTCTTCGACCTTGGAAAAGAGCCAGCCCCATGACAGCCGGGAAGTCGCCGATCGCCGGATCCGTAGATCCTACCCGCTGGAACGCCATCTTCGTCGCGATGGAGCTCACCATCACCTTCATCTCGATCTTCAAACTCCGGATCCATCGCCACACCAGATCCGGCCAGGGCACAAAGAACTCGACAGATCCGAAGAACGCCGAGCTCGGGGAAGTCGGCCGCCGCACGGAGAAGCTCCTAGAAGCGCCGCCGCGAGAGGGGAGAACAGCCGACACCAGAACCCGCACCACCGCCGCCTCCACCTCCATGGCGCCGCCGGCCCGGGACCTACCAAGCCCTACGCTATTTACAAGCCTGGATCTACGGATTCCTACGCCTCCCGCCGCCGGAGCGGCCGACGGAGGCGAAGGAATCCGCAGATCGCCGGCGAGAAAGGTGGGTTGACAGGCGACTCTCAAAAGTTCTCCTCTCCTGCTACAGTGACGAGGGAGAGGGGGCGTCCAAGTCGCGAATCTTGGTTTGCCGTGGTTTATGGGATACAAAATCACATTGTGCCACAGTTATACATCAAACTATAAAACGTTTTGGTAGCTTGTTTTGACTTACTAAAGCGTCATATAAAACATTAGATATCCGACATAGCTTAAAACATACGCTAACGGAGTAATTGCTTGCGAAAATTACATCTTAACAGTGGACGTAATTGGAATATAAATCAAACTATATTGATGAATAAACTAAATGATTTAGAATGAACAAAAGTATTTCACTTGCGCAAATTCTAAGACAAGACATGTGTGGAGCTATCTGGTGTATCTCTTTGCTTGTCCCTAAATCATGTGACGTAGCCAACAAATTGTTTTTTCTTATTACTCCAACTTTGAGGATCTCGTTAATTCTAAAAATTCAAGTATATGAAAAGGTCATGGTCATTCTAGTCCTATGTTTCATACGTAATGGAATTCGTTTGATTTCGTGGAAGGAAGAGAAGAATCCTTAAGAAAGGACTAGTTGAATTGGCGCGGCGACACGCCGCGCCCTTGCTGAGGATATGTTGCCGCGCCCTCGCTGAGGATATGGTGTAATAACTTGTTTATTTCTTTAATTGCATTATGTATATTGTAAGAGAAGGTGGCAGTTTTAATTTGTATAGTGTATTTAGGTGGAATTCAATTTGGATGCAATATATACTTAAAGCGAGTGTGTTTGTATTTTCTGGAAATATTCATCTAATCAACCTTTTTTTGAATGTAAGTACGTAATTGGAGACAGTTACCTTACATTACTTGCAAATATGTTAGGTAAATTTGCATGGTCAAATATGGTTCTATTTTGCCATAATTTTCATATGAATCACCATAATTAAAGTGAATATATTATGATTATGTCTAAATATTATGTGTCTGTCTCGCCGCAAATATGTGATTTAGTTCCTTGGTTAGAGCAAATATATTGTGTTAACATCTATTAAGTTGAACCCATCTTTAGTGGAAACAAAATTTTGATTTCTTGAGATGCGAATGGAATGGAGCATTATGGAAAATTGGCTACATAATTAGAGGAAATTAAGTCGAAGTTGAGTATTTATTAGATTGAATTGCGTAATTGGATGAAGTTTAGTTATATTGTTTGTAAATATTAGTTGTTCGAATTGGCATGAGATGTCCGTGTTTCCTGTTAAGTATTTGATCTAGCTGAATAATCGGAGGAAATAAATTGTTTGAGCATTTATTAAATTCAATTTGAAATGAAGCCACAATTAGAGAAAATGAATTTTCATTTTCTCGAAGTATCAACGTAGCCGAACAAAATTCTTTAAAACGTTATATCATTTCTAAATTTTAACTTGGTCGAACTGGTATGATCTGCTTGTGTTTTGTGTTAAATATTTAACTTAGCTCAATAGTCTTCTCAAATATATTGCTTGAGCGTCCATTGAATTAAATTTAAAAAGCAAGACATAATTAGAGGAAATAAGTTTGCATTTCCTCGAAATATTCATCTAACTGATTTTTTTAGAATACGGTGACTAATTTGATTTTTGCAAATTTATATAATCAGGGTTCAACTGATTCGAAATATTTGTCTAACCGAACATTTTTTAGAAGTATTGTGACTAATTTGATTTTTGCAAATTTGTACAATCAGGGTTCAATTATTTGGAATATTTCAGAAGTTTCAAAAGTTTTGAGAAATAGGAAAGCAGAAGGAAAAGAAGGGGAAAAAAACGGAGCCCTTTTGCCAAGCCCACTGCAAAAATGGAAAAATGGAAGAAAGGAAAAAAGGCCGGAGCCCATGTGCCCAGCCCAAGCCCACTGCTGATGTCACCGGTGACGCCAGCAATGGCCGGAGATGCGGCGGGGACGACGACGTCAGGCAGGCGGCGCCGCCGCGATTTTGGACGGAAGGATGGGCGGAGCGGACGCGCGCCGACGCGGGCTGCCCGTAGGCGTGGCGCCGCCCATTTTGGGTCGCCGGAGCGTCACCGGCAACGCCCAAACGCGGCGGAGGGCAGCCCGCGCGGCGGCGGCGATTGCGGCGCGGGCACGGCCTCCCAGTACGCCGCGCTGGGCTAGGAGGGAGCGGCGGCGACGGCGCAACTCCTCACGTGCCTGGATCCGGCGGGGAGGGGCAGATGGGCGGCGCGCCGCGACGGTCGCCGGCGCCGCGAGAGAGGAAGGGGAGAGGTTGAGTTCTGCCGTTTTTGTGCAAAAAAGTCCTTCGAATTTTGCATAATTATATTTAGGTCCTTTGCGGGCGGTTTTCTGTAAAAGTGCGTGGCGAGACGATGCTGGCGACGTCCGATCGAGATCGGACGGCCCAGATCGCGTGCGGCACTCTGGGCCGTCCGATCTCGATCGGACGGCTGAATTTTGGACCAAGGAGGGAGCTTGAATCCCTCCCCCCTTAATATATAGGGGTAATTTGAGTGGACGTAAGATTTCCTATAGAATATAGTACAAATAGTTTTTGATTTTTTGGGGGATTTAGCCCTACAAATCAATCAGACACCATAGGAAAAGCTCCTAGGAAATAAAATCCCCAAAATTTCTGTGAAACTCTTTTGAATCAGAAAGGCCCTAAGTTAGATAAAATTGTGATCTTCTAAGATAAGTTCAAAAATTTATAACCGTGAAATATTGAAACTGAAATAATACACAAATGCTACTGTTCAACGATCCTTTCAGGGACTGAAATTCTTATGGTTTTATAAATACATGTGGACGAGCTTATTTGATTTCTATGTTTTTCATCATATATTTCTCTAAGATATTTTACTCATCATACATGTACGTTTTGCATTGAGGGCTTTTCGGAGATATTTCTATGCTATTCTTCATTGTGTAATCAAAACTATTTTCTACAAATTCATGTGGGACATACTCGATCTTATATGGATCCGAGAGGACGTGACATGAAAAATCAAAGTTTTCTTTTTATATTTCATCTCCATTATTGGAAGCTCAAGTCAAGGATGCATGCATGCATGGCGTGCGTGCATTTGATCAAATATATCACAAAGTGATACTTTCTGCTTAAAATTACTCCAGTGATTGGAGTCCGGATTCTGTGTCCTTCCCTGTTCCTTACGATTTTCCGATGATTGAAGAAAGTTTGCATACTGTTTCAGATAACACAACGAGAGAGCCTTTATTAACTTTCCAAACCGATCTCGGACACGTACTACTACTGCTAGGAACATTGGATTTGTGCTGGTGGAGGGAGGGAACGACGACAAGGCAATGAAGCCACACGAGGCCGACCCGTCACCTCAACATAAGAGATTGCTCTTTAGCTTTCTTGTCTACCTCTCCGACTTTCTCTCTCGAAACAGCTGGGCGTGCGCATGATGGTGATAAGACTGCTGCTGGCTGCTCGTCTGATCATTGCGCTCCTTTCTTCCACTGCTTCGCATTGCAGAATTGCTCGTTTCGTTCGTTGGGTCCCTTTGGAAATGATCGAGTTGGATGTGAGCCCATGGTGCGATGATCCAACTCCATCAACTTTGGTGCGAGTTCGATCCTGCTGGTGTTGGTGGAGAAACTCGGTGTTGTAGTTCCTAAGAAAAATCTATCTAGTCTAGCCATATATATAGATGTATTTCTTTCAGAAAGAAGAATCACTTGCTAACTCTGAACTAGTGCAAAATTGCAACCATCAGCTTTGACCGGTTGTTAGAAAAGAATCGCTGTTAACTAGTGTCGGTTATATAAGCTCGCATCCCGAGGTGACCGTACATTGGGGGTGTAGCTCATATGGTAGAGCGCTCGCTTCGCATGCGAGAGGCACGGGGTTCGATTCCCCGCACCTCCAATCTTTTTTGCTTAATTTGATGTTCGCTGCCTGATGTCAGTCAGTCCTACAAGAAAAGCACAGTAGAACACATCAACAAACTGTTACTAAGTACAACGTTGAACTATATTTTGTTCAATCTGACATTGTTGAGAAGGAGAGCAATACATTTTGACTAAATTAATGATCGGTAAAATTTGACCGCTGCCCCTACATCGAATTTTCCATAAGCCTAAAACATGTGAAAAGAAAATAATTTTTGTATAAACCTATCCCCCTTTCCCATTTTGTTGACGTAATACTCGGGTCGAGCCTTTTCTTTGAAGTAATGATATGTATTTACTATTTACTGACAAAATAATGGTCATGAACATGAGAAACCAAAAGCCCATGACAAAAAAAAAGTAAGTGCTAGATGAAATATTTAATTTCAAGTCATCCTCGTAGCCTCTACTCTTCGTAACTTGACTTTCCTCCACACATCCGGCAAAAAAGTTGCACAAGTCCAAACCTGCGCAAGCCAATATAACTTTGTAGATTTTTCAAAAGCAACATGAGTTTCCACCACGTTTTTTCTCTCAAATGGGGTAGCCCGGCCTTGGGATCGATAGATGCATACCTGATGAGTTTCCACCACGTGGAGTGGAGAACTTCCGACCGACGCATTATGCCTCATGACACACCCTTCGCATGTTATATGGTTGAACCCATTACTTATCACCAGACAATAGGTGAACAAGACCCTGAGCACAAAACAATGAAAATGGATGACTGGAAACCAAAATCGATCACCAATACGAAAACAAAGCAACACATCAGACAACAAGCCATTGCCTTAAGTGTCTTCAGTGTGTACCAAAACATCATGGGCTATTTGGCGTCAACACACCCTAACGAGGATAGAGGGGGACACTCCTCCATAAAATGTCTGTGTCCACAATTAACACTGTCGTTTATGACATAGAAACTTGACATAAACATAAGTCAAACAACATGTCAAGCATCAATCCATGATTTCCTTTGGCTAGAACACGATGGCCACGGAAGAGGACAATAACTAGGCAATACAATGTGGAGGATATGAAAATATTTGAGTTCACGTCATAATAGTCTATAAGAAGTGAATTATGTCGAAGCAATTAAGACTAATCCAATATTATGGTGTCGTGGTGTAGATAAGCAATACCAATCAATACTGGTGACCAAACTATATCGCGGTAATGATATTATAGAAGATTTATGTGATAGAATAACTCGATGCCATAATGGTTATAATATCCTTCCATTAGCCGCCGCCCCTCAGGGGCCCACCCTGGTAGCCGACCCTAGATGGGGATGCCCCCTCCCCACCTACCTACCCCTCCTCCTATAAAAGGACAGGATTGACATCTCCTTATGCATTCAGTTGGAGGTCTAGTCCCCCCTCTCTCTATGGTCCTTCATCATACGCTGAAAGGCTGTAATATTCCAGTTTCTCTCGCACCCTGGACGGTGGAGCGGTGCTGGATTGGCCGTCGCATACGCGTGGATACCAGCGGAGTGATTCTACCTTCGATCCTAGGAAGGAGTAGGAAAATCCTCACAACTGGGAGGGATTCACCTAGCTGTGGGGATCTTCACCAACGGATCTTCACCAACAATCTAGTTCTGCTACATGTTGTCGGTATGGATATGGATCTAAACTTTTACTTTATCTAGACATATTTTTGGGTTGTTCACGTAGGATGAATTTTGTTGTTTTCCATCTGCTGAACACTAGAACTTATGTTGATGATTGTTCACCGATGAAAGAAAATGAATGTAACTAATGTGCGTGGAGAAGTGTGGGAGATGTTGGACGCAGTGTGGAGCAGAACACATTCTCATAGGAAACGGAAGGTTATGTCTTTTAGATAGGTATAACATACATAATGGCTATTTATGGATCATGTAAATTATAGGAAACTGATACGTACAAATGAAAATATTTCCCACTATTTATGTAATATGTCCATATTTGTTATTTATTTTGGGTAACTCAATTTTCTTTTTCGATAAAAAAGATGGGAAAAACCTATTTTTGAGGGAAAATTATATGGATCGGTCCATGTAAGAAAATCCTAAAACCTATCAAAAATAACCCTGCAAAAAGAATTATTTCTAAAATAACATCACAACTGATTATATATGCTTGAAACAGATAAAAATTACAATCTAAAAGTAGCATAGAAGATCCAATTTAATAAAATAAATAAAAAATGACAATTTCCAAGTGCGTTGCTGTGGTTAATACTAGTCGGATGAGTGTGCTCAAAGTTAAAATATATACGAGACTTCGTGGTGCTAACCAAATATACAAGCGAACCGATGATTCGAAAGTATCTCCACTGGTTTTAACAATCATTCGACTCTTACAATACAACACGCTAGTATCAGTGTTATGTTGGACAAGACTGCCCGCCGCCCCCATGTGCATTGTTTTCTGTGAACTAGATTTTTTTTATTAGTTGTGTAATAATAAACTAAATTATGGTGAATTGGTGAAAGCTCAAATTATTTGTGGTGACTTAATGGCAGCGTGGAAAAAAATAATGTAAGTAATGGCGCTGATTGATTACGAGCGAAAAAACATAATTAATGCGCGCGGAGCAAGGTGGGAGAGGATGGAAATAGGGCGAAGCGAAATCGCGTAGGACCGTAATGCCACATCTTTTCGGATATACTAGTAGAGATATAGATTAACAAATGTTTGTTAATTATTACATGAATGAAAGAGGCAAAGTTTGTTTTTTGACGGGTAAAGGCAAAGTTAATACAAATAAAAATTTGTGCAAAAAAACAAATAGAAATGAACCGAGCTGAGCTGAGCCGAGCCGAGCCGTTGGTTTTGCTGTTTCGGCTCCTTCCTCCCTTGGCTCTCTCTCTTCCTCCTTCCTTCCGCTTCCTTCTCTTCTCCGCCACCCCAAAAAACCAGAGAATTTTTCGCACCAAAAAAGAAATTTCGAGGAAAACAAAAAAACGAGGGCGAAACCCTAGCGAGGGCGCGGAATCCGCCGCGCATTGCCTCCCTCCGCGGTTCCGGCGCGTGCCGGAGCTCGGCCGTTGCGTAGCCGGCGGCGGCGGTGGCATTTAGGGCGAGGCGTCCTCGATAGAGATTGGTTGTTGTTTGGGCAGTAGGAGGACGCGCGCGATCAGGTGGTTAGGGCGCTGGATACTAGGCCGCCGGCGACGGCGGCGACGGGGGGATGGCGCTGTTCCGGAAGCTGTTCTACCGGAAGCCGCCGGATCGGCTCCTGGAGATCGCAGACCGCGTCTACGGTAATGCCACGCGCCTCCTCCTCTTGCAAAATGCTGGGGGGATTTTTGTTTGCCGAGAATTCACGGGCGACGTGGAATTGGTCGCGATTTTGTAGCTCTTTTAGCTCTAGAAATGCTCTGTAGCTGTTTTTTAATGTAATTAACTATACGGGAAAAAAATCATAGTAGAAGGTTTTGCTTTTGCCAACATTTTATCATTAATACTCTATAATTTGTGTACGTGCTGCATTAGCTAGATATTTTTATACGTTCCAGTCTACTTAGGCAATGCACAATTGGTGCTCTTACGTATAACTAAGGCAAACCAGGGGGTGAATACCACTATCATACAGTTATAATTTGAAAATTGGGGACTGAGACAACAACATGAATGCGCCACTCCTTTTTTTAATCACAACACTTAAATTTTGTGAATGGTGTAGGTTTTAAATATCTTACTGAAAAGTGCATGTAGTGTTGCTATTTCGATATCTTGTTGTGTTGAATAAGCAGTGCCTGCCAGCCTGCTGCTAGAATGTTCGTGTGTATATGCTTACAAGTGAAGTTTGACATGACGAGAAAATGACTGGCCTGTTCAATGCTTGCAGTATTCGATTGTTGCTTCTCGACAGAAACCATGGACCAATTCAAATACAAGAATTACCTGGAAAGCATCGTGTTGCAGCTCCGTGAGCAGTTTGCGGACTCTTCATTGATGGTACTGAACTTCAGAGATGAAGGAAAAAGTCTGGTTTCAGGCTTGTTCTCCCTGTACAGAATTTCTGTCAAAGATTACCCTTGCCAGTACTTAGGTTGCCCATTGCTTCCTTTGGACATCATCATTCACTTCCTGAGGCTGAGTGAGAGGTGGCTTATGTTCGAAGGGAAGCAAAATATTCTGCTGATGCACTGTGAGAAAGGTGGATGGCCGGTGTTGGCATTTATGCTTGCAGCTCTTCTTCTGTACCGGAAACAGTATAATGGGGAGCAAAGAACTCTAGACATGGTCTACAAGCAAGCACCCAAGGAGCTTCTTCAGATGTTAACAACATTAAATCCGCAGCCTTCTCATATTCGATATCTACAGTACATATGCAAAATGGACTATGAGTTGGGGTGTCCCACAGAACCTATTCCTTTCACCCTGGATTGTGTTATTCTTAGAGGAGTACCAAATTTCGATGGAGTAGGTGGTTGTAGGCCAATAGTTCGTGTATATGGGCAGGATATTCTAACAGCTGATAGAGGTCGCAATGCTCTAGCAACACCATTTAAATCCAAGAAACATGTTAAGCGTTACAGACAGGTAACATCGAGCTCAGTTTGTATCTTAACTGTTCGACTGTTTGTCTTAGTTACTTATTAACTATCGTTGCAGGCAGACAACATGCCGGTGAAGTTAAATGTGGGATCCTGCGTCCAAGGTGATGTGGTCCTTGAATGCTTGCATGTGGATGATGGCCTAGAAAATGAAAGGTTGATGTTTAGGGTGATGTTCAACACCTTCTTTATCCAGTCTCACATTTTACAGTTGAACTTTGAGGACATCGATGTCTGTTGGGATGCTGATCAACGGTTCACAAAGAACTTTAAAGCAGAGGTAGGCCATGCTTTTTCTTACATATACGGGGCATTTTATTATCGAATTGATTAATGTTAATTGTAAGTGCATGCCTGAACCAGGTACTCTTTTCAGAGTTTGATGCTGAATCCGATGCGTCTACTGAAATGGCATCTGAAGATGATGATGATGATGACTGTGGTGATGAGGTAGAAGTGGGCTCTACCGATGAGTTCTTTGAAGCTGAAGAAATCTTCAGTAATCCTGACTCACATGATGGACACAAGGATTCAGAGACTCTTTCAATAGCTTCTACAGATTATACTCAAAGTGCTGAAGCCAGGAATGTCTCACAATTTTTCAGTCTTGAGATAAACAGCGATATGTATGGGTCACCAGAGAATAAATCTTTGCCATTTGAAATACTAAATGATGAGGAGGCATGCACATCTGCTGATACCAATATTATGCACGATGAGATAACCAGAGTCGTGTCAAGTTTGGAAAGTACAACAGATGGAGGCAGAGACAGCAGCGATTCGAGTGCTGCTATTTACAAAGATAAAGATGATGTCTGCTCAGTTGAAAACAGCAATTCCAGGCAGGACGGAACAGTTGATCCCAAGCAAGACTCGAGTCATATTGATAATGTGTTGGTCAAAGAGGTGATTATATTAGAAACAAATAGTCCAAAGGACATACAGATGATCAAGGAAGTCATCATATCCGAAGTCACCACCCCAAAGCAAGTCCTGCAGGGGGATACAGTGGAGATTGAATTAGGCAATTCAGTCCATATTTCTGAAACCATTACATTAGCAGAGGCTGATAATACTGAAGGACTTGACTTTGCTCTCAAACAGGACGAGGGAGATAGTCCAGGAGAAGAACGTGTTACTTATGTCAATGACACCAAACAAGAGGACAACAGTAATATGGAACAACCTAGCATCAGTGACGCTGACGTACTAGTGATTGAGCCCACAAATGAGAATAACGGGGTGGAGCTTCTGGTATTAGGGGAAGCACATCCGCAGAGCACAAGTGCTACCCTGATTTTAAGTTCTGCTGAGCAAAAGATTGGGCAGTCAGAACAACCAGACGGAACGGAAGCTTCAATATCCAACTTGACAGGCCAATCTTCGAATATTTCTTTTATGAATAAGGTGCCTGCTGACTCATCTCGACTGCTGCAAAAGAAAAAAACTTTTCTTCCGTTATCAAGTATTTTTGCTGCATCATCTCCCAGACGGCGTAATCTACTTCGTTCAGCATCGACAGATTTGTCCTTTCTATCTCCATTGCAAACAGAATCAAATCAGGAGCCTGTTCCTTCTACAAGCGGAAGGGGTGTTTTTGCTACACCTTCTGTGTCTCTACGGCCTCATCCGCTACATCTCCGAGACCATCCAAAGTATCATCTCTAGTAAATCCCCCTCTACGACCAATCAAAACTGTTTCATCTTTACCCTCTTCTTCATTGGAGGCATATATAGAGATGTCAACTTCCTATTCTCCAACATCACATGCGAACAATCAACTGCATGTTAACCCTTATCCTCCCTCCATACCACCACCTCGACAACTTTGCCCAGCAAAGACACAGGGAAAGGATCTAGATCCAGGTAGTCTATCTTTTCCTCCTCCCAAGAGGTATGCATCTCACCCTCCAGCTCCACCCCCACCTCCTCTACGTACTCTTTGTACCCAAAATAATTCAAGCACCTCGATTTGTCATCATGCACAAAGAAGAGAAGAAGGGTCTTGCTCCTCTAGTCCTTGTAGACAAACTATTGCCAACTTAGATGTTTCGTCTCTAACTTCACCATCCAAAAGTAGTATAGTGATGACAGAATTTCTCTTAGGAACCTCTAATTTTATAGATACAGAAGTAGAAAATAGAACAAACATACAAACAGGCATGGATGTCCCAACTACTTGTGAAGATACACAGTATTTCTTTCATAAGCCTCATTCTTTATCTCCCAAAACTTGTCAACATAGTGCACCACAACCTCCACCTCTGCCTCCTCTACCACCACAACTACCATTGCCATGTAAGGATAGTGGATCAGAACAACCCCCTCTTCATCTCCACCTCTTGGAACAAATGATCCTTCAAGTTCGAAATTTGAGGAGGATTTGGAAGCATGCAAGGAGTTCTTACGGTGTGAAGTAATCAGTGAAATCTCACCCTCCGTGGCTCATAGAGAAGAGCATGGAGCCATTCCAACCCCACCAGATCCACCAATTTGCAGCTGGCACAGGGGAACTTCACCCGTTCAATTCCTTGCCTCTCAACCTCGTCGTTCCCCTTCACCACCACCTGCACCCCCGCCTTTGCCACCGCACTTGTCCTTGCTCCCATCGCCACAACCATTGCCCTCACCTTCGCATCCACCCTCAACACAATCCTTGTTTATTCCTTCAAGAACAGATGTGCCATCTCCCCATTTACCTCATCCAGCAGCTTTTCATATAAACAGTATATCATCGCCATCTCCACCACCACCTCCACCTCCACCTCCGCCTAGAGAACATGAACTTATTTTCCCTTTGCCTCCAATTTCACCTAAAAGGCATGTCACATCGCCACCTCCACCACCTCCTCCTCTTGGACGACATCAAGCACCTTCCTTTTCTGAGGATCATGTAATAGCTCTGCCTCCACCTCTAATAAGGGATGCCATTATTCCGCTGCCACCGCCACCTCCACCTAGAGAGAGCGTGGGGGAGTTCCCTCTACCAGAATGTCAAGTTGGAACCCCAATTCCGCCCTCTCCTGGAGGAAGTAAAACAACTCCACTGCATTCTCTTATTGGAAGACCAGAAGGGACTCTACTACAAGATGGTATTCAAAGTGGTGCTCCATCGCCGCCGCCACCCCTCGGAGGGATATCTCTACGTGGAGCACGTGGAGTGGCTCCACCGCCGCCGCCACTTCCCGGAGTACCTCCACCTCCTCCGCTACTTCCTGGGGTACATGGAGGAGCTCCACCGTCTCCTCCTCCTCCCCCTCCAGGTGGAAGAGGAGGTGGCCCCCCTCCCCCTCCTGGTGCACCTTCTCCTCCAATGCCCCCTGGAATACGTGGTGGCCCACCACCACCTCCTGGATTACCTGGTGGCCCCCTCCACCTCCCGAGTACCTGGTGGCCCCCCTCCGCCTCCCGGTGGACGAGGTGGGCCCCTCCACCTGGTGGAAGAGGCCCTGGGCTTGCTCATTTTGGCGCAAGCTCAACTGCAGTACGGAAGTCATCTCTAAAACCATTGCACTGGGTCAAAGTAACAAGAGCAATGCAAGGAAGTTTATGGGCAGAACTACAAAAGCAAGCAGATGCTAATAGGTATTCTTGGTTATTTCAACTGTTTGTTTGCTAAAAGATATAAATTTTCATAACTGTTCTGATGATAAGCTGTCGCCATCAGGTTAATTTTCTCAGGAAAAAAAAACGTATATCTAGCACATTTTTTATTCTGCTAACTGGTAGCACCATGTATGCAGCAATTCCGAATTCGATGTGAATGAACTGGCGTCTCTTTTTACTATTGCTCCAAAGACAAAAGGCGGCTCGAAAACTGAAGGGGCTGGAAAATCTCTTGGTTCAAAACCTGATAAAATTCACCTGGTAACCCTCTCCAACAATTTAAAATAAAACATTCTACTGAATATTTTAGTGGCATGGAAGTTTATTGTGCATACAATGTTATCATCATGTGTTTCCTAGTACTTCTTTTCTTTACAAATCTGTAATTTTCTAGGACAGGTCCGTCCAGTGTGCAATGATCAACCCAGTTTCATAGTATGTCAATTACTTTAGGTTTAAACCACCATTAAACGATGATTGCTCTCTTAACACATCACATGTAAAGTCATCCACAGAAGTAAGTGCCTCCTCGAAGTTAGTCTGTGAGACTGATGTCATAGTAAAGTTCAGTACACGCAAGTTGCTATGGTCTTCTCTTGAGCTTAACTTAAGGGCAAGAACATGGGTGCTGTTTCACACTCAGTTTTGCATTCGTAGCATGTGTTAATTAATAGCTAACTCAAAGTCTGCTTTTCTAACATGAGGTTATTTGCATTAGACCTTTTTAGTGAATTTTCTTTCAAACTTATGTCGTTGTGGTAAAAAAAAGAAACCTGAAACTTTTGTTGGTCTCCTTAAAAATCCACAGATGGATATAAGACGGGCCAATAACACAGAGATCATGTTGACAAAAATCAAAATGCCACTCTCCGATATGATGGTAAGTGTCTCTCCACTAGCTTCTGCCTCTTAGTTCTTACAGAATGTGCAAACAACACGTGCCATTTTTTTATGGAGTAGGGATTAAACATGCATACAAGAAAGAGAGCTTAGTGGCAAGAAGCATGCCATAAGCAACCGTAGTAGCAAAGATGGCACATACTGTAACTGGAAGGGCAATTCTGTTGATTGCTTAAGTTCCTTCTAGATAGTGTAGAAGATCCAACATAACTTATTTTCACCAGTTCTGTTGAAGTGATAAAGTGAAAATTGTGCATTAACTCAAATATCAATTAGTTATAGGGAGATCTATTTTTGCCTGAAATATTGCTTGGATGTCCTTGGCATATTTGTTGTTCAGAATCACATTTTTTTTATAAACTCGAGAACTCACGGAAAAACTAAAGCTGCTTCATTTTTTAAAACCATCTCCCTGTTTTGTATGCGGAGTTTACTCAAAATTAAGTTTGGTTTGTTAGTGAGTTGAGTCAATAGTGAAGTAAGTTTAAAGCGCACTGTTCATTCAGAAATTCGTTGCTCATTTGTAAGGCATGTGACTGCATATCAGATATTTTAATATGTAATTATACTTTCTCTGCCTATATGTCTTTACTTTCTCTACTTCCAACAGAGTTCTGCTCTGGCTTTGGACGATTCAGTTTTAGACTATGATCAGGTTGAAAATCTCATAAAGTTTTGCCCAACAAAAGAGGAAATGGAGCTTCTAAAGGTTGTTTTCTAATTAACACTTCCTTGAATTTTCCTCGTGTCCCTAATTAATCATGAATAATTTTCTTCTCTAAATTTCTTGCGAAAGTAAGTAAAGTATTTTGTAAATTTTGGTTGTCAGAATTACACCGGAGACAAGGACAGTCTTGGAAAGTGTGAGCAGGTAAATCTCTGTCTTTTGGCTTACAAGTGTACTCTCGTGTTTCATCTAAGTTTACCTGATTATTCATAATTAGAGCTTCCTATTCTGTTATCTACTATTTTCTTGTCATATTTGATCTCAACTGAAATTTTAATTATATGTTACATTTGTACTTCAGTTTACCTTACTATTTATGTTTCTTTCATATGCAGTTCTTTTTAGAATTGATGAAGGTGCCAAGGGTTGAATCGAAGTTTAGGATATTTGCATTCAAGATTCAGTTTCAGTCACAGGTCATACACTGTTAATTTTTTAGATTAAGGTCATTTGTGTTGTTCATGGCTTTCTCACTCTCCACTTATTTCTTTCCTGCTTAGATTAGGGATGTTAGAAGGAATTTGCAGACTGTGGCATCAGCTTGTGAGGAGGTAAACATTCTAACAACTCAGAAATTTTCACATTCAGCACTCATCTTTAGCATGCAAGAACTCATCTCTGTTATACCAATCAGCTCAGAGGCTCCGAGAAGCTGAAGGTGATCATGAAGAACATTCTGTTGATTGGGAACACTTTAAATGAAGGAACACCAAGAGGTAAGTATCTTTGATAATTTCTAACCATCATATTAGTTGGGAGGAATGCTCCAACTATCATCCTATCGCACGATACCAGCTTACTTTCATTATCAAGAAAACAAATTGTTCTGTAGATGGAACAATGTGAAACTATTTTGGGGGAGTAGATTGAAATGTACCAATATCAACGTATTACATCTTCAGGGTTTCTAGGTTACCAAATAATTTTAACTTCCTGTTGCCTCATATTTTCTTTTTGAAGAAATTAGTTGTAATTTTCTTTTTGCTATTTCCGTGCAGGCCAGGCTGTCGGTTTCCGCTTGGACAGTATCCTAAAACTTGTAGAGACCCGTGCAACCAGCAGTAGAACAACACTAATGCACTTTCTTTGCAAGGTACAGAAATAGCTGCCAGACATTTATTTGATTAAGAAAGAGGAAAATGATATTCCATAGGTAGCTGATTCATGGCAATCCCCGTAGAATCCTGATCTAGATCACGCAAACCACTTCATTGTTTGGCAGTGATCTGATTTGTGGCAGTCTGCCTTCCTATTCCGTGGGAGAATGAGGGACGGAAAACCATTGATGTTAACCTGATGACAAGGTCCAGGAGACATCCATGCCTGCCTTGTTCTGGCTGTTGCTCATGCAGCCAGACGGGCTCCCTGGTCACTTCCTTGATGGGACAGCCTTTCCCTCCTAGATGAGATGAGTGGCATGGACGTTCGGAAAGTGTAGATGCTCGAGAGGCAGAGAGGTGAGCACAAGGACGACCTGCTTGTGCACGTAGACTGGCAATTCACAGCGCCTCTAGCTCTGGGGCGAATCCGATTTGTCTGGTCGATGCAAATCCCTTCCTGCCTGGAACATGGTTTGCAAACCCAAGGACAATGGGGGCCAATATGCTCGATAAAATGCGCATTAGAAAGTTGCTAGGAGAGAGAAGGGAGAGAAGTCAAACATGCCATCGTGGCAGTTTTCGTTAACAAGTCCTGCCACATAAGCCTGTGTACTCAAATGACTATTTGTGCGATTTATAACGCCATGCCTCAGACTTGGTAGATTTTAGAAAAATCACCAAAAGGGGTACGGACCTGTGATTTTGCCGACAATTGTGGTAGATTTGTGCAATTTACTCCATTGCGTAGAGATTGGGGTGTAGAACATAGGTTAGGGCATGACGAACGAGAGAGAGACTAGATTGATAAGTTTATCGTTGCTTGATTTAATCTGTTATATGCTAGTCCATCATATAGAACAACTAACTTGACCCACAAGTCGGACCACAATTCTAACTCAATGATACGGGAATTGTTGTAAACGTGGACGCAAACATTAGAATCCCATTTGTTATAGATTTTAAGAAAACTAATTGACAATATTTTTCTTGGTTCGTGCTGCTTATTTTGCATCCATACAGTATGCTTCAAAATATAATGACTAGTTTAAGTGTTCTTCAGTCCCTTGCAGGGAAGTCACCAGAATTACTGGATTTTCATGAGGATCTTGTTAGCTTGGAAGCTGCTTCGAAGGTATTTGTGATGTCCATGTTGACTAATTGTATAACTTACATCAATAATATTTGTTATATTTTCTTATCTTATTTAAACAGTTACAACTGAAAGCATTGGCGGAGGAACAACAGGCGGTTGTAAAAGGTCTAGAGAAAGTTGAACAGGAACTAACTGCTTCAGAAACCGATGGTCCAGTTTCTGATGTTTTCCGTAAGGTACATTTCCCAACCTTTTTCGGTGTCTTGAGTCCATCAGAATTTATTGAAGTGTCTTGGTGGCTATTTTGTATTTGTTTTGTTATGTCAGCAAGCAGATGACTTCATGTTTTCTTGTATGGTGCAATGTAGACTTTAAAGGAGTTCCTTGATGCTTCTGGTGCTGATGTACGCTCTCTATCAGCACTCTATGTTGAAGTAGTAAGCCTTTTGTGGCCCTCATTGCTTTCATTACCAACAGTGTACACTTTAAATCTGTCCCCTTTTGACGTACAAGTGCTGACAGGGTAGAAGTGCAGATGCACTTTCCCTTTATTTTGGAGAAGACCCTGCAAAATATCCGTTTGAGCAAGGTAATTCATGCCAAGTTATCAATTGCATTGGTCTATGGGAGATGTGCTAAAAGAATGTACATTTTATTTCCTCCTTTTCCAAATATGCTTGTGAAGCTATAGTGAAGATAATGTGTGGTAATCATTTATGCACCTGGATGCTAGAATGAGGAACTAGAGAGACTATGGATGTTTTGGACTGATTTAAAATGGTGTCGTAAACTGTACCTGCCGTTCACCAGGACAATAATACATTCTCAATTGGTTTTTGCAATAAGTTAATCGACGTTTCACCTGGAAGTCTGAAACCAGGGTTCAGAAAACTTCTTGAGATTCATTGGTAGCTGTTCTAACCAGCTAAAGGCGAAAATTTGAACCTCTGCTGAATTAATGATGGTTTTCTCCAAAGTACTCCAAGCTAGACTTATTTATTCATGGAGATTTTGGCTTATTGCTATTTTCCCACTTAAGTCATTGGTTTATAGGCACCGGTGTCCAGTTTTATCAACACTCGGGAAGGGGTTGGGATCACCATTTACTTGAGCATCTGATCTTGACTGACTTGCTTATTTTCCTCAAGAATACTCCTAAACTCTACTAATTAGATCAGCTGTAGTCTTTCCTTCACATATAAAATATAAAATATGATATCACTGTCCTCCATTCCTTCTTGCATTTCCTCATCTACGAAATAAAGCAAGCATTTCATTGATGTCCCTCTTACCTCTTACTCATATTGAATCTTGAAAACTCTGCAGTCGCTTCGACCCTTCTGACCTTTGTGGGGTTATTTCGGAAGGCACACGAGGAGAATCTGAAGCAGATTGAGGCTGAGAGGAAGAAAGCACAGAAAGAAGCAGAAAAGGAAGCAAGCCAGGACAGAACTCCTGTAAAATCAAAAGATGGACTTGCAGACAGATCACCAAGGTCACCGTTCAAATGATACCTGTCCAGAAACGATGTGGCCATCAGGTTTTTCCTCAACAGACGGCCCCTGCTAGCCATGCAGATCTTCAGGAGGCTCGACTGTTGCCAAATGCATGACTTCCTTGGGGACACCTTATGCTTACAAGACAAGGTAACATACAGTTAGGCTTTTTTATTCTAACCTGTGAAATATTCTTATCGGTATCACCCTAACCTATAGTCATTTATTATGTTTTGTACAGATACTTCGGGTGGGACATCCATGTTTGATAGCACATGACACTGTAAAAAGCTAGCCCAACAGCTATTGTAGGTTTATCTGTACAGATATCTTACTAGGTTTTCCCCTACTGTTTACACTAGCAGTAGCAGCAGGAGTAGGTCAGCTGTTGTAAACTAGGAAAATGCAAGAAATGATTAGAGTTAAGAGGAAATAGAAAAGGATTAGTGTCTCCACAGAAAATATACAGACAGCTGTTAGGCAGTTTTCTAACCATAGGTTGACACCCTGTAATCCAACCCAGTGATCCTCCAAGATGTGATATGTATCTTTGGTCGTTTATGCTCCGACTCAACCATCAATCGATCTATAGAGTCATGATTTTGACTTGCATACTGGCAAATCTTGCGTCAAAGCTCTTGTGCATGAACTGTCTCAAAATAACAATCTTTGGTTATATCTCCATATCGATTGAAATGTGAGCTTCAGTGTTTTGCAGCGATGACAGCCGAAACAGAAAAAAATAGCCCTGTGTTGCTTATTTGCATTGCACACTCTTCTTTTTTTGCTATCTTTGCTCTTCTCTTACATTTGTGGTCCATGACACTGCATAATCTGTTGTAGAATTTGTAGTGATGCTGTAATTCAAGTGCTCCATACATGGCCCATCTCATGTGATCTCATTATCTGACAGTTCAAAGGCGGCGGCTGCGCTCTGGTGTACTTCCAGCTTCCCCTTCTACGCCAAGACCCAGGCGGTGCTCTGAAGACGGCGGCTATGTCGGCGGCTTCCTGGCCGCGGTTCGTTGCAGATCGTCGACTCGGGTGGAGTTGGCGGCAGCGCGCGGTACGGCGGACACCGTGGTGAGGCGGCGTCGGTGGTGCTGGGCCCTCAAGGACTGGTTTGTATTTTCTGGTTTCCTGAGGTTGTTCTGCTAGTTCTTTGTTCTTTGATCTGTACCCTGTAATCTCAAAAAAAAAAAGGCAGGCATTAGAATTTAAAACCTGACAGATTTGATCACCAGGGTGCAGGAACACAACATGGTTATTCTGTACTGCAATGTCTTCTCCAAGGTCCATGTGAGAGAAACTTTACTCGGAAGTTTTTGCAGCTGCTAGCGTGGTCTCCCACAAAACAAAACAAAAAATAATACAGAATGCTGAACCATTGTTTCCTCTTTTTCGTGCAGCGCAAAGTTCCCTGCTTATTTATATCGGTTCAACGGAATGTTCTCTGCTATACAAATAGAATCTTCTTTTACATGTCATTTCCATGCCAACAGAAAAAAAAATGAAGAAATAAACTATCCAGCAAAGAAAAAAGAACACAACTATCCCAATTCACTGTATGTTTCTCTGAATCCTTCATCAAGAGTTTCTCAGAATCGCAAACCTATGTGGCTATATGTCTACAATGGCTTCGATCGGAATGGTGAAGACGATGCCAGATGAGCTGATCAGGCCTGGAGGTCACCCTTCTCCTCCGGCTCCAGCTCTCTGAGCTCGTCGGCGTCACTCCTCTTGCAGCAGCTCCTGTAGAACATGCAGCTGACGATGATCTCGAGGACGACGCAGAGCGCGTGGATGTAGGCGACCGAGAATGCCTCGCCGGCGACCCCCGGCGCGAGCCTCCGGGCTTTCCGGCGCTGCGAGACCACCCGCAGCTGGAACAGAGCCTCCGCCGCCGCCATGCCCAGGTTGGTGGGCAGCGCGAGCGCCAGCGCGGTGGGCACGCTGCCCCTGATCAGCACGCACGCCCTGAGCACCGCGCCGTGGCCGGCCACGCCCCGCTCCATGGCGGCCACGACGAGCGCGAGGTTGCACACCACGGTGGCGACGCCGATGGCCACCGAGTAGGCGATGGCGCCCGCGGCGGAGAGCGCGAGCGTGGACGCGTGGGAGGTGAAGCCCAGGAGGTCGGCGGCGCCGAAGGCCAGGAAGAGAAGCGAAAAGACGGCGGCGTTGGCGGAGAGCATGACGAAGGAGCCGAAAAGGTGCGTGGCGACGAGCGCCGGGTACGCGCGTGCGACGGCGCCACATGGCGGGAGCGACGCGCGCTTCCTCCGCCGCCGCGGGTCCGTACCGAGCGCCTCCGGGGCGAGCACGCCGGCGACGCAGGCCTTGGCGAGCAGCAGGAAGGTGAGCGCGACGGGCAGCGTGGCGGCGAACGTGAAGACGGTCTGCGAGAGCTTGCCGTTGAGCAGCGCGAAGAAGGACGAGGGCGGGAACCCCGCGGCGTGGAACATCTCCCGGAGCCGCGACGACACGCCGCGCAGCGCCGGCGACGACGGCGCCATGGCCTGGGACGCGAGCACGGCCGCGGAGAAGGGCAGCGCGAGGAGTGCCGCCACGGGGCTGAAGCAGTGGTATCCGTCGAAGAATGCCACCACCGCCGCCCTCATCACCCTCCCGGCCCTCCACGCCGTCGACGTCGACGTCGCGCCATACCCG
Source organism: Poa pratensis (assembly GCA_947311845.1). NCBI lineage: Eukaryota > Viridiplantae > Streptophyta > Magnoliopsida > Poales > Poaceae > Poa > Poa pratensis. The sequence goes on from CAMZMU010000041.1 coordinate 13,377,096, forward strand.
AGCTGCAGCAACCCTCCTCCCCTCCTCACCATGGCGCAGATGAATCAAGACTGACGGATCGAGGAGTACGCAGCAATGGAGTGTGAAGCTAGCTAGCTACGTACTGCTGGTGGAGTTTTATGGTTGCCAGGTCAGGCTGCGTAGTGTGATGGTTGGCAGGTCAAGAAGAGGATGAAGAAGGAGGAGTGTCTGTCAGTTGATCTCCGCCACGCCAACCACCGGTCGATGGAACTGACCCGGTAACTGAAACAAAGAACCCGAGAGGAAGCAAAGGTACCAAATTTATACTTCCTCCCGAAATACATGGAGTGTAAAGCTAGTCAAAAATCAATGCTTTCTAAGCTTGACAACAAATAAATATACACCCTTGCAAAAAAATAAAAAAAATATACAATATACGAAGATCTACAGTAGCAAATTTATCAATAGATTCACCACACGATATATTTTGACAACCTATTATGCAAAAGATTCAACACAAGTGCACATAACTATGAAGATTTGCAATACCGAATCAATACCAATAGATTCACTACAACATATATATTCATAATATACTTATCTGATGTCGCAAATGTTGATATCTCCTTCCATTTATTTTTTAGATGAAAGGCACTAGGTGCCAGACCTTAACTTAATAAGGCCCACCTTCAATTTATTTGGTCATACTACATAAATTTTGCATTTCCACTAAATTTATATGCCATGTATTTTGGAACGGAGGGAGTAGCTACTCTCTCCGTTCACAATTACATCGCGTTCTGCATTTAGTCGGAACCAAACTTTATAATTTTTTAACAAATATAAACAAAACAATATCAACACACATAGTGTAAATTTAATAGTATTCAAATCATCTGAATGCAGAGGCTGGGGGTACCCTCCATTTCTAAAATAAATAAAAAAATAGTATTCAAATCATTAAAAACATATTTATATTATATTCATTTGCAATTATAAATATTGATATTTGCTATGTATATTTGATCAAACTTTGAATTTTTTTTGTACTTTGTAAAAAAATCAAACGCGAAGTAAATAAAACGGAGCAAGTACTGATTTTCAAGCTAGCTAGCAATTAATGATCATCTCCAATTGTATCTATCAGATGACGATCGATGAAGTTATGCATCGCTTGCTTCTTTGCAAGCCCTTGCTATATGTCAAGGGTTTTGGTAACATCATCAAACTCATCGTCTACCTGGCTTATTACTCCATGTACTTACAAAAGAGGCGCTAGCATTGTAGAGGTGACGTCGGGTGCAATGCAAGGCGATGCGGCCGGTGTGGTGCATATATGCGAGTGACGACGAACAGGGTTTGGCGCGCACTCGATGATCAGAATCGACGGATGGATATATGCAGCGCACTACCAAGGACAAGCTAGAGAGCCTGGCGGTGGAACCGTGGCGGTGACGGTGCTCCTTCGATGGTTCCGACGTGGCGTGAGTTTAAATCGCGTGCCCAAGCAAACACCTCAGCTTTTGTCAGCTATCTTCTTCTTCTCTGTGCTGAGCATATGCACGATGTCTCGATCGTATCGCCGTCCCTTGAGGGAAAAAATGTTCATAATGAACATACATATATTCTTAATTTTTTTTCCGGGCGACGACGCCGAGAAACAACGCCGTCTGCTGTCCGTCGCACGTGGCTCACTGCCGTGAGCACTAGCGACTCCTCCTTCGACGAGTATTCCTCCCACGACGACGACGATGCTGAGGAGCAGCTCACAGGGAGGCGTTCGTACGACGGGGTGATGACGTTCCTAAGCGCCAAGTACCTGCTCTGAACGCCGCGCGGGGAAACATCGTCATACCAACACCCGACTGCTCGAGCCGTTAAACGCGAACAATTTAGAGTGTGCCCACACCGAGCACATCGCACACATGTGAGCGGGAGGAGTATCGTCGTCGCCAGCGCAGACTCCATCTCTTCTCCTACTCCTACGAGTTAATTAGTTCGTTAGAAACAAAGTCATTACGAACACTCCATACATTGAGCCAATTTCCGAACCTATGCGAAATAGTTTTTAGTTGTGAAACCTACGCACAATGCTCCATATACTTCAGGGGAAAGGACATTCAAGAAATAACTGGTGTATTGATTTATCTTTGACACAAAAAACAACGCTTCATGCTACCCTGTCAGTTTCACAACTTCAGAATTTTGGATGACTGCAAACGACCGACATGTTTTGCCTTGTGTGGGAGGGATACACACCACATACACCTGATGATGACCTGAACCTGATACGCCGAACTGATAGAACGACGTTAGGTGGTCGGTCAAAATGGGACGACGGAGTCGACCTATCACTCTCGCGGTTGGGCGAAATTAGGCCCGCGACGGAATTCACCGGCCCATGCTGATTGGCAGTTACCACGGTCGATGACTTTCAGCAAAATCGACACTGTTGATCTGGGTGAAAGTTTAACACAAAATGAACCTCGGCCGAAACTATTTTCACGGGTCTGACCCTTTCGAGTAGCGCCCCACGATCAGGTTTTACACTCTACAGGATAGCGCCTCATGATCAGCCTTAACACATGTTGCCAGAGATCCGGACGTGTAAAGCCTTGTGATCAAGCACTATGGTGCAGTCATGTAGCGCCTGATCACAAGGCTTTACACTTCCGATACTTGAAAACCGCCGCGCGGCCCGTCCCTAACCCTAGCTCTTCCTTCCCCATTCACCTGACCCGAGCAGAAGACATGGCGGCGGCGGCTGTTCTCTCCTCCTCTCTAGCTTTACACTTCCGATTAAGAGCGAGCCGCGACGGGCCTATCCCCAACCCTAGCTCTTCCTTCCCCATCCACCCGACCTGAGCAGAAAACATGGCGGCGGCGGCTGTTCTCTCCCCCCCTCTCTAATCCTTCACCAAATACACTCCGATTTGAAAGAAAAAGCGAGGGGATTTCGTCCCCAACTACTTCCCGCGGGTAATCTCCTCTGATTCCCCAATTTCTGTCCAATAAAATCACCCCATTTGGCCTCCATGTGCACGTTTCGGTTTAACCCTAGTACGTAATTGATTTCGATTTTGTTGTTGAACCATGGCATGCTTGTATGATCTTTAGCATTAGGTTAACTATAGTATTAGTTGGTTAGAATTTAGTAGTCTTTTTTTGCTTAGAAACCGTAGCACATATTTTGATTTGTAGAATCTGTAGATTTCGGTTTTAGACTAGTGGGGGAAATATGTGTGGAGGAAATTTTGAGTATTGGGCATATCAACGTCGGCAAGAGAAGAAACACGAAGATGCGGCAAAGCAACGTCAAAAGGATTTTGTCGAGAGAACAAAGAAGTTATGGGAGCGATAACGTCTTGAAAGGGAGAGGGAGAGTCAAATCTTCCGGGAGAGGGTGCTTCGTGAGGCTCATCTTGCAAGGGAGAAGGAGGAGGAGGAGGAAGGGGAGTGCACATCCAAAAGGAATGACAAGGGAAAGGGACCTCGCTCCACACAATAGAGCTATGTCATGCTCATCATGTTGTGGGAACTATGACATGATTGCCGGGACTCCACTATGTGGATTTTATTTTGAACCTTCTTGTCATTTCGACTTTGCTATTCGATGTAGTGTTGAACTTTGAAATGTATGAACTTGTTGTTATTATGCTGTTGTTGTGTACTCTATCTATTTTTAAGTTCTTGTTTATTTCAAATATTGGCCGAAATGCTTTCAATTCCACCAACATTACATTTTGGTCGAAACTTGCCCAGTTTAGAGGAATAGCGCCTTACCATGAGGCGCTATGCCTCCTATATCGTGTAGTCCAGAGAGCAACAGAGAGCCCAGCGAAGGAAACTAGCACGGGAAAATCCTAAGTCAATGTGTAGCGCCTTACCAAAAGGCTTTACAGCGTCAGAAGGTGTAAAGCCTTGCGGTAAGGCGCTACAAATTGACATAGGATTTTTGCTGCTGGATTCATTCGCTGGGCTCTCAGTTGCTCTCTGGAGTGGAAAATATAAGAAGTATAGCGCCTTACCATAAAGCTTTACAGCACCCAAAGTAGTTAAATTTTGAAAAAGGTACATAACCACAACTTCTACAGCAATGAATACAATGATGCAAACAAAAAATTATATTACTTACTACAGAACAACTTAATAATAACAACTTCTTCAAATTTCTTAATTCAAAATAACGGCAACAATTTCATGACCACATCATCTATCAAAGTTAAATAATGATACAGTTAGACACACAATTCTACAATCTCCACACAACTACTCATCACATATTGCCTTCATCCTTTTGATGTTATCCTTGGTAGCATTATTTGCCTTGAATAGATCAAACAAGGCGTACTCTACCTTCTTCTTCTCGTCCTTAAGGTCTCTCTTCTCTTTATCCCATTGATGCTCCTTCTCCTTCATGGCATCATCTTGTCTTCTATGCACCAATTTCAGCTCACGAACCACTGACTGCAACAGTTCAATTGTTATCGCCATCTGACGTTTCACATCATCATGTCCTTCCTCTTTCTCCATGGCCTCCATTCTTGTGCCCCTGATGAATTTGTTCACTTCGCCTACCATATTGTTGTACTTCCTCTCAATCTTGTTCTTCTCATCTGCCACCTCTTTTAGTAGCTTTGCATTCGCAATCATCTCATCAATTCTAGAACCATTACTGTCATTATACATCCCCCACAGTCTTCGCAGGGCATTCTTCGCAGTTTCTAGCCATTCTGCATCTACCCAAGCCACAAAACCACGGTTCTTTGCCTCCTAGAAAGTAGATACCACAAAAATAGTGATTTACAAACCATGTTCAACAGAAGCAACCATTCTGACACTACTTCTACTTACATTGTCAACATAACACATGTAGAAACGCAGTCCAGTATCGTAACTTTCGAATGCTACACACTTCCAAGGGGAGAGCTTGTGGACGCGGCAAAACGAAGGAGCATCCGTGCTATACCGAAGAATGTGGGGTCCTCGCAGGTATCGGGGGCTAAATCACTGTCGGGGATCTCCTAATCGGCACAAGATATCAAAATTATAATACCTAAATCGACGAATTGCATTCAAACCTAACCCTAAAGAAGAGGAGTGAAATTGAATCCTACAAAAAGGCTTACCGAGAGGAGGGACTCGCCCTCGCGGGAACTAGACAAGTATGCCAGTTAGCCATCGTTCCTCGGCCCGACGGCGGTGGTGAGCAACGCCGATGGCGGCGCCGGCGGCGGCCGTGGCGGAGAAGGAGACAAAGAGGAGTGCGAGAATGGCTGGCTAGAGTTGGGGACGGACCACGCGGCGGTTTTCAAGTATCAGAAGTGTAAAGCCTTGTGATCAGGCGCTACATGACTGCACCATAGCGCCTGATCACAAGGCTTTACACGTCCAGATCTCCCCCCCCCCCCCCCCCCCCCCCGTGGCCTCGGCTCGCCACGCTGGCAACATGTGTAAAGCCTGATCATGAGGCGCTATCCTGTTGAGTGTAAAGCCTGATCGTGGGGCGCTACTCGAAAGGGTCAGACATGTGAAATAGTTTCGGCCGAGATTCATTTTGTGTTAAACTTTCGTCCAGAGGTTAATAGTGTCGATTTTGCCATCACTTTCAGGCTTCAGAGTCATACGCAACTATATATAACCCTTTTTTAAATTTGAGGAATTGACACCGCATGTAGTTGAGAAATGACAAGGCAACATGCACGCTTACTTGCTTAGGTTAAGGTTCGAGGCACCATGCATATCCCTAGCACAACATGCTACCTACCGAAAAACATTGTAATTTTTTAATGCATTTCGTTCCATTATCCACTTGCACGTGTCAAGTAGTACCTTTTTTTAATCTGTACATGGTCAACTACATTATATCCCATGCTGTATAAACTATAAACGCCTTTAGCTGAAGATTAAATTTTCTAGGAGGAGTTTCGATTGTGATACTCCCTCGGAAAATGATGTCGCTACAATGGATATATCAGGAGAACTTGAGATGGATCCTAGATCTTGCCCACATTTGGTGTTTCTGGTTGCCTAGCTTGTTCTTCTCTCGAGTAAGTATTCAGCAAAAAACTAAAGGGGAGCTAGCTTAACCAGACAGCCAGTAATTAGAACCCCAAAAGAGTACTGTAAAGAAGCCAACAGCTTTTTGACTGAGTTTGTGCAGCTTTTGTACTCAAAGTGCGTGTATATGTAGCAATTACTCTGTTTATGCACATGCACATATGCGTATATATAATGCGTTTGACTTTGTGTAACTTAACCTTTACTGATCTCATCATTAGGAGAGACTAGCTGAGATTGTTGAGCTGGGACTCAAGAAGGCTTACTTGCATGCACTTTCACTTTCTTATAACTGATAGAGATGAACCATAATTGACCATCTTGTTTTTTCTGTCGAGCCTCTTTGGTCTTTACCAACAACAACAAGGCCGTACGCCAAGTTTGGTAGGAAACAATCCAAAAGGGTAGAAGAGAGGCTTGAGTAATGGACCACCGGTGGCAAGTCAATTCATTTGGTGGAAGAGCATATTACAAACAACACCCAAACCACCTCTCACTGTTCCATCCTCTCCTTTCTTTTCCCATTTATCAATCATTTTTTGTTTCAGAAATGGAAAACTGTTCCGAAAAAGTCGGTGCTGGCTTGAGCTGGTTGCTAGTACCTATCACTAGTTTGTATAGAATTGCAAAAAATAAATGGTACAAAATCTTCATAAGTATCTGCAACAAAGACTGAAACCAACAACAAATGGCTGAATATTGGCTAGTTTCTTAGCAAGTTGTCATTATTTGAACAAATCATTCTCGGTCCTATGGTGCCACTATAATGTTGCTAGAGCAATTGTGCTTCAAATATGCATACACGGATCTGCATCCAAAACTCCCAACCGCCATCCACTATGGCAGTATCCACACAGAGGGACATTTCTGTAATTTTCAGAGCGTCTTGCTTGGAAGAGTCATAGGAGATAAGGCACCAGCTAAGCCCCCCATCTTCCTACATTAATCAGCGTTGATTTATCTAAAAAAATAATCAGCGTTGAGGAATTTTTGAGCCCGGAATGCACGCAACCACAACATCCAGATCAAAGGACCACAGCTCACGTGAGTATATACCAAATAATTCTCAGATCCAATACAATGCAGATAGAACAGGATAAATCATGGTGAAAATATGAATACCTGTTGTCTCGAGTCCCATGTTTTGTTAGGCGTACGCGTCTAGTTAATGAACACATTTTGGTTGTGGCTGCCTCTTCTTAGTTACCAGTTCATTACATTTATCTCCTTAGTTTGTCGGTCATCTACCAAAATCCTGCAGGTTTGGTGGCCTCTCTGTATCCTCCTACATACATACATACTTATTTCTAACAGTTCAACTGTAATGTAGATACAAAAATGTTGTTATTCTAGCTCCAATTTGTTTCCAAGATGGCTACTCCCTAACAGTTTGGTTTGTTCAGTCATCATCATCGACATTGTATCATACCAGGGTGCATGTATAATCATTTTGGCAGCAGTACGAACTGTTTGGAATAGAGACTCCACCGATTCGGATACGCAGATTTATTATCATCTATTTGTTTCCAGGATGGCTACTCCCTAACTGTGTTTGATTTGTTCACATCACCATCTTTCTAATCATTGTAATCATACCAGGGTGCGTGTATAATCACTTTGGCTGCTGCAGCACGAACTGTTTGGGATGGAGACACGCGATGGATATCGACGTCTAAATTGCAGTCTGCTAACTATCAGTCTATCACTATAATAATTTCTTCTCCAGCAATCTTATCTGTAAACTATATATCTGAAGATTTTGCCTCGCATGTAATGATACGAAGATCACAAGTTGCATTTCTGCGAATTTTACGACACCGGTTTCGGATGCGTGGGTTTAACCAAAGTAACTCATTCTCTGACCCGCTATAGACATTAATTTAATGAAATGTGACGAATATATACGGCGCGCGGCACAGCCCATGAGCCTCCAAACTCTCAAGTGGACGAAGAGATGACAAAGAATCATGGGGGTGCAGATGCGGCACCAGCTGCCAGTGTGTGTGTGTGTGCACTGGTGGTGTTGGGTGGTCCTAATGACAGCATAACCACCGTTTAATTAGGGTTTGGTCCATGAATAATGGGTATCTCTTGTCTATCCCCTGCTGCACTGTGCAAATCTGCTTGCAGTATATATTCCCCTGGTCATCATGCTTCTTCCAGCACTGTGCATGACTGTTCCTCCAGCTTACTATTTGGTTCGTTGGGCATGTTTGTTGGGCTGGTCGCAGTCAACTCACTAACTTGCTACATGTGCTCAGACCTTGATGTGCCATGATCCAGTTGAATCTTTCTTTTCTTTTGCGTTATTTTCTTTTTCTTTTTCGATACGGATGCCACGGTTACTTGGCTTACGTGTTTTGTTCACGACAATATCAACGTTATTGTGCATTGAAAAATTGTTAGTTTCCGTGAGTTCTTGTAGTTTTCCTTGGTGAGAGAACTGATTGTGGTATATATCCTACAAGGAAACAGTAGCATGACGAGGTAACAGTATGTTCTCTGTAGAAAGAGAGAATGTGAACAGCGTCACGCGGACAGAGATGCATCTGCGAATAATTGTTGCCAAATGATCCAAGAGATCGGTCCGGCCCGTGTGTGGTGAAGGTAGTAGCATGTCAAGTTAGGTCAATGATAAGGAGCCCCTACCATGATATCCAGCTTGTATCCAACCGACCCATGGATTTGACTAGAATCCTTTAATTGCAGAACCAACTCAGCATGATCCTACATTGGTGCCACTGGAACATCTTTTCGGATTTGTTATTACTTTATCCCATTATCGTTGCAAAATGCACGACAAATCTAAACTTCACAAGCTTGACTACAAACACAAAAGAAAGGGTGGGAGTGGTTTGTAAGCAAATTCACTCACAAGTATAGTGGAGCTCCTTTTAGCGCAGATTCATGCTCCTATCATGAGTATTCAGTACATTACTCAAGTCAAGCAAAGCAGCAAAGGGTATGGTTAAGCAATCAATCAAGTTTTGGAGGGCGTGTGAAGTAGTGCAAAAGATAATAAGTTTCACTTTTCTTGCCATCTGGTGAACTCTGGTTGTCTTGCTTGGCATACTTTGGATGAGTAAGCATGAGAAAGCCACGTTAGTCAGCGTCCAAAGTGAGAAAGAGAGGTTTTACAGCAATTGCTGGTCACCAGAAAAAAGACAGTGAGAATGTACGACTAACAATTTTGATGTACGCACAGCCACTTCATTGATCTCAACAGAAGAAACACCAACAAGTGCATGGTTTGAATGTCAAAAGGGTCATAAATTCGTACTAAAGCATGCTCCATAATGTAGATAGTATCACAAATCCTAGCCGGGTGAAGAGCATTTTGCTTGTTTTATCAGACAGGTGCGCAGATTCATTCAGGAAAGACAAGTCTTCTCTGCCACACCCAAAGTGCTGCTTCAGTCAATCTGGTCAGTATAGGCTTCCTGAGCGACGTAGGTTTGCTCCAGGCCTGATGGGCTCCCCAGTGAAGGGATCAAACTTGTAAGGCTCCCCTGTGAAGGGATCAAACCTCATTTGCTGCTGTTCAGCAGAGTATTCGGCAGAGGACCTGGAGTTGAATTCCGGGCCTGTGTCTGTGGTGTACCCTGCAGATGGTGGCAATCTTTTTTCCCTAGGGAAAGCAGCTTCTCCGGCTGCTGGTCTTTCAGTGTAGCTATGTTCTTGTGTGTACCTTCGCTCGAGATGCCTCCCAGTGTCCTGTCTCGGTTCATGCGCTGATCTTTCGGTGTAGCTCTGTTCGTGTACAAATCTAGTACGATCCAGATGCCTTCCAGCGTCCTGCCTGGGATCATGCGCTGATCTTTCATTATAACTCTGTTCTTGTGTGTACCTTTGATCTAGATGCCTTCCCGTGTTCTGCCTTGGTTCATGGGATATTTGTTCTTGCCGCAGTCTTGGCTCTGGGTATCTTGCAACAGTGGGTCTTTCTTCAGCATATCTTCTTGACTGAGACACTATCGGATCGTCAACATAAGACGAGGAAGAATAATCAGCTAGGGAGCTGTATCTACTGCTCCTGCAAATAAAATGAATCTCAGTGATCACGTATTCACATGAAACAATTAGAATAGCATTCCAGTACAAGGATGCAAGATAAAAAAAGCTACAAAGTCAAACAGATAAGCCCTTTTTGTTCATTTTCCTTGAGGGTCTTACCCGGATGTCGTGTAATCATAATCTTGATGTCGATATCGCTTGGTTTGTATTTCAGAGTTTCTGGGCAAATAATTAGTGTCCTGCAATATATGTGCTACGCCAAAAGCCTCAACCTTGCGCTGCAAGTCAAAACTCCAGATGTTAGAAGGTATTGTCGCTCCCCAAGAAATACAGCACAAAAGAAACAGGGGTGATACTGAATAAGAGAAGTAACAACCTTAGCAATTAATGAAGCAAAATATTCTCCTTTACTGCGTTTATCACCACCTGTTATCAAAAACTGCATGAAGAATTAATCAAAATAAGCCAGTTTTTAGTCCAGGTAAGAGGCATTCCAAGAAGTTCAGGTAAGAAACTTTTCAAAAATTTCAGATAAGAGATCAGATCATTTATGTGAAACAATTACACACCTGATTAAGGACCGCAACAGCACCTGACTCAGGAAGCTCGTTGAGGCTCTTTATGCAATGGATGTCAATCTGAGAGAAATAGACAAGACGATGATGCTCTATCCCAAAATAAAGATAAACAAGAACATTTCTACACACTTACGTCGTATGAAGTGCCAATTCCAAGACGCAAAATACGAAGTAAGAGCTCCTTGACGGCTGAAGGTAGTGAATTAACAGCTGCTTCATAGGGGTTGGTGACATCAGACACCTAAAAGATAAAAATGGAGAAAGGTTCGCTATGTTAATGAATACACCACACTTTTCCTTACTGGAGAACGCATTTTAATCAACTCACTATATTCCTACAAACCGAGCTGAAAGTATTGATGTCAAATCTTGACACTTTATATAATTTTGTACGGAAAGATAATAAAATAGGTGCTTAGAAACAGCAACCATCTGATTCAATTATCCGAGAAATACACTTTATCAGACCACCCAGAGCTAGCAGGTTAATGGCCCTTCCAGTTCTGAAGCGACTGTACCAATCAGCCAAAGTTAAGACATTGGCACAATTTCAGTCTTGCACGTGAATCTTTTGACAATTAGACGGATATACTAGTGAGCTAAAACTTTAGCAAGTCAATGCCTAACTCAGTTGTGCAAAACAACAATTTAGTAAGGAGGTTATATCTTTTCTTAGAATCCAAACTTTGGCTTTAATGTGTTTGAAATGGAAAGTACAAACTGATTATATTTTTGGTGTACATCACCCATACCACATTCGATAGTCTTGGAGCTTTCATTTGATGATCAAGTGAATCATGTCGGTATCTGCCATGAGAATAATCTGGCTTGTCTCTTGATACATTTGACGACCGAATTTTCACCTCTTCACGACCTCTCTTATTATCGTTTCCACTACAGGTCGAGCAACTGAAACCTATTGTGATAAATAGCACCACAGCAAATTAGGGTAATCAAATTAAGAAGCAAGAATCTACGATTAGCCCAACAAAAAAGTATTCCTCTTCATGCCTGGATCTTGAAAGATGGTCCTCGGTCAGGTCCGCCGACTGTTTTACCATCCATTTCTTTTATAGCATTGTCAAGCTCCTGCAATCAATTAAGAATTAATGTGCATTACTTGGATGGAACTTAAGCTATACAACTTTAAAAGATATCAGAATTGACAAAACTACTTACTGAACGACTGCTGAAGTGAATGAATCCAACAGGGTATTTTCCTTTTCTTGAACCGCAATCCGCATTACCTAATTAGCAATACACGTCGCTTTAGGATTGACATCACACAGAAATTGGTAAATGCAAACAAGTGACAGACATGCTGGTGGACAAACCTCTCCAAAGCGTCCAAAAAGCTTTTTCAGATAGTCCTCATTAGCATTTGCTGGCAGATTACCAACAAAAGCAGTTTTAATCTGGGTATAACAAGCATAGAGAACACAATCAAAACAGAATAAAGCCATACTGAAATAAATAAGAAATTTTGATACTGAAATAACCTTGGCCATTTCATCAGCGTCCACATTGGACTCCCTCTCAGCCCAATTTATTGCAGGATGCAAAATACCACCAAGAAGAAAATCTGTTCTGGAACCAATGCGGAGTACACGTGCTGCAGCCTGTGATCGATAGTTTGAGGAGGAAAGGAATCAAAGGGAGATGATCTGTACAGATACCATGGAGTAAAGAGCATCTCGATGATGATATAGATATTTCCCTTTTGCATGCATATCACTAGCAAAACTCAGATCAGTGACGAACCAACATATTATGTTGATAAACATGTGTCCTTCATAATTGGCCGCTGTGATTCATGTCAGAAGTGAGATTCCAGCAGATGTGATACAATGACAGCTTAAGATTGTGAGCACTATAGTTGTGCAGAAACGAAGCTATGGAAAAGGCTAGATCAGCTTCTCACAGGCTTCCCCAAACATAAGGTTCCAGCTTTGGAAAGTATCTGATGGTCTAATTTATGAGAGAGATCGAGGGAGAGGAGACAGAAGTTTCTGGGAAACAATGAGTGCGCATGATTCAATTCAACGTCACTTGCACAGATGAGATAAAAAATGCTGGTTTCCATGTTCCAGTTCCTTATTCCTACATATTTCTCTCGCTTGTCTGATCCTAAAACTCGGATTACATTGGACCTGTACTACCTATCAGTCACTTTGTGTTTTCACACACGTTCTCGCAGTTTGTAGAGAAGGGGTGAAGCAAAGTAATTAGTAATGAGGGCAGAGTACACATTTAGCGGGTACTGGAAGTGCCATGAACTGCATACGCTATCAAAAGAAACCTTGATCTCTGAAGAAAATGAAGAACCAAACAACGAAAAGAGGTAGATAATTCAGATCAGTCATTGATCGATACAAGGGGAGAACTGAAGGACCTTTTCTTTCCTGTTGTCAAGGTGATTGAAACTCCATAGATTGATAATCGCATGTATGTTCCTAATTACTAGTGAGACCCATATAAAAGTGATGTACTCAATTTTTTTTAACAAGAGGTATATAATTATTCTTTTGGTGTATATCTCATTAATATACCATCCTTCCATGCAATGTCTCGTCAGATGCAGCAATCGCCACAATAGTTCATCTACTTAATCAGAAGGATTGGGATTGACATATAACACATGTTCGCAATACATATCCCCCCTGCACTCTGTAAATAAACTAGTACGATGGACAAAAGTTCTTGTGAAGATTAAAGGTTTAATTGAATATTGAAGGAATACATGAACTCGAAATTATTAAGTTTCATGCAACAACCAGTAGAACCAAAAATCCAAACTGATGAGAGGTTGGGCAATCTACATCGTCTCATGTGTGGCTCGATAAGGCCTAAACATGGACAGAAAGAGGCAACCAATTTCTTCTACAAACTGCGAAAGCTGAGACGTGACCCCAAGACCCGTGCTCTAATACAATATCAAGTTTCATGCAACAACCAGTAGAACCAAAAGTCTGAACTGGTGGAGAAGGTTGGTCAATCCACATATGCTTCAACAGAAATCATGGGACACGATATATCTCCAGTTCTTCTATTTCTTTACAATCTCAAATAAAGGTTTGTATGAGAAATTAAATATGGGCAACTCCTTGACAAGTATAAAATTGTTTGTGTTGGTTTTGATATCTTCTGCAGATGTGCAATGCAATGGGAACATTTTCATACGCAAATAGGTGATTGCAGAAGAATGTCCTTTGGGATATTAATCAGTCATATAAGAGAAAAAAAAAGAGAAAATATGTTTATAGAAGTTCATAACCAATACGAGTTACGAGTCCAAGAGATGGGTTCTTTGTCAGCATAACACAAGGTATGGTGGTTACTTGGTGTCAAACTGTCAATTCATCGTCTAGCTTCCTAACTTGAGATAGCAGCACTAAGGATATGCGATTACTTAAGCATGTAAGGACAGAATACCAGATGATTTTCTTTTGCTAGTAGATAGATTTATGGCAAGCAATAAAGCGCTGAATCATTCATCGGGCAGCAGTAACAGATAAACAGGAGAATCGTAGAAGCTAGATACATATACTGATATATACAACATGATGGTTTGATCCAATAAGATTGTTATAAAATAAGAGGCAATATTATTGGTCAAGACCTGCAAGATAAATCAATTGACAAGGCTATGGTCAACTATAGATAAACTAGCAACTTGGAAAGATAGAAAAAGCACAAATATTCTCGAGGCAATAAGATATGACAAGTAGCACATCACCTTTAATTGGGACATATTAAACAAGTTAAGGCAAAATTCTAGCAATTTTAAGATTTATCAGGTCATGTATGATAAAACAGAATTATCAGGTTATGACTCCGCAATAGAATGCATTCCATGATGCAGTTAACTGAAAACCAATTTCCTAGCACAGAATGGAGAATAAAGACTTACTCCATGAGAGGAAAATCGCACAAACGCAAAGCCTCGATTTAGACGTCTTTTGCTTGCTGAAGAATCAAGATTTGAAGCCGTTGCAAGATCAACTGATATAACATCTTTGAATGTCTGTACATAAAAGATAGACTCGTTAATGAATAAATGGAGAGAAAAAACCATGTTGTTTACAGAAGGTCGAGGTTCTACCTTATGAATCAACTCTTCAAATTCTACGACACTCCATTCTGACACAGGAATAAGAGAGCGCAGCGATAAGAATTTAGATGATAATATGCATGTGGTTTTTTCATAAGAAAGTGCTCATAAACCAACATTTAACAGGCTACTATGTTAAGAACAACTGTCCGTAGTACAAATTAAAAAAAATTCAGAGCCAATATACATAAAAAATTGTTATGAATCCACAACCAGAATATAATGTTATCCACAATTAAAGAAGTTATTGAGGACTTTCCAATACATAATGTGCATTGTGCAGCATGAATATTATTGCAAAAGTCAAACAGATAACGGTAAAATACTGAAGGGACAAAGGGTACAAAACCATGATCGAATGTGCACCTTCTCCGATGTTTTTTTTTTTTTGAAAAGGTGAGGGATGAAAATTACACTGTACTTATAGTAGAGTGACCAGCTTTGGGTGGTTAAGAGTTCTGGGATGAACTCAAGCTACACTCATAGAATAGTTGAGCATAAAAAAACAAGCTTTTTCC
Organism: Poa pratensis; assembly: GCA_947311845.1. Taxonomy (NCBI): domain Eukaryota; kingdom Viridiplantae; phylum Streptophyta; class Magnoliopsida; order Poales; family Poaceae; genus Poa; species Poa pratensis. Next base: position 13,392,338 of record CAMZMU010000041.1, read on the forward strand.
TCCTTAAAAAAAACAACACATCGCCTACCAGTCTCACTTCAGCAAATAGTTACCTTACATGACAAAACCAAGGAAACAACTATGAACAATGAAAATTATGACGAAAACAGGCTACATACGTCAGATGTCATACACTACACATAAAAGATGTCTCACTTCAGTAATTGATATGAAAACTTCAATTTCATCAATTTTAATATCATGTGATTTTTGTTTTTTGTACGCAGTTTCTGCATTCTAATTAGCAAGGTCTATCATAGCTGAAGTTTACCTTTGCAAAGATTTCCAAAGAAGAGAGTATCTTGATCCAAGGAAAGGTCAACAGCAAGTCTCTTTCCTTGAAGCTAGTCAAGAACAAACAACAGATATATTATGCTATAAATATTAATTATGAGGTGCAATAAAGGAATCATCTCTCCCAAAACTAAATCTAACAAAAATAATGACCAACATAGAAGTTAAGAACCAGTAATGCGTGCAGAATTATGAAATAGATAGATAGAAGTGTATAATAACTGGCTTGAATTTTCTTTAGTCATGCAGTTGAAGAAATGACCTTTATAATTTATTAACCTCTAGATCTTGCCATCTAACCAACAATAAGAAGCGGGTTGGTGGGTGTCAGTGATTTATTTACAAGCATGCCCAGTTTGCAGTCTTACAGTGAATCATCGAAAAATACTTTTACAGTAAACAACAAGGGTTGATTACTTCCTAAGTCCTCTTGAGATTTAACGGAATAGGGGATTAGAAAGTTGTGAAACATGTGTACATATGATGTTATATATATGGAAATTTCAGCAGCATAGTGAAAGAAGATTGCATCCTTACCTCAATGCCATTCTTTTGCCTTTTAGCAATATGAGCATACTCCCTTTTAGCAAAACGCACAAACCCAAATCCCTGAGGAAGTTCAGGAAAATTAATGTCGATACAGCTTCATGATAAAGTTACTCAATAGTACATTATATGTCTGAAGGACATAAACATGTATTGTAATGTTGTAGGTGCTGCGATAGAATCAGACCTTGGAAACGTCATTCTGATCCTTCATTATGCGCAAGTCAACAATCTCACCACAAGGAGAAAATATCTGCCGATGATATGGTCAGTCCAAGGAGTATGTGAAAGACCACTAACTTTTTATAATGAACAGGTGAAGGTTAAGAAATAAGCTATTGTTCAGCTGGGCAGTGACAAATATGTGGCTATTACTAATGTACAATGGACAGAATTATACTTAATCTCAACGTCAAATATATCACATACTGAAGGAAAATATTCTAGCACTTGTAACATACCATATTTCTGTTATCACTAGCTATAGCACGGCAAAAAAAATCCCGCGTGGCAGATTACCAAGCCGCGTCCAAAAGTACAGAACAACATACAAGTTAAGCTTTTGTAGATACCAAACATGGTTTAGATGTGTGACCGCGATTGATTTGGTTGGCGTGTCTTCCACAACATCTACGATTAAAATGGGCGAGTAAATGGTGGCACTTGCAGGTTTTCAGATTAACCTACGAACCAGTCAGTCACTCCCCTTTGGGTTGCACAAAACTAGCAAGTAGAGATAAACAACAGGAAGAAGGGAAATTCATAGCGCTGTCCAGCTAAAGCATACGCTATTCCGAAACATGGCCTCTACAAATCATCCGTGACTGTACGCAATTCAGGCATTAGAATGTCCTTACCGAGCAAGCAATTCATGAATTTCAGAAACATACTACTAACAAATAACGCTTGAAACACAAGTGGGGTGCTCATGGCCACATGGCAGACCAACCTCTCGGAGCGTCCCCTCCGTCGCCGACCGCGGCAACCCGCCGACGAACACCTCGGTGCCTTTCGCGGGGCATCTGCACGCACAGCAGCACGGCGTTCAGCGCACAGCCACACCGACCGAGAACCAGATCCCAGAAATCACAAAAATTCGCCCAAGCTTCTCTGAGACAAACTACACACGAAAAATACTAGGCTCGGCGGCCTCACCTCGCTCGTCGTAGTCCGCCTGCGCCGCCGCCCTTCTATCCTGAAAGTCGCAGCCAGAAAAAAAAAAGTCGAAATCAGGGACGGGGCTATATCTCGGCGAAACCCGCACCAAATCGAACGCCGTGAATACGGGGCGGGCCGCCGGCGCCGCCCGGAGCTGAATCCGGCGGCGCCCACGCGAATGGAATGGAGGAACACGGAGGGAATCTTACCATCTGGTTGGTTCTTCAGCACGGGCGACGGAGTGCAAGGCAGCGGTTTCTTCCTCTCCGCTGTATATTTTGGCCGGATTATCGTTAGGCTCTTGATGATGATGATAGTGGTGTTGTAACCATGGAAAAAAATAGCACGCTATTTTCCCGTTAATAGCACGATATAACATATTTGGAGACGCTACGTTATATTTGGTCTAAAGTTACCGCTACGTCTCTATTTGTGTTTTATACGCATCAAACCACACTAAACGTGATAATGTTATAGCTATACTAACAAAATGCCTAGAAATAACGTTAGGTGATAATGATGACATACAATCTGGTGGTTTTTCTACTTATTCTGAAGACCATGTTAATGATTCTGATTAAAGTTTAAAACTGTTTATTTTTTAGTTTATTACTTTTTCATGGTTTAAGCCTCATATTTGTATTTGTGCTATGGATTTTGCCTTGGCATTTGAATATACTTACCTAGTTATGCATGCATTGCTTTAGGACAAATTTTTATGGCTGAAATCCTTAATATTTTGGCTATTTCTTACATTTTTTCATCACGCTATTTTACATGTAACTTCGCTATATCACGCTATATCTTGTATAGCTTTTGGAGGAGGATCACGCTATTTTTGATAGCTATGCTATTTTTTCCTTGGTTGTAACCTACGGGGCCCGGCCTGTCGGACCGCGTACCTGATCCGGCCCAGTTGTGAGAGGTTTGCAGATAGGCCGCTGCTCCATTAACAAGCAGATGGTGAAGATTGGATTTTTCTTTTGTTTTACGGGCAGAAGACACTTGTAATTTTTCCTTGGTTAATTTTTTTAAAAAAATTTCCCCTCCTGTCTAACAAAAGTCCCCTGATGTCAGAAAATAACTTCTTTAATTTTCCATCGACGAAAGAAGAAAGTTTCTCAAAGAAATAATTTAATCAGTGATCATTCTTTTTTTACTTGAAGCATGAGATCTTAGTTACAATCAGCTAATATATGTTACTAGACAAAGTTCGATACCAAGCAGTACCTAACAAATCTGGTTCTCTCGGAGTAAGCTAACACATGTCATGCTCTATGCCACAATCAATCTTGAATCATCTGTGTTGTGTAATGTACCACCACCGTCAAAACTCAGACAGTGCTAAGTAAATACCAAGTAATAACAGGAAAAATTACAGTTTTCTTGAATCCTGTCGGTAAAGTAAAACCCTGGAGGGTGAATCATTCATGTTGCTCATCGGATCATGTTGGAAATTGGAAGAGCTTTCCCTCCAGAAATGGACAGGGCAATAAACTGCGTCAGCAAACTCTCCATGTGTGCAGCGTCAGTCCTAGCAGGGGTTCTTCTTACTACCATCTTCTTCTCTCACGGTAACATGGTTAGTTTGCTGCATTAATCAGGAGGCCCAGGGGAAACAAAATGCCTTCTGCTGTCGAAAACGGTAGGTGGGCAACAGGCGGAATACATTTCCTCCTTTCAGAAAGCATGCTCATCCCAATTGGCGAGAGGTAAGAGAAGTTATCCACTGATAATTTTCTACAAAAGGTTATCCACTAATAAGGTGGATGAGATCATGCAGTAATCAGAGACACAAATAGTACCACTTATGTTCAGACAGACACATGAGCGTAACAGGTAACACAGCTAATACAAAAATGCCCAGCTAGCTCCTCAAACAGAGAGATGTTTGATACTACAACTAAAAAAGATTGGTCTATGTGTGTATGTCTTCTCCTTCTTGTCAGAAAGCCATTAGCCAAGCAGCGATGTGCCCAATGGCGGCGATGTTTGTTAGTACAATTATCTTGTGACCAAGTCTTGGGCGCAATGGCCAATGGAAGAAGAAGAAGATGCATCTTTGGTCGGAGCCTCAGAGGCAGCAGCTATGACCGAGTCTTGGGACTGTGCCTCGTCGGCCTGCTGTGGAACCTCGGCTCCCTGGGAACTGTCTGGGGCTTCACTGACCTGCGTTTCCATTCCATCCAAGATACAAAATGCTTTAGCTGAGAACAGCTTGAAATGATCAACTGACAAGAAGAATTTTGGTTACCTTTTGGGCACAAATGGTCTCGAGAAGTCCGGCATCGGGTGCGCCTTCGGCACCTGCTCCTTCCGCAGCGCTTTGATCTCAATCTCTTCATCCATCTGCACACAAAAGCGAATGCCACATGTCTCAGCCAATTCATGCAACTGGATTCATATCATGGGATAGAATTCTCAGATTAGTTACCTTCTGCTGCCTCTCCTTTTCCTGCTCCAGCTTCTCCAGGAACACGTTGCGCTCCGCGATCTGCAGGGTGGAAGAACAGCCATTACATTTGCATGGACTCTTTCAGCAACTCGTAGACGTTGCAATGTAATGGGTACTACTTACCAGATGATCAAACCTGGCACGACCCACTGCTCGAACGGCGCTATGGAGCACGACATTGAACGGTTCCGTTGGCTCTTTCGTCTGAGGTTTTGCTAGATTCTACACCCATACAAAGGAAACTGAAGTGAACAACAAAATTGCAAATTTCGCTGACAAGGAAACATGGTGTTACACTGCACATTTCTGAAGAAACTGCATTTTGTTCAGTTAACCTTCATGGGTGATATCATGCCCATTGCTCTAGCAAAGTAAGAATGAACGCAGAACCTGGTGCAATATATCGTGGTTAGCGTACCTCAGGTACATCGGTTGTCCATGGGAGACCTTGCGCGAGCGGGTAGCGCAGCCTCTCCTCCTCGAGTAGCATCCTCCTCATCCTCTCAACAAAGTTTCCTTCCTTCAGCTTTCCTCTTTGCTGGACAGCAGAATTTGTTTGTAATGTCATCAGTCATGGCGCAACTTCTGAACCGATTGTCCAAAACATACACAAGACAGATGAACTAGATGAACAGTTATTGTTTGTTATTGCCGATACCTCTGTCCTCAGATTGAACGGATGCTGCCTCGTCACCTTCCTGCTCCAGCTCCTCTCCGACGACCCGATGCTCTGCGATCCGCCGCGCCAACAACATCGACACAAAATTCACCAAAATAAAATCATCTCTGACAACAATTCTGAATTTCACCAAAATTTGATGATTCTGGATTCGGAGCTTACGTTACATCTCCGGAACTGCCGCTCGTCTCGCGCACTGCTGCTGCTCCTGTTGCGGCGGCGGGGGAGGTCGGCGACGCAGTAGGAGATCTCGGAGGACGCGACGGAGGGGTACGACGCCATGTCCATCTCCTCGGCCTTCCGCGGCGACGACGCCGCCGAGGCCGCCTTCTTCATCGTCCTCCTCCTCGTCCCCTTCGCCTCGGGGTTGCCGCCGCGGGACCGGGACAGCAGCCTCTCGAACGTGTCCACCAGGTACCTGACGCGGCCCTCGCCGGGCTCCGGGAGGCCGGCCATGGCCTCCTCGAGCGTCACGCCCCACGCCGCCCTCTTCCGCGAGGCATGTTCATGTTCCCCCGCCGGGGCGGCGTCGCAGGGCGACGACAGCCTCGCCCTGACCTTCTTCTCGCGCGGCTCCTCGGAGAAGCCCCACAGCGGCGCGCGCGGCGCGTCGTACGGCGCCGCCGCCGCCGCCGCCGAGGGCTCAGCGGCCGAGTCCTTCCTGCGCGAGCCGGAAGGACCGGGCCCCTTCCCGCTCGGCGTCCTCGGCGGCGGCGCCGCCGGCTTCCTGGAGGCGGGAGTCGCGGAGCACCTCCTGCTCCTGAGGACCGTCACCGCAGCCTTCCCGCCGACGGGGAAGGCGGGCTTCGCCGCCGCCTCGCCCGAGAACTTCCTGAAGCGGCGGAGGCACTGCTCGAACGACGGCTCGACGTTCTCCGAGCCCGGGGTCGGCGTGGTCGTCGCGGGCATCACCCGCCTCCGCGCCGCCGACAGCGACGCCACCGCCGCGAACGGCCGCCGCGCCCTGGGCCTCCTCGCCGGCGTGGACATCGCTCTCGCTACGCACGCACGCCTCCGATCCCGGCACCACCAGCAGCAGCAACAAACGATCAGCGACGACGATCGATGCGGAGCGGCGGTTGATGGCGGCGAGTAACGTGGAGAGTTTTCGATTCGAAATCCCGAGACGAGACGAACCGAGATTTATAGAGGAATGATAAAGGATCAAGAAGCAAAGAAGCAGAGGACGGAGGATTGACGTTGCACGCCTGTGCGGCGCCAGCTTCGGGGGCAACGGCTAGTGGCGGTTTGCGATCGCCGGCGGGCTCGCTACGCCGTTGGATGTGGGAGGAGACGGCGTCGCGGCCGTTGGATGCGCCGGGCCGGACGTTAGTAAGAGTGATTATTAGTATTTGCTTGAGCGTAATTAATTTCTGCCAGTGCGTTGGAATATTTTCTCTGGTGTGATCTGTTCACGAGTTTTGTTTTTGATTGGGTGGGAAACGGTAAAATTTGTTTTGAGCGAGTGAATCCTTGGTACTTATATCGCGTGGTGTCTGTGTGTTTTTTTTATGGCGTGTAATCGTTGCTGATCTGCTCCTGATTTTGGTTCGTTGCACACACGGAGATTTGTACGGGGGGATACATTGGTGAACTTGTTTTCGGTGCTTTGCTTGGTACTTATCGCCAAATGTGTTTCTAACGGCCCTGTCAATTTTGTAACGTAGCCATGGTTTTGTTTCGTTGCAATTGGCAACAACACCCAAGTTCGAGAGGGACACAGAGTGTGTGTGGGAGGGAACGTTGAGTTGGAATCTACTAGCTGCGTTGTAGTTCTTGCCAAGGGCACCGATTTGCAAAAGGGCATCGTTGGCTTATAAGTCATTCTGCAAAGTCTAAAAGATGAAAATGAAAATGGTTTAGGCTGGCTTTTGCCCGCCGTAGCAGATTCAAAAAAGGAAAAATGTGACTCAAAGTTAGTCACACAACTGCGGCGAAAGTTGGTAATTTTATTATCTATACATAAATAATACTCCCTCCGTTCACAAAAGGATGTCGTTAGGCCAAAGTTGAGACATCCTTTTGTAAACGGAGGGAGTAATATGCAGCGCCACAAAATATAGTAAACGCCACAAAGTTGTGTTTTTATGGCGTGTAATCGTCGCTGACCTGCTCCTGATTTTGGTTCGTCGCACACGGAGATCTTTGTACGCGGGGATACATTGCTGAATTTGTTTTCAGCGCTTTGCTTCGTACTTACCGCCAAATGTGTATCTAACTGCCCTTTCAATTTTGTAACATAGCCATGGTTTTGTTTCGTTGCACCAACACCCAAGTTCGATTAGTTAAAAAAAACATCAAGGTCGAGTGGAATTTTTCCTTGGCAGAAAAGTGTGTTTGGGAGGAAACGTTGAGTTGAAATCTAGATGCGTTGTAGTTCTTGCCAAGAGCATGGATCTGCAAAAGGACATCTTTGGCTTATAACTCATTTTGCAACGACTAAATTTTCGTGAGCATAGTTAGTCACAACTACGACGAAAGTTGGTCATTTTTTAGCTCTATAGCGCAAATCTACATAAATAATACAGTAATATGCAACGCCACAAAATATTGTAAACGCCCAATATATTACGTAACAACTTTGTAAGCATAACCTTAGGCATGGAAGTGAAGCCTAACAGATTCTTGGTTCTTCGGTGTAAGGATGAACTTTTCTAGCTTGGATTAGAGTTCTATTATTTTTCTTCTTCGTAGATGCTCAAACGCTAGCGAGCACTTTGCATTAATGACAAATCAGACAATTAATTACATGCCATAGCCCTAGAACCCAAGGCCAAACATGTTCTATCTTTCACATGTTTGCCAGTTTAACTCACAAACCACTCTTGTGCCAAATCACTCACATATAAAATCGGGGTTCTCACCTTATTTAAATATGTAAGGCTCGGTAAGTGTACCAACAAAAACTCAACTTAACAATATGAGCACAATATATAGAACACAAGTGATAAACAACCTCTAAGCAGATAGGACTTTCAACACGAAGGTTATCACATGACATAAGCTTGAGAAAAGAGATAATCCGGACACACATTGACGGAGATGTGCCTTGATGTTCACTTTCTCTTAAGGATAACAACTAGCTCTAATTTATCATATAGAGAAAACACATATAATTGTGAAGAATATGATGCCAAAAGATGCAATTGTTTTCATATTTCGGTCCAAGTAGGTTGACGAGTCCTTTGATTCATCATAGGTTGAGTTCCTTTGTTTGGTTCAACACTTCTGTCGGATCGTACTTGGTTCTATCTTTTTGATAATGGAGCCCCGTTTCACGTGGGAGACACACGGAAAAAATTATTCAGTTCTAGTAACTAAAATGATAGAGATACACTAAACAATATGATAAATTGGAGGTTAAATCATAGATATTTATATTTTCATCTAGCATGTTCAGGTGAAGTACTTCGGCAGAAATTTTGTTTGATTTACTACAAAATGTATCCTTGTCATCATCATGTATTGTCAACAAGTGCAGGAAATCGAATTGAAGGGAAGGTGGTACTTCATTTCTCTAATTGTGCTGATGATCTTAGTGGTCACGTGGCATCATTTTTCTCTCGCATCCCCACGAATGTTCGCATTATAGTTTTTCTTACTTTTAGCATCTCACTCGTTTCCAAATTAGTTGACATAAAAATATCTAAATACGGATATATTTCAGTGTGTAAATACATCCATATATGTAGACAAATTTATGTCAACTAATTCGGTATGGAGAGAGTAGTACAAGTGTTTATGTGAAATCGAATGCAAAAAACAAAAGTGTTTATGTGGAAGACGTGGGCCCATAAACAAGTCACACACACACGCTACCACAAACATCACACTCACGAAAAGCTTCCGTTTCCCCAGGAAGCGTCTCAGCCCCTGGTCCCACTGCGGGCGGGCCCAACAGACCCAGGAACCTGACCGCTAAAATAATCCACCGACTAATCACACACTCCCGAGGAGAAGCACCCGATCTCCCCCGTCCGTCGCTCCACCAACGATGTAGATTGCACGAGGGTGACGTGGCGCGAGACATCCGACGCCACAAACCGGCGTGATTAACTCGCATTAATTAATCGGCGCCAGATCTTTCTTCATGACAGCGAGGCTCTCGCGGCTTTCCACAGCATTTCTCGAACCGGAGGAGAGGGAGGGGAAAGGGCGTCGCGGAGGAGAGAGAGAGATGCTGCCGGAATCGAAATCGCGGCGGGGGCGCGCTGGCGCAATGTGAGCGAGGAGGCGCCGCGATCCCGGTCCCCCGTTCCCCCGACGAGCCGCCCCTCGCCGATCCCGCGAGGTATCTCTCTTTTTCTACAGTTTCCTTTTATTTCCATGGAAGGAAGTAGGAGAACATTTCGGGGGTATCGTGGCGACGGGATGGGCCGGGGAATCGGGGTTCCGGCGAGGGGTGGCCGCGGAGGCGTTTGATTTCTGTCTCTAGGGTTGTGGGCGTTGGGTTGTTTGTGGTTGTGCTGTGCGCCCCTGCCTGTCTGTGTGGCTGTGCGGGGAGGGAGGATGGGCGGGCCTCCTAGGGTTGGTGTGGGGGTGGGGTGCTTGCTGGTTCCTGCGTGGATTGGACGAGTTCTTAACACTAGGCGGGCAGGATATTCGTGGAGCTACCTGTGTATTTAGTGTGTAGTTTTGGTGGATGTGTCCTGAAGCAGATTCTTCCAGGAAGCACAATCCGCTGAAATAAAACACACTGTCAAAACAACCATGGTTATGGTTTTCTTTCAGAACCTAAGCAGTAAGTTTGGGGATTTCCACTGGGACAGGAGCAGGAGATGCCAATACCGTGGTCCACACCCTCATTACATTCTCTGCAGCACACACAAATTGACTTTGGCAGTAACAATAACAAGTGGAGTCCCGGCCCACATATCAGTTGTGATACATTAGGTGGTATATTTAATTGCTACATAACGACTTCACAGTGGCGTGGACACATAATTTAGTTATCTTTGCACATTGCTGTAGGCTAGCCGAAAAACCTTGTAACGGTGCCATACATGATACAGCCATCCGTTATATATCCCAATTAACTGCCGTGATTAACATGTTGCAGGGATATACAAGATGCTGCGTCCTAGCTGGAACGTCATTTCGGTGTACATGTCAGAGTATTTGTCTGCCATAGTTGCTACAGTCATTTTTGGATTGGTAGGTGGCGTGGCAATTTACTATACCATCAATCAGCTGAACAAGAACATCAGTTTGAGCTTGATGAAGGCTATCAGAGCTAGGGCAAAGAAGTATAAGAAACTAAAAGATAAGGTCCCTGCCGCTTCCCACATTTGGAGAAAAGAACCTGGCTCACGGAGTAAAGGTCTGAAATGCTGCGTGTGCTTGAAGTCTGTTTCACCTCCACAGTATTTGGGGGGAACCGTCCATCAGTGCGATATTTGTGGTGCCACTGCGCATCCTAGTTGCTCAGGAAATGCGCACAAAGATTGCAAATGTGTTTCTATGGTTGGTCTTGACCATGTTATTCACCAGTGGGCCGTTCAGTGGATTGACGCGGCAGATCGCTCTGAAGAGGACTCGTTCTGTTGCTACTGTGATGAATCTTGCAGTGGAGCTTTTCTTGCAGGGTCTCCAATTTGGTACTGTATGTGGTGTCAACGGATAGTGCATGTTGATTGCCACAACAACTTAGCAAAGGAAACCGGTGATATCTGTGACTTGGGCCCATTGAAACGGCTGATATTGTCACCTCTCTGTGTGAAGGAGCTTCATAGAACAGGTGCAGCAGGGCTTTTCAGTTCTATCACAATTGGGGCTAATGAATTGGCTTCCACTGTCCGGGAGACGATCAGAATTCGTAGTAAAAGGTACACAAAGGGTATTACTTCTTCTGGGGAGAGCTCTGGTGCTGCTGAGCCACCATCTGATACTGAAGGTGATTCACAAGGAGCAAATACTCCCGCTAAGAAGGATGATCATGTCAACGGTAAACTTGATGAAGTACATCAAAGCTCTGAATCAGAAAAAGATGAACACTGCATAGCGGATAACGCCACTAGCAGGCCAAACGTGCAGCATGAGAATTCCCACGTCCAGAATAATCAAAAACATGAAATTGTGGATGTTCCTTCTGATTCTAGGCCATTGCTAGTGTTCGTTAACAAGAGAAGTGGTGCCCAGAGTGGCGATTCACTGAGACAACGTCTGCAGATCCTTCTTAATCCTTTGCAGGTTGGTGTAGCAAATTCTAGTTGCTTCTAATCCTTTACCAGCTTTAAATTATGTAGACCTGTTGCTTCATTTGGTCTGATCCATGCTGCTTATGTGATTTATTTCTAGCATATTGTTTATTATGTTTCATAAACTTCTATATATCTCTTCAGGATGTAAGCTTTGTGACATAGTATAGATAATTCTGTCTCAGCTTTATTCATTCAAAACTAATGCTGTGTATCAGTCTGTATCGTTTAAAGCTTTAGTGCTGGATCCTCAAGTTCCTTACTTAGAATTCGATTAACGCTTCTCCTTTCAATTCTTAATGATTTCAATCTTGTGGATTAGGCCTGTTCATTTATAATAAAACTCGAGTTCACATTCTCTTGTGGTATTAATGGTCTTTTGCGGTGCTAACTCTTACATTAGGTGTTTGAGTTGGGCAAGGATCAAGGGCCAGAAGTTGGTTTAGCTTTATTTCAGAAGGTGCCTCACTTCAAAATTCTTGTTTGTGGTGGTGATGGCACGGCTGGTTGGGTTTTGGATGCCATTGAGAAACAAAAGTTTGAAGCACCTCCCCCTGTAGCCATCCTTCCAGCTGGTACTGGCAATGATCTTGCGAGGGTTTTATCCTGGGGTGGTGGTCTTGGTGTTGTTGAAAAGCGTGGAGGATTATGCTCAGTTTTGAAAGATGTCGAGCATTCTGCTGTTACTGTTCTTGACAGGTGGAAGATCACTATAAAGGACAACCAAGGAAAGCTTATGTCTTCACCAAAATTTATGAACAACTACTTTGGTATGTCCATCCATGTCCTAGCTTGCAATCCGTTAATAGTTCCTGCATTGTAAGATACCTTAGTAGTTAATGCTGATACTTTTCAGGGGTTGGCTGTGATGCAAAGGTTGCTCTAGATATCCATAACCTGAGGGAGGAAAACCCTGAACGATTTTATAGCCAGGTAAAACTCCCGCTTGCTCCCACCCTGTTATGTGCACAACTGCACATGTTGGAAAGCCGGTTTTACCTTAAATGTTTCAAGTAAACTTGTTGGTGTTCTTGCTTGGTTGCACAAAACCAGACATGTGGAAACGTTACATCATGATAAATTATGATTTTTCCAACTCCCCTTTGTAACAGTTTATGCTATACAAAACTACATCGATCTTCTTTTACATGGAAATGTACATGTTTTAAAGTGTTGAATTGCTTTAAGTCTATACAAGTATACGATTTCATGTTTTTGTATAAATCGTAAGACAAGAGATGCTATTATTCTATTTAGCAAAACGTTTTAGATTATTAGAATTAATTCATCCAGCTGCTAATGTAAGCATACAAGTTGTCAGTCCCATGTTCTAGCAGAAACAAAATAGCTCTTTTCACTAATATGATACAATTTCTCTGTAGTTCATGAATAAAGTGCTTTATGCAAAGGAAGGCGCAAAGAATATGATGGATAACATGTTCTATTATTTTCCATGGGAAGTCAAGCTTGAGATAGATGGATCCAACATTGATATTCCTCAGGTAAAAGCGGATTGCATTTACGTACCTGTCCTCTTTTATGTGTCAGTGAGCACACAACCTTGCACTGGTGTATCTGCAGTGACGGTGAACGTGATTTGTTAAGATTGTTACTGTTGTTTGATCCTTCACTTCGTTTAAATTAATTTAGCATATCTGGTACCCACTTTGGATGTATTTTAGAAACATCTCCAGGTTAGGCGATCCCCACCATGTAGCAAGTGCATTGAAAGAAAAAAAATTAGATTATGTCCTGTTCCTTATTTATTTCCTCCCGTTGCAGGACTCTGAAGGTATCCTTGTCGCTAACATCCGGAGCTACATGGGAGGGGTTGACCTATGGAAGAACGAAGATAGTGTCTCTGACGCTTTCCAACCTCAGTGCATGCATGACAAGATGCTTGAGGTAGTTAGCTTCACGGGAATGCTGCATCTTGGAAGGCTGCAGGTAGGGAAGAAGAAGAATTCTTGTTTTAGACTCCATGTTTTTGTAATACTGTATATTCAATATGGACTGTATATTGATAATATTGCTCCAGGTAGGGCTTTCTCGCGCTCAAAGGTTAGCTCAAGGGCATCATATAAAGATTGAGATCACTACTCCGATGCCCATCCAAGTCGATGGAGAGCCATGGTCTCAGGAGCCATGCACCATAGAAGTTTCTCATCATGCCCAGGTTCGTCTCTCTCCCTTGTTTGCACATTTAACCGTGTCCTCCCCTGCTAACACACCTGTTTCTCTTCCGAAGGCCTTCATGCTGAAGAGAGTCTCTGAAGAACCTATAAGCCACGCCGCGTCCATAATGGCTGACATCCTGGAAAACGCCGAGAACAGCGGTACCATCTCAGCCTCGCAGAAGAGTGCTCTGCTTCAGGAGATAGCGTCTAGGCTTTTGTAGGAAGCTCTATGTAACTCGGTCGTGGAGCTCTGTAGTTTTTTTTTTTGCCCTATAGCATTTAACCTTCCCTGGTCCCGTTTGTACATACAGTCACGGCTTTCTTCTTGGATTGCCTTGTGTATAATTTCTGTAAAATTTTGTAGGACTTGAGATGAGCACTACCACAAAACTGTTGTGGTTAGTTGTTAGCCTCGCTCTTGGTCATTCTAGGGAATGTTATCTCAGTCGGTTGTTTGGCTTGTTAGGTTACGATGCTGAGTCGGTGTGATGTCTGCGCAGTGCTAATATAAGCGGAGTGCTTACATATGATTTACTTTTTTTTTTTTGAAACAACCTGCACAAGTGTTCAACAGGCTTCTCTGCTGCTGTCTTTGTTCTTCCTGGTGTTGCTCGGACTCAAGCACGACTTGATTAAGGAATTAGACGTTATCCAATTTTTGTAAATTGAGAGAACATTTCACAGATATGCAAGTGGTAACAACAAGGTTCACTTTATGCAAGTGGTAACTGTAAGGCAGGAATTGTACCAGCCATGGTCTCAAGTCGGTAATTAAATATATATACTTCGTAATTTCCACCAGCGCGTCTACCTCAGTTGGTAGAGCGCAAGGCTCTTAAGGGGGGCCGGCCTAGTCTAGCGAGAGCGGTCGAGGTATACACACGAGATAAGGAGAAACAAGAAACAGAGCGTAACAAATCCTTCATTTCCCTCATTCTCTCCCAAATCACACTAATGCCCATTTCTTGCTCTACGTAGAAGGCAAATGAGCCTACCTTAGAAAAACTCCCGTAGAAGCCGGAAAAAGGGGGCCGGCCTAAAATTGTCGCCACTTTTACTACACTTGACTTCTATTTCCCCTCATGTAATCGTCTGTTTCCATCTCTGGCTGCTATCAAAGGAGGTAACCAGCTTTATCAACGATTTTCACTTTTCACCAGCATGTATTCCCACTCGAGATTCCGTCGACATCTTTAACGACATGTGCTACTCTTTAGCGGTGGTTGCTCACCCTCTGCTGCTGGTGGCTCGCCCTTTTCTTTAACGGATTGTGGGTTTTGAACCATGATAATTAGGTAGGGCCGTAGGGGTATTAACCCAAATTCATCTTTTATTTTGTGATGATTTGTGAAAAGGCCAACCAATTTGAAGATGATTCTTGTTGCTTATACAATGCGTTCTTCTTATAATGTCACACTGCCACTGGGCCATGCTCCCCTCCCCTTCCTCCTCTCTCTCTCTTCGTCACCACCGTCGCGCGCCAGTGAACCAAAACCCCAACCTACCAACCACCGGCGAGCAAAACCCTACCTCCTCCGCCGCCCGCCGCCGCGCCATGGTCGTATCCTTCAAGGTCTCCCGCCGCGGCCGCCGTTTCTACCCGCCGCCGCCGCCCGCCGCCGACCCGCCTCCCGCCACGGCTTCCCCGCACGGGCCGCCGCCGCCGTGGGACGACGTGAGCACCCTCGCCTCCTCCTCTCCCCGCTCCCTTCCGTCTCGATCCTCGTGTTACTCCGAGTAATCGGAACCCTGCTGGCTGCTTACGCTTTCCACATTGCGAGATTTCAATTCATCGTGGCTGCAACTGCAACCGTCACGCACGCTCACTCGCGTCTGAAATCGTGCAGGCCGCCGGGGCGGGTCCGGGGCTCGGCATCGGCACCGCCGTCCGGTCGGGCGTACGTGTTACAAACGGAGCCGATCCTGCCGATTCCGGTGAGATTCCGATCGAGCTACCTGCCCAATCTCGGGACGTGTTAATCTGTTCTGTTATTCCCTTGTCAACAATGTCTCTGCCTGATCTCGTTGATGCAGACCTCGACGCGTCCTTTGCGCTGAATCTGTTTCCGGATGGGTACTCCATTGGTGGGCTCGACAAGGTCTCGTGTGAATTTATTGAAAGGGCTGTGGCCATATATTACTTCCTGGCTTCCTGCTCATGACTGAATCAGTTGGTTTCTCTGTAGGGGATGCTCGTGTTTCTGATTGGTGACGATCCAGAGAAGAAGCCGTATACCAGGGCGTCCAGAGCTTTGCTTTCCGTAAGTGTGGAGCTTGTTTCATTTCCATAATGTCATGGGGGGTGTGGAGGGGGGTGGGGGATTATTAATCATGGTTCAGTTTTCAAGTTACAGAGTTTAAAAGCAGCAAGGTGTAAGGAGTGAGTACTTGCAATGTGGAGTGGGTGCTAGGCTTTGCAGTCCATTTCCGTGCAACATGTTTATGGGCGTGCCGGTGGCAAACACATCATACTCCAGACCGTAGCAAGGCATTTTGAGTTTCACAATTTGTTTTCCACATTATTCTCTTTTGCTGATGTGATCAGAGTAAAGTACTACTGTGCATTTCATGTCCTTGTTGATATATTCTTTCTGTGAGGAAATCAGAAAAGAATGTTTCTATCTAGAGAATCCTTAACAATTTCTGTTATCCTGATGGTTTGCTCATTATGTTACAGTTGCTGTAGTGTATCTGTTGATATTTTTTTATAAATTTTATCTACAGGATATTGAGTATGGCTGCTTGCCTCAAGATATATTGCATGGTATCCCTTGCAAATTTCACAATGGAATTGTTGTTTGCGAGGTTCGCTGACATGGCAGTCTACTTTTGCAGTTTTAATGCATGTATTTCCTCTGCTTATGTGAAGTTTTCTGTACACTTACTGTACCTAGGTGCGGGACTATCGGTCTTTTCTTTCTAGTGGGGGCGATTCTTCAGGATATGAATTCCCCAAAATGAACAGAGTTGCTCTTAGATTGAGCACTGAATGTGTTGTCAAAGATCTCACATTGATTGCAGATCCTTCATGGACTTATCACCATGAATTGGTTAGTATCTATGTAAACCTGGAAAAGACAAGGTTTGAATGACATCTAGTATTTTTGAAGGCCCACAAGATAATATTTCTCTTACATATTTCAGATTGCCGAGTCAACCATTATCAATTCCTTGCAACCCTGGCTTAATTTGGATCCTACACCATGCCTTGAAAAGCTTTGCAACCCTGTTAAGAAGGTACCCTCGTTTTCATCCTACTTAATTTTTTCTTAGTTTTAGAAAGTACTGTCATTTATCTTGTGCTTTTGTGCCTATGCAACTAGATCGATTTAGGTCTAAATAAGGGAAGGCAGCGAAGAAAGATTCATCTCTTCTCAATACTTCTACCGATCCTCCTGAAAAATGCAAGCCCAAGGAGCGTGACAGCTGTGAAGATGCAGCAGTATCCATTGAGAATTCAACTCTAAAAGTTTTCCCAACCAGAATATTGAGCAGCTCACCTGTGATCTGTTCATCCTCTGCCCAAGTTAACGATCCCAAATCAACCGTAGTTTCTGAGCCTGAAGATACTATTGAACACTCTTCTACCCTTAGGAGCAGTTCAGCGTTATGTGACGGAAAACAAAGTGCATCAAGTAGTCCTGCTCCTGATGATTTTCTTCAGAATCATGAACATCGGGTGGAGTTAGCAATTCGGCAGGTTGATCTTAAAAATGGACAATCGTCATGGGAGACAGTTTTATCACAAAAGAGAAAGCAGTCCTCAATCTTACGTATGGAAGGCGACCTTCATACAAAAGTGCAAGGTTGAGTTTCCAAAGTCCCAAAGGCCAGTGTCAAAAGTCAATGGGGACTTTAAACCAAGAAAGACTTAAACTGGGATCTCCAAAAGAACCACCGGTTGAGGTTCAGGTAGACCAGACAATAGACAAGAAGGACATTGGAGTAAATCTGGACAATCACGGCGTGTCAGAGTTTGAATGCAGTGCAATGATCCATGTGTCCTCCTGCAATGCAAGTTCCAGAAAGGTGGCTGCCACACCATATGAGGATAGAGCTTCTACAGAGCGCGAACCTACTACTTCAAAGAGAGAAGTGTCAGGAACTTCTCCCAGTTCTCTTAATCAGCTAGTCAGTTTCAAAGGTAAAAGTCAGAAAGAAGCTGATATTCAGATCAGGAAACCATTTGAGGACGGAAGCTCAGTAGAGCCAGGTGTTACTGATAGTACTAGCAGTCAATTTGGAATTTCTCCAGATACGAGTTGTGTATTGGACACCCTTTATATAACATTGAACCTGACATAGAAAAGATCCTATCAGAGGTCATCCTGACCACCCAGAGGTAATACTTTGTGCAACTTCATGATCTGTAGTTTTCATTTGAAGTTTTTTTTTCCACACAAGTGATGTGAGAAACACAAACCTTTTTTTGTCAATGTTTTTACTTGTCATTATTTTTTATGTAGGCATGCACTCAATCGAAATGCTCTAAAATTGAGGGTGTTGAAACATTTATGCCAATGTCATCCTGCTCACCATCCCATTTCTTTCGGTATGGGAGTGCTGAAGGAAGTCCATACATGCGTGAAGAGACCATTTCGTGCCATCCGACTACGAGAACTATAAATACTCGAAGTATTGGAAGACTTGTTTTTCACCGTGTGCAGTATTTCTGTAGAGGTGGGTTTGTTTCTTCTTGTGCATGCATAATTTATGATCTTAGTCTATTCTTCTAAAGAATCACACATGGCAGGTATAATTGATCAATCTCACTACATACTTTACCTTCTCAAGTCTGAATCACCGGATGATCATCAAATAGATGTTCAATTGATACTTGGAGATGAGCATGTTCACACCACTACTCTTCCCACTTTTGTGAGTGCTATTTAATTCATTTTTACCATGCAAGAATAATGGTACAATACCTCCTGATCTGTGTCTCCTCCATGATTACTTTTGTAGGATCAAGCAAGGAAGCTTGTGGACCAATTATGTATTCTGGTAAGTACGCATTTTATTTTCCAAGGCAATCGTTGTTTTGACAATGCATAAAGTGAACCTTTCTGTCTGCTGCCAGTTACCACTTAGGCAGTGACAGGTTGGACATGCTTAATTCTTATTTACGCAGGATGCACATTAAACTAGTTGCCCTAGATGAATTTAAATGTCTTGGAACTGATGCTTCGTATACTGAAAGAATATTTCAGTTATATTTTGAGTTTTCGGCTTGTCTATGCAGATGAAACGGGATGGCTACACACTATGCAGTTCTAAGGTCTGTAGATTTTCTGAACTCACACAGGTAAGATGAAGATACTTGTAATACTGTGAATTTCAGCAGCACTCTCTGTTCTCGTATTAAGCAGCGAGGTATTTTTCATATTGTCTCACCATCTTTTGCATCACTTACTCCAATGGACAACCTTTTTTCAGCAATCTGGAGATGTCTCTCAGCTCGAGTATCTGACTGGAGAACATCCACAACACCAGGGGTTCTCGCCTCATGTCGCGAAAAGCGTTGTGGTTAGTGAGTGTAAGGATACAAGTTTTGCCTTCCAGAAGAGGCTCCCAGATGTACATGCAAATGTTGGGCAGGATGTGCGTGCAAATGTTCGACAGCAAGGGAGTCAGCAGTGGGGGCTGCCAGATGCACACGAAGTTGATCGGCAGCAAGGAAACACACAGCAGTGGAGGCTGCCATATGCACACACAAATGTTCCGCAGCAAGGGTGTAACCAGCAGTGGGGGCTGTCATATGCACAGGCAAATGTTCTGCGTCAAGGCAGTAACCAGCAGTGGGAGCTGCCATATGCACACACAAATGTTCTGGATCAAGGGAGTATTCAGCAATGGGGGCTGCCAGGTGCACACACAAATGGTCCGCATCATGGGAGACAGCAGTGGGGGCTGCCAGATGTTCATTCAAATCTTCTGCATCAAGAGAGACATCAATGGGGGATGCCAGATGTTCATGCCAGTGTCCTGCACCAAGGGAGTCAGAAGTGGGTACAGCCAGGGCAGTCTCCGACCATGGCTAGCGTCGACACATCCCACTTCTTGAACCAAAGTTACCGAGCTGAGCAGCAGTATAACAGCGGACCCTCCAACAATTTCCAGGTGGAGCGTGCTCAATGGATCAGCACCAGCATCCGTACCTCCAGAGCAGATATCATATACCAAGGTCCAGTGAGAGATACGCTACAAGCATGAGCACAGGCAGCTATGGTCAGCGGCGTACTCCTCTGCAGCACCGCAGTAGGACGTACCAACAGGGTTTTGGCAGCCAAAGTAACAACATGCCTCAGATGCATGCTTGGAGGAGCATGCTGCTGCCGGCGCCACACCGGGTTGGCAGTCCATGGATGAGCTCGCCGACCATTGGCTCGGATGGCAGTGTCACAAGCTTCTGGTACCTCCCAGTGGTTACCAGTACCCACCGCATGGAAATGGAATATGCTGAAGAGTGATCGGCCAGTGCGTTTTCTTTCTGGCGCGCTTTTGGTCCAGGCTAAATACCCAAACGATGCAGGAAGTACTCGCAGCACAGATACTTCGTCTGAATGAAGTCTTTTGTTCAGTACCAATTACCTGGTGGTTTTGTCTATAACCGGTATCTTAGCTTAGTCAAATGGCTCTTGAAAACATATTTTGCAGAGTACAAGAAAGTGATACAAAAAAGTGATACGCATACTTGGTATAGGATTACTGATGATCAAGATTTGTTTTAAGTTTTTGGTTGCATGCTCTCTAGCATTAGCAGGTTGCTTAGATCTCCTGGGATAAGTGTAGGTGTGGAAGTTTGCTGTAACGGAACAAGGTATTCTGTGTTACTGCACTCTAGGTCCATCACGACTGTCGTTGCTTAGTTGGGTTGTAAGAGAGGAGTATGTGTTTTGGGTTAGAGTTTTGTATGTAATCCTGGTTCTGAAGACAACATCTGGTTGTGTCTGTTCTCGTTCTTGCTGATGGAAGCTGAAAACTGAATTTGCCCTTTCAATCTGCACTGTGTCTTTGCCTCGCATGAATGCTAAATGTTGGCGCTGAATCTCGATCCTAAACGTCTGTGCAATTTCCCTGTACTGTTCATCATTTTATAGGAATTTTCGTCCTGTTTGTTGATCTTAAGGGTGTTCTTGGAATAACAAGGTTTAACCAGTCGCCGGGGGTGCAACAAGGGATGAGAGCAGCGGTCTATATGAGAGTCCTCGGGAAGAAGAAGGCTACACTAAAAGCCCACCCGACTCGGACACTTTCGACCGATATGCGGTTCGGCTTTTTTACGGCCCGAACATGCAACCACATATTGGTCTGGCCTAGAAAAATTCATAGGGGACACCGCGAAACCCCGCACCTAGCATGGCACCCCGTGAGATGATGATGGTGGCTTGAGAATCGTTTTGGCGCATGTTAGTGGGCGACTAGTCTGGTGGTGTCGAGGCTCGGCCTCGCGGGGCTCCTGTGCTACGGATCGCCTAGGGTTATGGATGCTTTTTTATGAGAAATCCTTGTCAGTTAGTTCGACACCGACGCCGTGTCGCCTCCGAGTGGCATCTTTCCTTTATAAAGGCCGTGTGGCTACCCTTCGCCCGCTTCGCTCTGCCGGGGAAACCATAGGACCAGTGCGCTGGTCCGGGCAGCAAAGTGACTTTCCTTCTTTAATGTGTTGCTTGGTACTTATCCATTCCCGGTGCTTGCTAGGAGCGTGGTGGTACTTCGTCGGAGAGGGCGCAAGGATTGCGGGTCAATCGGCCCAATGTGTCCATTTGTTTTTCAGTTTCTTTTCTTCCGGCGTATGTTTGCTGTCACCCCCTCCCTAGAAGATCCACACCCTGAATAGTCCTCTTCCACGAACCTACCACCACCGTTGGATCAGCAGACAGACCAGAGCAAACGCCGGGCGGAAGGGCAAACGGAGCGTCGGCGGCGATGGAGGCGGAGGCGGCGGCGCTGTCGCAGCTGCAGCTGCAGCTCCTCGCCCTCGTCTCCGAGCTCCGCCTCACCCGCGTGAGTCACCCAACCGCCCCGCCCTCTAGAACCTTCCACGGCCTCCTCCCACTTCCTAACGCGCCCTCCATTCCCTTCGCAGGAGCGGGAGCGGGCCGCGCGCGAGGAGCTCCACGCGTCCGCCCAGGTCTGTCTCGGCCCTCCGGTTCGATCGATGCTGGGCTTGTTAGGGTTTTGGGAGGGGTGTTCTTCTGACATTGTTTTTGGGTGGGAATGAATGGTGCAGAGGTGGAAGGAGGCGGAGGAGGAGCACCGGCGGGAGGCGCTGGAGCTGCGGACGGAGGTGGCGGCGCGGGACGACGCGCTGCGGAGGCTCGAGTCCAGGGTTCGTATCATGCCCCTGTTTCCGCATCCATTGGCCTACCCAGTAGCTGTCGTCGTCACATGTATATCGGGAATTGTTCTTCGTCCGCCTATTACAACCGCATCCATTGGATGGTTTCTGCACTGTTGTTGTGTTAGGGATCACTTAATCTGTATAGTATGTCTCACAATTCGTATGATAGTGTATCCTGTGACTAGCTTATTAGACTACATAAGCAACATTTTTTTTAAAGTTTTGATCCGTGATGCAACATTGTAGAGAATTCGTTTGTATTATACGTTTCTGGAAGTGCAATTGTAGACAGTTCATGGATTTTCCCCTTGAATATGCTTAGTTCTGTTGGGCTGAGAGTCGTTGCGATTGTTTTTTACTGTACAGGTCAAGTGTCTTGAAAACGAAAATGAGCTGCTGGAGAGTAACGAGAAGGATCTGAAAGAAAACATGGAGAGGCTGCTTCAGTCAAGGGAGGCATTCATGAAACATTATGAGGCATGTGTCGCCCTCTATATTTCCCCTTCATTTGGGCTATTGTTACTGCCAAGTCGAATTTGTTACATCGTCTTACATTGTCTACCGTCTTTTTCTGGCAATTACATTTATACCATGTACAAACTTCTGTAGGTGTAATAACATTTCAATTTATGGATGCCACATTTATTTTGTTTGTATGAAGAGTATAGGCTTGCGCTCTATACTGTTTACAGAGGCAAACTGATATTTGGCTTTTGATAGGCAGGACTCTGCTTGTTCTCTGCAATGGACCGTCCAGATGAAAGATAAACAGATTGCTGTAATTTCAGAGAAGCTGAATTCGCATCTGGCTTTATTTAATTCTGTAGGAAAGGAAGTTGCTGCGGTAACACAAGTACTAGGTGATATGGAATGTCTAGTTGGTGAGAAGGAAAATGTAGGTATGAACGCAAATGGATATTATTATTATCTGACCAATCAAGTGCAGTACTTATGCATTAATGCCCCTTACGTTACTATTTCAGTCACTGAATTGAAGAGTAAGGTCCAAAGGATTTCTGTACTCGAGAAAGATTTTGTTGGTATGGTGGCTTCTTGTAATATGGCTTCGGTTTCAGATTGTTATCTTGTAATGATAATGGTTACCTTGTATATGGATAATCTTTGTGTAATCTTTTCTCATTCTGATATATCATTCATGCAGAGAAACTTAATTTCTTGGGAGATAAAATTACTAGTTACCAGCTTGAACTTCGAAATAGGGCGAGGATCATATATGAATTGAAGGAACAACTTGATGCTGAGAAGCTTAGCAACAAATTTCATCCCCAACTAGAAGAAATATCCATTTACTAAGTTGAAGGCATTGAGCATATTCAGTTCTTAATTTCCATTGGTCTCATCAAGTTTTTTATTTTTCCATTAACATTGTTACCTTAAGAAATCTCTGCTGGTGAAGGATGAGATTATCGAGAGGTTGACTTCAGATAAGCAGGTCATTCTGTTAAGGATGTTCATAGCTTTCCAATTGTCTCTGGAATTCCGAAAACTCAAATCGATCCTGTCTGTTCTTTTTATATAGGCAATGCTTAAGGAGCTTCACAACATGGAAATTGCTGTTGGGAAATTTCAAGCCATATTTGGCAGCATCGGGCATGAGGTAAGGCAGAAATTCCATTTATATATTTATGCATCTCTTGTTACCAGTATTGGAGTTCTTAGCTACTTCTCTTGATTGTATACTAGGAAGCGAAAAGTTCTTCACCAGTTTCTGGATGTGAGGAAAACAGAGAGCAAATAGAAAGGTAAGTGTCCCAAGTATCAACATTGGAATTTGCATCAAGTGGATGGCATTTATTGTGGCCTTACATGCCATTAATTTGGATTTTGAAACAAACAGCATTCCAGGTAGTCAATGTGATCCACCCAATGAGCATAGATTGATACTGGCAACTGATGAAACAGGTAAATCTCCATTCTTAGTTATCTCACTATCAAATTGGCCTCAGAAAGTTGTGTGGCACATCTTCATAAAACACCTTAGAATGGAAGTCAACATATCTGTGTGAACTGAAGAAGTTCTATACTTCCTGGAAATTCTGCACTTCCTTTAAAAATATCTGAACTTCCTTTCTGCCAAGTGGTAAGTTGTATTTATCGTCCGTTAAAGATGTTGATTACGTTGTTTCCAACTACATAATCCATTCCATAGCTTATTATCCTTGGAGAGAAAACATCATAGAAATTTATCAAGTCATTTCTCTGCCACTGCCCATTGACACTTCAGGTGTCCATTGCATGCTTCATTTGCAAAATATGAATGCTGCGGACTCACATTTTTTTCATCTCTTCCGCAGCCAACGCAAATGGAGAGTGCAAGTTGAGAATTAACCAAGAACAAAACCCACAGTCCCTTGAGGCAAGTGACCATCTGATTCTATTGATTCTCTAGATGTACAATCTTTCTGTAGCTCCAAACCCACATAGTCAAAATGAATTATTTCTTGTATGCATGCAGCATTCTGCCTTGGCATCTCCAGAGCCTTTAACTGAGACCGCTGAAAAACCCAACTGCTGTCATGAATCCAAAGATATCGAGATGGTATGATGAGCTGTACACCCCATGATTTCTGATGCTATGAATCTATGCCCCTATTGAATTACTGTCGATGCATACCCTCTAAAAAATTACTGTCTATGCTGGTTTACTTCCCTTGCTGCTTACAGGGCAATTCATCTCCTGAGCAGCAAACAAGTAATGTGAATCCAGTCCTTGAGACAGAGAATCAGTCCTGAGCTACAATCAAGTCCCTCGGAAATCATGAACTCCGGCACGCAAATACGCCAATTGCCTATATGCAGGGTCGCAGCTCGTGACCTCTGCTCGTATTGAAGTCCTTGCTTGTACACCATATTATTGAGATACGAAAGATGGGGATGGTAGAGCGAGAGGTTCCATTATTCGTTATCTATCTTACACACTACACGTCACACTTCTGTAACACACCTAGCCAGATACTAGAGTAGGACGGTGGAACTGGGCGTGATATTTTGTATGGGACCCAGATGTAAGAGTGTGCGTGGGTGTGTATTATATACCTCGTGTAACTCAGCTATTAGGGTAAGAAAAGAAATAGTAAGGTAAAGCTAGATCTAAATCTTGATCCCCTTTCTCTCTGGTATTCGTTGCTCGCCACAAATATACCTGGGCATATCTCGGTCCGGGCTGGCCTCGGGCCGGTTCTAAAAAAGCCCGGCACAGAAAAGTCCAGGCCTGAGCCTGGCCCGACCTAACTGTCGGGTTGTAGAAATTGGGCCGGGCTGACAAAGCCCGGCTAGGCCTGATCGGCCCGGCCTGACCCTTCCTGATTTTCTGTTTTTGCAAGGCCTGAGTTCGGCACGACCTGACTATCGGGCCCAAAAATCAGGCCCGAGCCCGACCGGTGTGTAAGCCCGGCTGTCCCAAGATTTCCGGGCCAGGTCACGTCGGGCTGTCCGGGCCGGGCTACCCATGCCCAGGTAAGCAACCTTGTCTTGATCTCGATTTTCTCTGGTTTCGTTGCTCGCCACAAGCAATCATATCGGTCTCACATCCAGGCTATGACAAGTTCTCGCAGATTGCCACCGGCTCGCAGTTTCTTCAGACCGACCCACATCACCATCTTTGTGAAGAAATGGCCAGGATTGCAGAGAAACATGAGCCTGGCGCATTCCTGCTGTAACGGGTCCTCCTGTGTCTACAGTATGTATGCTACAGGAAACTGAACTGAAACTGTGAAATGCGAGTTAGGGCAAGGGGCGAATTGTTCCCCTTCGCATACCTGTACCACACGGTGCTTGTTACCATGGTCTGTTCACAACTGGCTATTCCTCGATCACAGTGGTATAATGTGTGCTCATTGATGAATCCTTTCTCCGAGACCAACCTGGAGCTTCCTAAGAGCAACCCTAGCGATACTAAAAAAAAACCAGTACCACGAAAACTTGGCTGGGTTGCCGTAAGTTCTTCCTGCGTGAAATAAATCTTGGTGTGCGTAGTCTGTATGGACTTCATCGAAGGCCTTAACGCTATTGTGCTCACTCATGTACTGCCAAATGGGCGCAATGGTTAGTACTCACAGAATATTAGTACATCACAACTTCACTCGGCTATGGGTCGCACACTGTTTTGATTCTCTAGGCACCCTCCTCGCGATTTCGGCAATGATAATGCTATGGCTTTTACAGTCCTGGCTTCCTTACGTCCGGATTTGAAATTGAATTTCATTGGGATTTCATGTATGTTAAATATTCATTCTAGATGTTAATTTAAAATTCGTACTTCAAAAAGATGTGAATGATATTTAGTTATTTTGATTATATCGAAATCCTTATAAGGCCTTAACCCTGGGTTGATGACCCGCATGCTGAAGCCATCCCCGCCAAATGCATTCTTCTGTATCGCGAAGCCCAGTGGCGTATCTAGTGGGGGTGCCACGACACCCCCTAAAAATGCATATTTTTAAATTTACTATCAACTAGCTTTATTCTATGTGTATTAATTGTGTTAAAATTAATTGTTTATGACATATTTAAGCAACGGATACTGAGTTGGCACCCCCGTGATTCAGTTCTACATCCACCACTAGCGAAGCCATTTGCGCCATACATGTTTAGCTGCCGGGTCAAGGTATCGTTACTGTCGGTGTACTTTCTTGAGCGACAATTGGATCCCACCATTTCTTGGGGATGTATCCGGTGCTTAGCATATTCACACAACATCAATGTATATTGTCACAGAATTTAAAACAAAATTCGAAAGATATATTGGAAAAAAAATAAAATTGAAAATTTCAACACTAAACAGTATAGTACATAACAAAAGATGGGTTTCTGGTTTGGCCCATCATCGCATTGATGTAAAATTTATATTTTTTGTATCTCGAATAATGTTAGGAATTTTGATCCGAAATTCTGTGACAACACACATTGATGTTGTGTCAACATGTTAGATTATTTTCAGACAATTTTGAAAGTGCCACCGCACGCGGTGCACATGTAGCACCGCAAGGCTGGGTGCACTAAATAATTTCCCGTCCAACACGATCTCATCTACCTTTTCCTCCTCTGCCAGAAAGGCGGAGCAGGGGAGGTTGACACTAGAGGCGCTCCGAGGTGGCTTGCGGTGGAGATGGACGGAGCAGCATCGATCAGGAGCAAGTTTTGCCTCTAGAATGCTGGATGTCGTCGGAGCGCGTCCGGCAAGCTGCTCGCTCGACTTGTCGGCTCCGTGTAGACAACAAGAGTATTGCTCACCACCTGTTTGTTGAAATGCCATAAGGTTCCGGCGTCTCTAGGCCCGCCTCCGCGTTGCCACCCCCGTCGACCAGCTGCCCCGCACAGACACGCAGATCGTTGCACGGTGCACCGGTGGCAAGGAGCTCGACTGCTTCATGGTGAGTGTCAGGCCAGACCTCCTAGGGAAGTCTGCCGCGGCGTACCGACCGACGGGGATGACTAAGAACCTGGAGAAAGGCAAGAAGAGGAAGAAAGGCACGGTGGGTTGTGTGGTCCACAAACAAATTTTGCATCTTCTTTCCAATAAGTTCACTGTGGAGTATCTCCTCGATCCATAGATGCACCGGACAGTTTAATTACACATATCAAATGGTGCATATATTCTGGAGATGTATGTACTGCTTACATTTGCGTACTAAGAATTAATTTCCTGTTACGTAAGATGACTGTCTGTTAAGTAAGAAGTCTGGCCTGTTTCAGTCACCATGAAGGAGAAGCTCTTTATGTGGCTGGCGCTCAGGAATCGCTGCTGGACAGGAGATAGACTGGCCGCAAGAAGCTTACAAGGACCAGACAAGTGTTTGCTTTGCGATCAACAAACTGAAACCATCGATCACCTGATGGTACAGTGCCCCACCTCACGCTCGATTTGTTCAGTGTACTGCAGGGTGCCGGTTTTAGTCAATTCCAACCGCAATTGGATTCAGGGTTCAGAGAATGGTGGTGTGCCCTGCGCAGTTGCCGGCCGAAGGAAAAGAGAAAGGAGCTCGTTTCTCTGAGCATTGCGTGCTGTCGACGCCTCTGGCTAGAACGGAATGATCGGAGGAGGTCATCTGATAGCGAGAAGACCTGCAGGAAGACGCGAGGAGTAGTGGATAGTTAACGCGGGTGTGTGTGTTGTACGCTGTAATGGGACTCACACTGTAAAACTCTCTATCTTAATGTCATGACATGCATATCTCTGCATGTTCTTGAAAAGTTAAGTAAGAAGTCAACTTCCGAGGTCTATGTCATTGCAAATACTGTCCCTTGGATATTACCAGTGTGCACTGATGGTTTCGTTGGTAAAATTCTGCTATGATGCACATCTTCTGGAGATGTATGTACTGATGGTCTGTGTAGTACTAAGAAAGTAAGAATTTAGTAGATGCAAAAATTCTGCTATGATGCACAACTTCTCTTAACATTGTAGTACTAAGAATTCGTTTTCTGCTATTTAAGATGATGGTTTGTGTAGTAGAAAGTCAACTCCTAAGGTCTAGGTCATTACAAAATATTTCCCTTGGTTATTAGCAGTGTCAGTATTAATAGATATGTAACTTAATGACCTCATTTGATATAGTTCAGGACCAGATTCTACTAGATTTAACTGAGAGTCTTTTCGGTGGTTTGCTCTGGCCGTGCTGGTACGTCCTCCTTCCCACCAACTACCGCTCCTGGACATGGATTTTTTACTGACTCGTTAGTTGGTGTGAGGTGTGTTAATCAAGCCAGAAGTATGAAGAAATTATTTTAACCATTGGTGATTTTCTTTATTCATGTATATTTTCGTGGGTAATCTGTTTTTGCTGGCTCCAACTTGAAGGGAGCTAATGGGCCATGAACTGATGCATATATGACGCGTTTGATGCATTTGACAGAATAGAATAACTCATGCAAAGCCTGACGGAGCAATGCTGCGTGGAGGTGGAAGGCCTCCTGGTGGTCAACTTCTTTTCTCGGAGAAGAAACAATGACGATACCTGAGGAATAAGCATCGACTAACTCTGTGCCAGCCGTGGTAAGACAGATTGTATATGCATAAATTTATATTCAATTCTAGCCTTTAACACTTAATCCCTCACATTTTTTGATTCGGACAAAAATGAGTGGACATGTACAGTAAAATATGTCTAGAACTCTAGATACATGTGTACGCATGTTAACGTGGAAAAACCCTAAAACATCTTATATTGTGTAATGGATGGAGTAATAGTCAATTATAGCTTTTAACACTTACGATATGCAGTTTCCTCCTGAAGCTCGTTTGTTATTGGAAGATGCTCACTTAAACAACATATTTTTACCATCTTCATCGTTAGAACCATTTTTGTTATAAAGAGTTTTATTACTCAATGTATCAAGAGATACAAAGTGTCTTACACCCGGCTTCCCATAACAAAGATGCAAACCACAAATGAAAATCCGACTGAAAAAAGTTAGTGTGCCCTGTATATACGATTGTAGTTACTTGACTTAAATGTGAGTCAATGCATCATGTGACTTGATTTGGACTCTCAAAATTTGGGATGTGTTGAATGGTGAATTATTCATACATAGTTCTCCAGATTTTTTTAGAGGACGCATGTGACGGTGGAGCGAGGTAGGGGAGAATGACAACACATTCTCTGCTTGCAAGGAGAGTGTAAATAATGAGGAGTGTGCTAAAAGCTAAATGCATTTTTTAAAATACGACATCGGCCAATATATATACGCCCATGCGTTGCATTCAGCTAGTTGGAGCTAAATTTGATTATGTGGTTCAGTTTATATCTTTACTGTTCAGTCTGTAATAATGACAGATGGATTATATCTTTACTGCTCCTGATACATACATAAAGGTGATTACATGTGAATTCACATGAGCTGAATCATGGTCATCTTGAACTGAATGTTATGCATCTGAAGCAGGTACCTTTTTAATCTTTGTGCTTTGTCTTCATTCTTTCAGCTAGTAGCAAACTAGCAACAAACCAGCTAGCGTTTGCAGCTAGCAGCAGCATGTCCCTTGTCCACTGGAATAGCGGGCAGATAGCGGACGAGGCGGACGGGCAGCGGCCTGCATCCTGAGCAACAACGCCAGACAGGTGAGGAGCTTTCTCATCTGTCCGTCTAGTATATATATGTATATCTCTCTCTCTCTCTCCAAATATCTTTATCAAAGCTGTATTAGGGTTTCTTCCCAGGTGACTCTATTGTCTCCTTTACTTTGGAGGATCTGGTTTCTTGTGACCAGTTTTATCGTTTTTGTTGGCACAGGTACCCTTCCCCTATAAGCAGTAGCCAACAACAAAAGAGTACAGAAGGAATTCAGCCAAATCATTTTTTTCTTAGCAACCGACCAAAACAACGTCTTGACATGGTGTGCGTACATACCAACATGATGCCTCCAAACACGTCCATTCATAATTCAGGGCACACGCTTCTGGCTAGCTCCTCTTTATCCTCCCTCTCAACACGTATCAACGAATTACGCTAGAGAAAGAGAAGCCAAACACATTCCAAGCTTCATCTCTCCCTTTCCTCTACTTCTCTTCTCTCATAAACCTGGTTTTATGAGCACAGATACCTAAACATCTTTATCCACGCCAATTTGAGCAGTTGATGGTGTTCCTGTTATATGCATCATTGCTGCGCTGCTTTAGTTGTGAGGTGTGATCGGCAGACAATCTCTCATGAGCTCACGCATGGGGACACTGAACAACCCCGACATGACCTCGGGCACGAAGCAACAAGCGCCAACATCGCCCACTGCGTCGTTCTCTGAGTCGAACATCATTACCTCCTCCACCGATCCGGATGCCATCGACGCCTTAGCTGGCTTACAAGCGCTCAGGTTCGAGGGGGACATCGATGGTGAGATCCAGTCACCTGATCTTGCCATGTGGGAGTCTCTCTTTGCAGACCAGTTCGGCGCCGGAGACTTCTTAATGTCTTCTCCTAGGAGGGACTTCAGCCCTTTGAGAAACTTTGTGGTCTCCTCCCCCAAGAGAGACTACATGGTGTCCTCACCAAAGAGAGACTATATGATGTCTTCACCCAAAAGAGACTACATGGTATCCTCCCCTATGAGAGAGATGGCCTCCTCCCCAAGGAGGGCAACCTTAGCCGTTCAGGGCTACCTGCATGGGATGGAGGCAGAGAGCCCCCAAACGCAGTACAACAACTTTGGCAACAAGGGCAAGTCGTCGATGAGCCCACTCCACAAGGTGTACATCAACAACAACATCACCAGGCAGAACAACGGCCCATCCTCCCTCTCCTGCTCCTCGTCCTACCTCGTTCATGGCGAGAATCTCCCTCTGCCGTCCATGGACCCCTTTCTTGATGAGAACCAGCTGCCAGAGAAGGCTGCCACTGTTCCGACGTCTTCGCAACTACCGACGCTCTCAGAGTGTCTGGCGATGCCGGAACCGGGGTATCGAGGCGGTGATGGGATGACATCAGCCGCGGTGATAACCGGCGGTGCCGGAGGGATGCAGGTGGGGGCAGGCTTGCGTCAACCTGATCACCTCTACTACGCGAGTAAGTTCGGAGCTGCAGAGGGTTTGTCAACTCAGCACCAAATGGCACAGCAAGACCAATGGTCAGATTCTTACTCCTTACACAGCATGCTGGGGTCTGTGATCCAGTCAGAGGTTGAGCAGGTATGTAACACACCGTAAATGCATCAAATAAAGTACTATGCAGTTATGCAGATGATATTAGGATGCGAAAACGGGACCCATTTTTTTCACTTATTCTGCATTTTGTGCATGTTTAGTCATGCACAAAATGCATAATAAGTGGAACAAATGGGTTCCATTTTCGCATTCTTGATGATAATGGTATGTTTCCCACGTAAAGTTCAGAAATCTTTTGCAGTGATGCAACTTTTATTTTTTTATTTAGAAGGCCATGAATTAATAACGTAGGCTGCTACGATTGGCCAAATGGTCACATTCCATGCATTCCGTACGAGCGTGGTATATACATAAGTAAATTAGCTCGCCCAAACGAGACTGCTGTTTTGGCGGAGGTGTTAACCCAACATGCCAATAGTTGCTATGGTACATTCTGATTGGAATTTTGCGTGCCTGGTAGGGTAAGGGTATTTATCGCCGGAATGAAACTTTCTTGAAGATCCTAAAGATGTTTTACAGGCCACAGTCTGCTGTCTTCGTACTCAGATTTCATTGAAATGCCTCAAATTCAGTTAGCCTCCAAACAAAGCTATCGTTCTTATCTGATAAATGGACACATACGATTCTAACACTTAGGAAAAAATTAATATGCTAATTCTAATATTAATTTGGAAGTATGAAATTATGTCGTAAGTTTTAAAATGTAGAAGTATTTTCTTAGCTTAGAAGTTAAAACTTATCAACACACACAAATCCATTTGAAAGTTTACATATTTTTGACAGTTACATACAACCGAGTTTATCAAGTTGAAAGTCCGCTTCAGATATGACAATTTTTTATAAGTTACCGTTTCCAATTCTTGATGGATTCAGTGTTGAAACATTGTGTATCGATGTCTGCACCAAATCTATACGAGCAATACTCTAGTTTGATACTATTACTTCCCCCGGAAAATTAGCATTACTGTACTCTACCAAAATTTGGACACCTTACCGATAATTCTACAGAAGTTCTGCCTTCATAGAACCGATACAGCACGATTCACGTAGGTGCCATATGAATGTTTTGCACTAGTCTTGCAATTGAACTTCCAAGCAAATGTAGAGTAAATCTTAGTACTCCCTGGTTAGCAGTACGTCCCCTCACAATCTAATTCCATGCAGGAACATGATAGCGGTCTTCAGCTGGTGCACCTGTTGCTGGCGTGCGCCGACTTCGTGTCCAAGGGCGACCAACCCTCCGCTCTCCAACACCTCCATCTTCTCCGCGGCATCGCCTCCCCGCTCGGTGATTCCATGCAGCGTGTCGCCTCCTACTTTGCCGATGCTCTCGCCGCTCGCCTCTCCTTCTCCTCGTCCTCCGCCACCACCATCACCCCACACTGGGCGGGTGCCCCCTACCCTTTCCCGCCATCGCCGGACACCCTAAAGATCTACCAGATCCTCTACCAGGCATGCCCTTACATCAAGTTCGCCCACTTCACTGCTAACCAGGCCATTTTCGAGGCCTTCCATGGCGAGGATCGCGTCCACGTCGTCGACCTCGACATCCTCCAGGGCTACCAGTGGCCAGCGTTCCTCCAGGCGCTCGCAGCACGTCCGGGTGGCCCACCCACGCTGAGGCTGACAGGGGTGGGCCACCCCGCCACAGCTGTGAGGGAGACTGGGCGACACCTTGCTTCTCTTGCCACGTCACTACGGGTGCCATTCGAGTTTCACGCCGCCGTGGCAGACAAGGTGGAGCAGCTGCGCCCAGCCGCTCTGCAGCGGCGCGTTGGTGAGGCGCTGGCCGTGAACTCCGTGAACCGCCTCCATCGCGTCCCTAGGGCGCACCTCGGCCCATTGTTGTCGATCATCCGTGACCAGGCGCCCAAAATCATGACGCTCGTCGAACAGGAGGCCGGACACAACGGACCATACTTCTTGGGCAGGTAGACACAAAATTAATTCTTCTATTTTCTGAAAGATCGTTTCATTTAAGTTTGTTTGTTCTTAATTAACCATGTACAGAAACATGCGATACGATTAAAGTGCATAGATAAATGTTAAATCTGAAAACATAGTTTTTTACATAATTAATCCCAGAAATTTGTGTATAGGTTCTTGGAGGCGCTGCACTACTACTCAGCGATCTTCGACTCGCTGGACGCGACATTCCCGGCAGACTCGGCGCCGCGGATGAAGGTAGAGCAGTGCCTGCTAGCGCCAGAGATCCACAACGTGGTGGCGTGCGAGGGTGCTGAGCGGGTTGCACGACATGAGCGACTGGACCGGTGGCGCGACATCATGAAGGGTCGTGGATTCGAGGCCGTGCCGCTCAGCCCGGCCGCTGTCGGCCAGAGCCAGGTTCTTCTGGGACTCTACGGTGCCGGCGATGGATACCGGCTTAACGAGGACAAAGGGTGCCTCATACTTGGATGGCAGGACCGCGCCATCATTGGCGCCTCGGCGTGGCGATGCTAAGTTGTTGACCACACAATACCCGACAGGTTGGAGAAGATGGCCGAGATGCTATAAGGTGGGCGACCTTATGTGTGTGTGAATAGGTTTATGTTTTGTTACTCGTATGCATATGTGCATTTCGAAATGCTGTCAATTTTTTAAGACATGTTTTACAACAGTTACTGGTGCACCTTTTTGTACTTGTACTTGGTATTTTGAATGAACTTGGATGTGGTTGATTGCTTCATTTATAAAGCATGGCAAAAATCCTAGTTCGAGAACTCTAATATAGTTTTCAGTGATTGAATCATAATATTTGAGAAAATTAATTCCGAATTTTCAACCATAAAAGAGCACGATACCAGAATTAAAGTCATGAACACAAGCTCATGTTGCTCAAGCAGTTGCGGCACAGGCGGTGCGGTGACGTGACGGAAACTGCAGGAGCCGAGGCGTTACGCCGGCGTGCGCCGTCCTCGTAACCGTCGCCTCCCCGGCGAATACCAGCTATGGCTATCGCGTACTAGCTGCGTGCCCCGTCGCTACCGCTGCACATGCCGCGGCAGCCTGGGCAAGCTGGCCGCATTGCACTGTCTGTTCCGGTGTGACCGAACAGCCCGACGGCGGCCGGCGTGGTGTCCGAGTCTGCCATCGACGGCGGGATAGCGGGGTGCGCCGAACAGGCCGACTGGCAGGGTGGGCCGTGTTACAAAAGATAGCACGAAAACGACGAAGTGCGAAAAGATCAAACCAACGGGGACACGAGATTTAACGTGAAAAAACCTCTCCAAACAAAGGAGAGGAAAAAACCACGGGCGCCATCCAGCAATATTTCACTATTTGGGGTGAGGTTACAAACGCCGTGGGTTTACAATGTGTGGCTTACCCCAACCGGCGGCTTACAAGATGTATTTATAGTGAACAAACTCTAAGTCGGCTGCAGTCCGACCCGGAAATGATCCGTACCGTACCGCGGGGCTGCTCCGGGGCGCTCCGCTCTCCTACGTCACAAGCTGACCTTTATCAGTACATACGAATTTGGATCACCGGAAAAACAACACGCCACGTACGGACTCCATGTCCACGTCAGCGGCTCATCACTGGTGGTTGCAGGATGGACACCTCCTTTTATCGCCCACCAACTGTTCGACCGAAGGTCCGTGGGCAGACATTCGGTATCATTTAACCTTATTTGTTTGGAAATCAGGGTGTGCTTTTCCTTCATACTTTCACCGCAAAAAGAAAATGACCTTTTCCTTCATACTTTCACTGCAGTACCAATTTGCAAAGTTGAAGAATGATGATAACAATAAGTCTGGTAAAGGAAACGTGGAGATTCAATTTGTCAGCCAGAGAGAAGATTTATATTTTGCACTATTTGCAGAAGGCATATTCAAGGCAAGGTATAATGTAGCTTCTCAATCTCTCAATATATTAAGATGATAACAATTCTGCTGTAATCTGAAAATACATTTCACATAATCCTAAGACTACAAAAATGAATACCCCTGTAACAGCCCAATCTGATTTCTGTCTCAAACAAGGTTAGACATCTGTATATCCACCTTTTCTGTGAGGTAACTAGGTAAGTGCTGGAATGAAGCAAGATGTGTAGTATTCTTTCTCTGAACAATTAAAATGACTAATGATAAAATTTAGCAATTCCATAGAAATCGTTCACTATGTTTTACACAAGGAAGTTGTTGAAACACTGGATCAAAATACAAGATTGGATCACTCAATTTCTAGGATCTGTGGACTCGGGAGTTCATAGCAGCAATAGTTCTAGAGGATTCTCTATTCCTCTCTTCTAAACTATGTTGGTTTTCCCTTTTACATTTTACACCCCCTAATATTAACAAACTACACCTAAGTAGACACAACTCCACAACTCTACACTCCCCTTCAAGATGGGGTGAAAACATCAAATAGTCCCATCTTGCCACAAAGATTATTGAAACCTTTTTCAGGTAATCCTTTAGTTAGGATGTCAGCTACTTGGTCCGAAGATTTTACATACGGCATGCACATCATTCCCTGATCAAGTTTTTCCTTGATAAAGTGTCGATCGATTTCAATGTGCTTGGTTCGACTATGTTGCACTGGGGTATGGACAATGTCAAGAGCAGCCTTATTGTCACAATATAGCATCAGGGGCTTCGACTGAAACAAACCCAGCTCCAACAATAAGATTTTTAGCCACAATACTTCACAAACTCCGTGCGCCATAGCCCTTAATTCTGCTTCTGCCGTGGACCTTGCAACCACACCTTGCTTCTTGCTACGCCAAGTAACTAGATTACCCCCAACAAATGTGCAATAACCAGAAGTTGACCTCCTGTCATTCAATGACCCTGCCCAGTCGGCATCAGTATAGCATTCCACTTGTAGATTGCCATTTGATGTGTATAATAAGCCTTTACCCGGGCACCCTTTAAGGTAGCGAATAATTTGCATCACAGCATCCATATGGTGATTTTGAGGATTATGCATAAACTAACTGACCATACTGACCGCAAATGCAATGTCAGGTCTAGTGTGTGATAAATAAATTAAACGCCCAACGAGTCTTTGATATTCCTCCCTATCTACGGGGGATCCCTGATACGTCTCCAACGTATCCATAATTTCTGCTGTTCCATGATTATATTATACCATTTGCTACATGTTTTATATACAATTCGTATCACTTTTATGCATTTTCTGGGACTAACCTATTAACAAGATGCCACAGTGCCAGTTCCCTGTTTTCTGCTGTTTTTGGTTTCAGAAAGTTACTTCTGGAAATATTCTCGGAATTGCACGAAACAAAAGGCCAGGTCCCTATTTTTCCAGCACGTACACGGAGTCCGAAGGAGAGACGAAGGAGAGCCACGAGGTGGCCAAACCACCTGGCGGCGCGGCCCCACCTCCAGCCGCGCCTGCCTGTGGTTTGGGCCCCTCGGGGGTCCGCCGACATCGCCCCTTCGCCTATTTATTCCCGAGACGCGAAAACCTTAAAACACCGAGCCTTTCATCCAGAACATATTCGCTGCCGCCGTCGTCGTCAACCCTAACTCGGGGGTTTCTGAAGCTCTTCCCGGCACCCTGCCGGAGAGGGGAATCATCACCGGAGGGCTCTACATCGCCATGCCCGCCTCCAGAGTGATGCGTGAGTAGTTCATCCTTGGACTATGGGTCCATAGCAGTATCTAGATGGTTGTCTTCTCCACTTATGCCATCATGTTTAGATCTTGTGAGCTGCCTATCATGATCAAGATCATCTTATTGTAATGCTACATGTTGTGTTTGCTGGGATCTGACTTATATTGATACCTATGTGGAGCTGAATATTATATTATCATGTCTATGTCATTTATGATCTTGCATGCTCTCCGTTACTTGTTGAAGCCTTGGCCACGTGAATACTTGTAACTCCAAGAGGGGTATTTATGCATGATAGTTGGGTTCAACCTCTATTTAACCTGGGATAGTGACAGCAAGTTCTAAGGTTGTAGATGTGTTGTTGCCACTAGAGGTAAAACAGCAATGCTTTATTCAAGGATGAATGTATTGTTTACATTACGCACATTACTTAATGCAATTGTCTGTTGCTTGCAACTTAATACTGGAAGGGGTACGGATGTTAACCGGAAAGTAGACTATTTAGGCATAGATGCATGCTGGATAGCGATCTATGTACTTTGTTGTAATGCCCAAATGAATCTCATAGTAGACACCACAGCTCACACATGCATGTTATATGCACTTATCAATTGTCAATTGCCCAGCTGTAATTTGTTTATCCAGCATGTTAGTTATCTTATTGGAGAGACACCACTAGTGAACTGTGGACCCCGGTCCATTCTTTTACATCTGAAATACAATCTACTGCAATCATTGTTCTCTACTGTTTTATGCAAACAAACATCATTTTCCATTCGATACGTTTATCCCTTTGTTTTCAGCAAGCCGGTGAGATTGACAACCTCACTGTTAAGTTGGGGCAAAGTAATTTGGTTGTGTTGTGCAGGTTTCACGTTGGCACCGGAATCCCTGGTGTTGCGCCGCACTACACTCCTTCACCAACACCTTCGAAGCAAACCTTGTTTTCCTACTGGTCCGATTAAACCTTGGTTTCATACTGAGGGAAAACTTACTGCTGCACTCATCATACCTTCCTCTTGGGGTTCCCAACTGACGTGTGACGTACAAGCATTGTTTCTGGCACTATCAACCTAGAGCCACCAATCCCCCGTCCTTAACAAGACGTAAGTTTGGTTCAATAGGAGTAGACGCTGGACGACACCCAATCATTCTAGTTTCAGCCAGCAAGTCTAAAATATATTTACGCTGAGAGAGATAAATACCTCTGGCACTCCGAGAGACTTCAATTCCCAGAAAATACCTCAGCTGACCAAGATCTTTAACTTCAAATTCTCTTGCCAGCTGCAGCTTCAACATTTCAATTTCTTTATCATTATCTCCTGTGATAATAATGTCATCAACATAGACAATGAGGATAGTTAATCTATCAAGGCTGCGTTTGTAGAACAAAGTATGGTCAGCGTTACTCTGTTTATAATCCATTTGTGTTACAGCACGACGGAAGCGACCAAACCATGTGCGAGGAGATTGCTTTAACCCATACAATGAGCGATGCAATCTTAGCACTTTGCCCTCAGTTTGAGCTGTACGAAAACCTGGTGGTATATGCATATATATCTCCTCTTCGAGATCCCCATGCAGAAATGCATTTTTTTACATCTAGCTGATGTAAATTCCAATTGAAATTTGATGCACATGATATTAGAGTCCGTACAGTGTTCATCTTGGAACTCCGCCTATGTTGTCTCAACATAGCCGGTCCCAAGCCCGGATAAAGGAGGAGGGTTGTGATAGGCTTGGCAAGCCAACGGAAAAAACCCAGCCACTCTTATGGAGATGAAACCCAAAAGAACCTCGTTGGGGCGTAACCCTCTTAGCGACGCGCCATATCGGAACCCGGGTGTGGTGTCAAATGGGCAAGGGCCGGGCCGCCACCCCCTTGGTGGCGCGCCGTATCTTGATCTGGATACGGTGATAAGTGAGCAAGGATCGGGTCGTCGCATCCTTAGTGGCGCGCTGCATCGACGCCCGGGTGTAGTGAAAAATGAGCAAGGGTCTTCGCATTTGACTCGACGAGTGCGGAGGGTAAGGAAGTTAGCCGAGCCTAGGAGGATCCGCTTAGGTAGCTGGAACGTAGGGTCCCTGACGGGCAAGTTACGGGAGTTAGTTGATACGGCGATAAGGAGGCGTGTTGATGTCCTATGCGTCCAAGAGACCAAATGGAAGGGACAGAAGGCGAAGGAGGTGGAGGATACCGGCTTTAAGCTGTGGTACACGGGGACAACCTCAAACAAAAATGGGGTAGGCATCTTGATCAACAAGAGCCTCAAGGATGGAGTAGTGGACGTCAAGAGGCAAGGAGACCGGATTATCCTAGTCAAGCTGGTTGTTGGGGACTTAGTTCTCAATGTTATCAGCGCGTATGCCCCGCAAGTAGGCCACAACGAGAGCACCAAGAGAGAGTTCTGGGAAGGTCTCGAGGACTTGGTTAGGAGAGTACCTACTGGTGAGAAGCTCTTCATAGGAGGAGACCTCAATGGCCATGTGGGTACATCTAACACAGGTTTTGAAGGGGTGCATGGGGGCTTTGGCTATGGCATCAGGAACCAAGAAGGGGAGGATGTCTTAAGCTTCGCCCTAGCCTACGACATGGTCGTAGCTAACACCCTCTTTAGAAAGAGAGAATCCCACCTAGTGACTTTCAGTAGTGGCCAACACTCTAGCCAGATTGATTTTGTCCTCTCTCGAAGAGAAGATAGACGCGCTTGCCTTGATTGTAAGGCGATACCTGGAGAGAGTGTTGTCCATCAACATAAGCTGGTGGTGGCTGACTTCCGTTTTTGGATTCGTGTCCAGCGGGATAAGCGCCCAAAAGTTGCTAGAACAAAGTGGTGGAAGTTAAAGGGAGAGGCAGCTCAAGCTTTTAAGGAGAGGGTTTTTAAGGAGGGCCCTTGGGAGGAAGGAGGCGATGCAAACAGTATGTGGATGAGGATGGCGACTTGCATTCGGAAGATTGCATCAGAGGAGTTTGGGGTGACCAGGGGAAGTAGAAGGGATGCTAAGGATACCTGGTGGTGGAACGTTGAGGTCCAGAAGGCTATTAAGGAGAAGAAGGACTGTTTCAGACGCCTATACCTGGACAGGAGCGCAACCAACATGGAGATATACAAGGGGGCAAAGAAGGCCGCAAAGCGAGCGGTGAGCGAGGCAAGGGGTCGGGCGTATGAGGACCTCTACCAGCGTCTAAACACGAAGGAAGGCGAAAGAGACATCTATAAGATGGCGAAGACGAGAGAAAGGAAGACGAGGGATGTCAACCAAGTCAAATGCATAAAGGACGGAGCGGATCAACTCCTCGTGAAGGACGAAGAGATCAAGCGTAGATGGCGAGAGTACTTCGACGACCTGTTCAATGGAGAGAATGAGAGCTCTACCATTGAGCTAGACGATTCCTCCGATGATACCAGCCGACGCTTTGTGCGGCGTATCCAGGAGGCTGAGGTTAGGGAGACTTTGAAGAGGATGAAAGGAGGCAAGGCAATGGGCCCTGATGGTATCCCCATCGAGGTGTGGAGAGGCCTTGGAGACATAGCGATAGTATGGCTAACTAAACTTTTCAACCTCATTTTTCGGTCAAACAAGATGCCCGAAGAATGGAGGCGGAGTACATTAGTGCCAATCTTCAAGAACAAGGGGGATGTTCAAAGTTGCACTAATTACCGTGGAATCAAGTTGATGAGCCATACAATGAAGCTATGGGAGAGAGTCATTGAGCACCGTTTAAGAAGATTGACAAGCGTGACCAAAAATCAATTTGGTTTCATGCCTGGGAGGTCTACCATGGAAGCCATCTTCTTGGTACGACAACTTATGGAGAGATACAGGGAGAAGAAGAAGGATCTTCATATGGTGTTCATTGACTTGGAGAAGGCGTATGATAAGATACCACGGAATGTCATGTGGTGGGCCTTGGAGAAACACAAAGTCCCAACAAAGTACATTACCCTCATTAAGGATATGTATGATAATGTTGTGACAAGTGTTCGAACAAGTGATGGCGACACCGATGACTTTCCAATTAAAATAGGACTGCACCAGGGGTCAGCTTTGAGCCCTTATCTCTTTACTTTGGTGATGGATGAGGTCACAGGGGATATACAAGGAGATATCCCATGGTGTATGCTCTTTGCGGATGATGTGGTGCTAATTGACGATAGTCGGGCGGGGGTTAATAGAAAGTTAGAGCTGTGGAGGCGGACTCTAGAATCGAAAGGTTTTAGGCTTAGTAGAACCAAAACTGAGTACATGAGGTGCAGTTTCAGTACTACTAGGCACGAGGAGGAAGAGGTTAGGCTTGATGGACAGGTGGTACCTGAGAAAGACACCTTCCGATATTTGGGGTCTATGCTCCAGAAGGATGGTGATATCGATGAAGATGTGAGTCATCGAATCAAAGCTGGTTGGATGAAGTGGCGCCAAGCTTCTGGCGTCCTCTGTGATAGGAAAGTGCCACAAAAGCTAAAAGGCAAGTTCTATAGGACGGCGATTCGACCTGCGATGTTGTATGGCGCAGAATGTTGGCCGACCAAGAGACGACATATCCAACAGTTAGGTGTAGCGGAGATGCGCATGTTGAGATGGATATGTGGCCACACAAGAAAGGACCGGGTTAGGAATGATGATATACGTGAGAGAGTTGGGGTAGCACCAATTGAAGAGAAGGTTGTCCAACACCGTCTAAGATGGTTTGGTCATATAGAACGTAGGCCTCCGGAAGCGCCATTGCATACCGGACGGATAAAGCGGGATGAGAATGTTAAGAGGGGTCGTGGTAGGCCAAACTTGACATGGGAGGAGTCTGTTAAGAGAGATCTGAAGGATTGGAATATCACCAAAGAATAGCCATGGATAGGGCTGCGTGGAAGTTAGCTATCCATGTGCCAGAACCATGACTGGTTTCGAGATCTTATGGGTTTCAACTCTAGCCTACCCCAACTTGTTTGGGAAAAAAGGCTTTGTTGTTGTTGTTGTTGTACAATGTTCATCTTGGCCATGGGAGCAAATGTTTCCTCATAATCTATCCCGTATGTTTGTGTATATCCTTTAGCAACTAAACGAGCTTTGTATCGTTCCACTTTGCCTCCAGGACTGTGTTTAACAGTATACACCCACTTACAACCCACCAGTTTCTTACCCGGTGGCAATTCAACTATTTCCCAAGTGTTATTCTTTTCTAAAGCATGCATTTCTTCTAACATAGCAGCTTTCCACTTAGGATCTTTCATGGCATTTTCCCAATCCTTGGGAATAGAAATGGAGTCAAGTGATGCCAGAAATCCTTTAAATGATGGGCTGCATTTTTCATAAGTCACAAATTTAGCAATATCATGTTTATAACCCACACAATCCTTGAGACGTGCCGGCACATCAGTACGTCTAACAGGTTTCCGTAAGGCAATTGGAGGATCAACTTCTGAAATATTAGGAATTATTAGAGGGATTTCAGTACCTTCTTCCTCTGTTGTGCCAGTGGTGAGATCCCTCAATGGAGAAGATCCTTGCGGAACATGGACAACATCTTCTTCTCTTACAATATCATGTCCTGCCCCATGACGCGATGCACTAGAATGTGTAGATGAACTCATATCAGACATGTCTTGTTCCAATATTTGTTGGGGATAAGGAGTACCACATACCTCATGATCATTTGAGTCACCATTATCTTCACTTATATTTGTATTCTCCTCCCCCTCTGTTTCATTGTTCTGTTGTGATGTATCAATCATAGGAATCAACATGGGGCTATTCAAAATAGTTTCCTTGTTAAAGTTCTCCCCCTTGCTACCATTTTCATATGTTGTAGTGCTGCTTGAGGAGTAAAAAGGTTCTCTCTCATGGAATGTAACATCCATGCTAACAAAAAATCTTCTCTCTAAAGGACACCAACATCGATATCCTTTTTGTGTGGGAGAATATCCCACAAATAAGCACTTGACAGCCCTTGGGTCTAGTTTTCCCACTGAGTTCCTGTAATCATGAACAAAGCAACATCAACCAAAAACCTTGGGAGGTACAATATAAGAATTACTACCAGTTAAACATTGAATTGGGGTCTTATAATTCAGAACTCTTGATGGCATACGATTTATTAGATAAGCTGATGTTTTAATAGCTTCACCCCATAGGAATTTTGGTACATTCGTCATAAACATAAGAGAGCGAGCCACTTCTAACAAGTGTCTGTTTTTGCGCTCTGGAACCCCATTCTGTTCAGCAATATCAACACAAGTTGTCTGGTGTATAATGCCACGAGAAGACAGGTATTCATCAAAATCTCCATTGACATATTCAGTTCCATTGTCTGAACGAAATATTTTTATACTTGCATTATATTGATTGCATATCAAGGTATGGAAGTCCTTAAATGTAGATAAGACCCGAGACTTGTGTTTAAGAAGATATAACCAAGTACATCTGCTAAACCCATCAATAAAAGTGACATACCAACGCTCCCCTAAAAGAGAGGTTACCTTTGAAGGGCCCCAAACATCTGAATGTACCACTTCAAAAGGTGTTTCACTTCTTTCATTACTGCTGGGATAATTAGATCTTGTACTCTTTGCTAATTCACAAACGTCATATATAAGTTTCTTCTTGTCGCATGAAGCAAGAAGCGAAGGAAACATACGTCCGAGAGTTCGAAAAGACAAATGTCCAAGTCGACGATGCAGCATGAGCATCTCATCTGTAGATGCAGCACTAGTTGTAGCAAGTGCAAAGGAAGTTGTACCAGTATCAAGATAATACAAGCCTTCATATTCAGTCCCCTTTCCAAGTATTTTCTCAGACTTCAACTCTTGGAAAAAAACAGAATTCAGGTTCAAATATTGCTCTGCATTTCAGTGCCTTTGTAAGAGAACTGACAGATAAAAGATTTATTGGGAAATTAGGGACATGTAGAACTGGGCTTAAAGAAAGAGATGGAGAGCAACTGACGGTTCCGCTGCCCAATATGGGAGCTGTAGAGCCATCTGCAATCTGAACTTTTTCCTTTCCAGACCGAGGAGCATATGATGAAAATTTATTTGATCTCCCTGTCATATGGTTGCTAGCCCCTGAGTCAATGATACAGGGACTTAGACCTTCTTCAGCATGACCATTTGAGCTGCGTTCACGAGATGGTTCTGTAGCAGTAGCTCCCAGTTTAGCTTTATACTTTTCAGAAACTTTTACAATTTTCTTTGCATAAGTACTAGTACCCTTCACTATCTTCCACAATTCATATTCATCATGAGTCATGAGAACTGGAACCAATCCTTTCTCAAGTGCCATATTGAACAAAATTTCAATATTTATTTGTTTACGGCCCTTGACATCATCCAATTCATGCCTGCTCTCTGAATTGTGCTCTCCTGGCTTCCCATGTAGATCCCAACAAAAAGCTTTTACATGCCCTTTCCGTCCACAATATTCACATTCCATCACACGTTTTTTTGCCTTCAAAGAAGATAACATAGTTCTTCTAAACATTTCATCAAACATCTATAAAGCAGGCAAGAAACAAACACTCTTCCAGGTAAAGTAATCAGGGCAAGCTGACCAACACACGAGTTGGCTTTCGTCTTGC
The DNA here is from genome assembly GCA_947311845.1 of Poa pratensis. NCBI lineage: Eukaryota > Viridiplantae > Streptophyta > Magnoliopsida > Poales > Poaceae > Poa > Poa pratensis. The sequence continues at coordinate 13,436,961 of CAMZMU010000041.1, forward strand.
AATACAAATGAGAACAGAGCTGCTGCACTAGCAATCAACGATGGAGGCCACACCAGCTGCTAAATAAATCTCACGAACAGGAGGGGCAGATGAGGAACCACTGAGCAAACCAAGCGACAGACTAGCAAGGACGCTCACATGAATTGGATAAACAAACCTTGAGCACCAAATCAGATCGGAGAACAGCGTCAGATGTGAGCAGCTCCAAATTTGTAGAGCGCAAGAAAAAGTTCAGAGCAGCCCGAGGACGATGGCAGCGACACGGCGCGGCACGAAGACAGCAACGACCTTGACGAATGACGATGGCGGCGACGCGGCGCAGCACGAGGACAACAATGAACTTGACGAAGAATGCAGAAGCGCACACAGGCGGCGACGACCAGAGCGACCACCCAATCCGCAGCAACTTAGCACAAATCAGACTAAATCCGAGTCAGGAACATGCCCACGGACCGATTGCTCTGATACCATGTTGAAACACCGGATCAAAATACAAGATTGGATCACTCAATTTCTAGGATCTGAGGACTCGGGAGTTCATAGCAGCAATAGTTCTAGAGGATTCTCTATTCCTCTCTTCTAAACTATGTTGGTTTTCCCTTTTACATTTTACACCCCCTAATATTAACAAACTACACCTAAGTACACACAACTCCACAACTCTACAGAAGTCATATTATGAAGTTAGCCACTCAGCTATAATTTTATTCTCGGTTTAAGGAGATGTGGTTTCATGTGTACTCTTTCTGTATTTATTGGTGGAAGCTTTGCTAAATTTAACCTTCTTTTGAGACATTCATCGGGTAACGATGGATGCAGCTGGCCCATGGACCATTGGCATTGGGGGGATGGTCGGGTGCATACCCACACAGCTGTGTTGCACTTGTACCCATCTCCGAACCCGATCATCCACACTCTGTCACCCTTCTGCATTCGAACCTTAGCCTCGATGTATGCCAACTCGTACCACACAGATGCACTCGATTGGTTGCCAAACCGATGCAGTGTCATACGCGATGGCTCAACATGCTCGTCTGATAGATTGAGGCCAACTTGTACTGAGTTGATCACTGCCGGTCCACCGACATGGATGCAGTAGTGCTCAAACGCAGTGCGGAAGTCGGGGACGTATGACCTGATCTTCCTCCCATGAAGCACCTTCCTTGCCACGGAGAAGAGAAAGTACTTGATCAACTCTGAGGTCGGTAGGACAAGTGGTCCTATGGCGGTGATGTTGGCCTTGAGCGCATCTCCTGTGATAGCCATAAGGTCTTTTGATAGAGTGAGCCCTCTGTTTCCCTCACAGTCTTCCTCTTGGTAAACACACCGATAAGCACTGTCATTAGCACCGATGAGCGTTCGCTCGACATGCGCGAGCTTGAACCGAGCCTTGAGCCTACAAGTCGATAACAACATAGCGCTTCCGCCCATACGGAACAATATGTTCGCTAAGTGCATGGAACGCCTGTTTCCTGTGTAGTGATTCGGACCAAGGGTCTCTGTCGACACCACCAGCACATGCGACCCTGAAGGAATAGCCTGCAGTATGTTTTTCGCGAGCCCTACTGCGCTCACTCCCGCACTGCACCCCATTCCAGATAGGTTGATGACCCGAATGTCACCTCACAGCTTGTACTTGTTCACGATCCTGTCGGTGATGGATGGCACTGGGCAGAAGACGCTGCAGTTGGTTACTAGGACATCGATAACATCAAGATTGATGCCTGTCTTGGACAATAGGTCATCGATTGTCGAGAAGACGACCAGCTCCGCCTCAGTGCGGGCGTCATCTAGAGTGCAGCATGTTATATATAGTGCATTGCAGGTGGTACACATGTTTCTTCACCCATGCCGGAGAGCTCGATCACGCGCGTGATGAAGTTAACGGTGGAATCACTGAAGAAAGGCGAGAAATATGCATGCTCAAGGAAGTTGGATTTTGGAAATCGACAGCTATGGCTAGTTTTGAAGCAAGCGTATTCAACAAGGTACACGGTTTTAGGACGGCGTAGGAGATAGACAGTAACTATGGAGATCAGAAGAATGTCGTGCAAGATTAGGTGAATGGGGCGAAGATTAGCACGGTGCTGGGGGAGAAGGGTCTCGCTACGGGAAACCCACAAAACGCCGACGGGCAAGTTATACGCCAACGGCCAAATGTCGGGGCCATCGGCGTATAATGCGAGCGAGAAAAGCGGCGAACGCGGCCGTCGGCGTAACAAAACCATCGGCGTAGCCCGACATACGCCGATGGCTGCCGTCGGCGTATACTTTTTCTATTTTCTACATTTGATCCGTCGGCGTATACCTTTTCAATTTTTTTTACATTTGATTTGCCGACGGCGTCGGCGTATACTTTTTCTATTTTCTATTTAATATGAAATAATTCATATCTTTAAATCCGTAAATCGGAATTTAACAAATTAAATGTCTAAATCGATTAGAAAAATGAGAGAAATCCAAATATGACATCCATAAAATCTTTTTCACCGTGCACATGACATTTTGTAACATATGTTTGTTACTTGCTTAATTAAAAAGTCATTTTTTACACTTAAAAAATGGAAAATGATATTTACTAAAATATTTTGGAAATTGTTTTTGGCAACAATGTTTTCCATACCATGACACCCCTATGTGTCAAGTATGGACACATTATCACAAACTATGGCATGGGGATGGCCATAACTTGGTCATTTGACACGAAAGTTATACATGTCTATAGATGATAGACCTTTTTGTGAAGCATTTTTTGAAATATTTGTCAAAACTCAAGTTTATCATTTTTTCTAGCAACTAGTACACATAAAAGGACTTCATGTCAAAAAAAATCATCTTTTGAGTACTTTCTCAATTTCTTTTATTTTTGTGAAAAAACAGTCAAAATGACCGTCGTGTCTATTAATTGAAAGGGGTCACATTTTTTAAAACTATCTATGTTTCTGTGATAAAGTCACTACTTTTGTACCTAGAAAGTATTTTTGTAAAAACATTAGACCAAATTATCACACACTTGTAGTTCAATTTCAATTACTTTTGGAAAATCGGCATAAAGTCATTTAAATAGGAATAATTAGGTAAAAATCGAGAAAATTCCTAATAATAGGGTATTATCCATAAAATATGTAGTACCCTTTGTGACAATAAGATGGGTGCCTTTTGCACCATATTTTTGGTAATTACTCCATAACAAAAGTCATTTTTGGCACTTAAAAAATGGAAAATGATATTTATAAAAATAATTTGAAATTTGTTTTTGACAACAATGTTTGCCATACCAAGGCACCCATATGTTTTAAATATGGACACATTATCACAAACTATGGCATGAGGATGGCCATAACTTGGTCATTTGACACGAAAGTTATACTTGTCTATAGATGATAGACCTTTTTGTGAAGCATTTTTTTAAAATATTTGTCAAAACTCAAATTTATCATTTTTACTAGCAACTAGTACACATAAGAGGACTCCATGTCAAAGGAATTCATCTTTTGAGTATTTTCTCAATTTATTTTATTTTTGTGAAAAAACGGTCAAAATGGCCGTCGTGTCTATTCATTGAAAGGGGTCACATTTTTCAAAACTATCGATATTTCTGTGATAAAGTCACTACTTTTGTACCTAGAAAGTATTTTTGTAAAAAATTAGACCAAACTATCACACACTTGTAGTTCAATTTTAATTACTTTTGGAAAATCGGCATAAAGCCATTTAAATAGGAATAATTAGGTAAAAATCGATGATAGACCAAGTTATACATGTCATTTAACTTGGTCATTTGACACGAAAGTTATACATGTCTATAGATGATAAACCTTTTTGTGAAACATTTTTTTGAAATATTTGTCAAAACTCAAGTTTATAATTTTTCCTATCAGCTAGTACATATAAAAGGAATCCATGTCAAAGGATACCTTTTTTTTTTTTAGGGTTTTTCACTTTATTTGATTTTTGTGAAAAAAGAATCAATTTTCTAAAACCATCGATGTTTATACAATGCAAAGGATGATATGGATATCATATTTGAATTCCTCTCATTTTTCTAATTGACATAGACATTTTATTTTTCAAACTTCGATTAACGGAATTAAAGATATGAATTGTTCCATATTAAATGTAAAAATGAAATAAAAGTAAAAATAATTTTATTTTTTTATTTATTAAAAATATACTATTTTACAATCATTGTTACTTATTCAAATGAATTTTCTAAATTTAAACAATGAAAAAGTGTAACATCCTAAATCAGGGGTTAATATGATTGATATGATATAAGTATCAGTAAGTTCTCATTTCTCATTTGGAAGCTAACAATGAAGGAACTCAAAGGTTAAGCGTGCTTGGGCTGGAGCAATTTGAGGATGGGCGACCGAACGGGAACTTTGACCAGCGTAAGTACTTTGACCTATAGTTAAATGTGTAATTAGAGATTTAGTACGTAGCTGAGTTAGAAATTTCGAAATAGAAAAAAAAGTTTAAAAAAGTAAAAAAAATATTCAAAATTTCAAAAAAATTTAAAAAAATTGCATTCATAGGCCGACGGCATTGCCGTCGGCGTATGAGGGCGTACGCCGACGGCAGAGGGGCTACGCCGACGACGATACGCCGACGGTGGCCGTCGGCGTACACGTTTTCGAGCAGTCCCGTAGTGTCTCGTCTATAGGGGAAACTCCTTCTGCAACTCGTTGGAGGAGAATGGAAGCCACTAGTGTTGTCATGGTGGTGCCGGTGGCCTTGAGCTGAAAGTCCAAGATTTTCAGATTGGCGTGGTGTCGACTGTGACCATGGTGGTTGCGGTGTCTGACGCCGCCGCTGATCTTCGACTCGGTCTGTTGAGGCAGTCTGGTGCTGGCCTGCTTTGGCAAGATTTGCTGGTTGTTGGCTGGCGGCTTCGTTCTTCTCTCTGGCTTTCGCTAGAGGCGGCGTCATCGTGGCGGTGGTGGCTCGGGGAGGTTTCCCCGCCGATGCTCGGTCAACGTCTTCGATTCCGGCGGCTGCGCCGGATGTCTTTTGCGGTACTGCAACGCAGCATGTCTGCTATCGAGCCCCAGCTGCTATTCGGTCTGCGGATGGCTCGTTTTTTTCTCCGGCGGCATCTCGACGGTGTTGGAGTTCGGCAGCGGGCAGAGCGGTGGTGGAGCTTGAAGACCTCTAGGTGCCTTTTTGCTATTTCCTGTTTGTATAGGGGTCTTTTTGCTCTTTGTCATGGGCAGGTGGCCTTCGGGTTGCTTCTAGTGTGTGCGTACGTGTGCTGTAACTGCTTCTGTATTCCTGTTTAATTACGTACCAGTCTAAAAAAAGTACTCGGTGGCCATATTGTTTATTGGCTGAGGCGCTTGAGATGAGGAAACATGGTTATGCTGTTTGCATATTACCTGATGAACGGAAGGGGGCTTTTATAAAACAAATGACGATGTCACCTATGCAACTTTCTTGGTACCTTATATTTATTTTTCATCGTTTCTTTACATTCAGAATTTTATACTACAACATCATGGAAGATATATGTATACATCACAGGCCATAGCACATCTAGATCAAACAAATTGTCCAACAGTAGACTGGACCATGCATGTCAACTCTGAACAATATTCTGACGCCATGTTTTCCATGTAGCACAAGGGTGTGTGCTATATATAAACCATATTTTTCGCATGATACAGGAGCACTTTTACTTCCATTTAGATGTATTTATAACAGTTTAAAAAAATATATGTATTCCTAACATTGTCACTGTGTTAGACACAACTCCTGAGAAATTTTACAGTTAAGGCTTGAGGATTTATGATGTCTTCTTTCCATCATAGGTCGAGACTTTATTTTCCACCTTCAAAGGTTTTGTTTGATTCTGTTCGCGAGGCTTACTATTATATCTTTGATTTTTCTTGCAGGGCACTCTGGAAAACATTGACAAATAGTACATCAGATACATGAAAATGAAGTAAAGATGAAGAAATAGGCTTTCGCCCCGCTATATAAATATAACAACCACGCCATACAAAGAGTTCATTGCTGGGGCAGACAGCACAATCAAAGCCCAAAAGAAAAGAAAAAGAAAACAATGCCGACACTGGCGGATCAACGAAAACGAAAAGACTCGCAACCGCTGCGTTCTCTCCGGAGAATTCCCACCACGATCCTAGCACTCTGAATCGCCGCGTACCAAGCAGCACCTCCAAGTAGGAAAGCGTCGATGACGACGACGCTGCTGCCCAGACTGATCCTAGGGTTTCCCCCGGCACGCTACAGGTAGTGGGGAAGAGGTACGTCTGACGCCCTTCAGGAAGGAGAAGCGACACCCACAAGCGTCACTACGTCGATGTCAAGATGACAAGGATTTCTCCTGACCCCAAAAAAACCACATCCCCGGACAATCGGTAGTGCTCCACCCATCTCGCCACCCACCAACAGACGCCACCACGGAATTGAAGCCCCCTCGTCATATCACCAAGGTAAGCACCACGTGACTGGCCGAACTGAGAAGCACACGCCATAGACAAGGAGCGGTAGAACTACAACCACGTGGGAGGGAACATCCTCCACCTCCCTAGGCAGTAGTCGACCGGACGCAACCGACAAGAGCACACCAGGCCACCATGGAGCCGGAGGGCGGCAGCAGCACAACCACCTGGAAAACATCTTCCACCGCTATCGGCGGGTGCCGATCGGACGCGGCAGCAGAGACACACCAGGCCGGATAGGCCCGGCCGAGCCCTAGATAGGCCCGTGAAGTCTTCGCCGCCACGCTGCTGCACATAGGCTGACGCCGCCGCTGCCCCATCAGCACCAAAGGCCTAGCCAGACCCGGATGGGCCCGTGAAGCTCCTATCACCACACAGCAGCAGATGCGTCGTCGTCGCCGCCACTCCCGTCGCAAACCTGTACATCAGTCTAACTGGGCAGCAGGCCAGGCCCGCCCTGACCCAGCTCGGGCCCAAAAGGGCCCAGATCTAGGCCTGCTGGGCCCTGGCCGCCACCACCCACGCCACCAACGGTGGCGCCGCTGCCGCGCTCACCACCTGCAGCACTTGAGGTCCTGCCGCAGGAGCTGGACCGCCGACGCCGAATCCGGACCGCCGCCGCAGAAGAGCACCGCCCGGCGCCGCGCCGCCCCACGCGGGGAGGACGCCGAGGGGGGAGAAGCAGGGGAACCGCCGTCGCCGGCGCCGCCCGGGGCAAGCCCGGCGCCGCATGCCGACGACGGCGGAGGAGGAGAGGATGGGAGAGGTGCTGGACCGGGAGGCGGCGGCGCGGCCAAACGCCCGCGTGGGGGGCGGCCAGCCGCGAGAGGCGCGGGGAGGGGAGTGGAAGGAGGAGCGGAAGGGCGGCGGCGGCCGGTCGACGGCGCGGGCTCAGGGAAGGGGCCAAAATGAAGTAAAGATGAATACTTATTGGGGGTAAAAATTGAACAGGCACACTTGTTTTGCATCTGGATATGAACTGTACTACCTACTATATGTGTCGTGGATAAAAATTAAACCCTTATGTTCTGAAAGCTTTAGTAGATCAGCCTGAGAATAGGTTCCATTCAAGCGAGATGTTGCCTTGTTCCTCTACATGCCTAGAACTTCAACAAATTTGGAATGGAGGGATTACTATGATTTTTTCTGAATTTAAATAAGGAATTTTGAATATTAAATAATTTGAACTTTAAATACTTTATTTTTGAATATATTGCAGGTATTGAGATCTGAAAACTTCGATTTGCAGAACTTCTGTTTGCACACGTGGGGAGGTAAAAACTTCGCAGTTCCATTCTAAAGTATACGTGATCCACATCACTGACTGGCATGGGACGAGGACCTCCATTTATCTATTGCCCACCACTCGTTCGACCAAATGTCCGATGGCAGACACCACCCTTTGTACATCAATGTCGACCAAGACAAGGTGAGCTTGCATGCATATATAGTGAAATAAGAGCATCTCCAAGCGGAGTTGCCAAACTGCACCCAAACGTCCGGGCGGACAGCCCGGACAAGATTTGAGGTAAAAACATGCACCCAACCATGGTCTCCAAACACTCCCCATAGGTCCGGGCTGTCCGGCAACCCCCAAACCCTCCCCATATGTGGGGCGACCGGACGCGTCTGAGCAGACAGCTTTTGCTTTGTTTTCTATTCTTTTGCCCTTCATTGATCATTCTCTCACCTTCTTCACCAATCACATGCAAGTGACCCCACAATTTAGGGGGATTTTGGGGTATATGGTTGGAGGAGACGACTTTTAGGAGCTGTCCGCGGACAGTTTGAGGGCTGATTTTGGCAATCGTGACTAGAGATGCTCTAACATCTTTGAATTGAATTCACGACCAAAGCGCCTAATCACCGCATGGTGCAACTTCACATTTCTACTTTATTATGAACAAAAATGATAGCATGGTGTGAATTTTCTGAGAGAAAAGTCTATACAACCTACTATAATGAAAACTAATATTAAGGCCGTCAATCTGATCCATGCGCGCACGACTAAATGGTATGGGTCACGATTTTCACCCATGAGTCTTACCTGTGGGTAACCCGATTAGTAGTGGGTAGGGCACGGGCACGAGTTAACATCCGTGCAGTCGTGTAATGGACCGATTTTTGGAGTTTTCAAAAAACTTTTATCCAAAAACGAGGGCTAGAAAATTTCGTTTAATTAATTAAAACTTAACTCGATTTTTGATAAACATGAAGCTTTAAAATGAATTTAGCGTCAACTTGAATGGATCTTTTTTTTTTACTTTCCCTTCATGTTAGATAGTATTTTCTTGGTTTCAACAGATTAAAATATCCTCATCTGAATTTGATTTCGTTTTCATAAATTCATTTGGTATTTTTCGGTGCTTTATACCATTTTCTAGATTTCCCTAAAAGGAAAATCCATATCTTTTGTCTCTTAATTCCTTCTATCTAAAATCCTAATTGGATTTGATTCTACAGATAATCACACCTATGTGCATGCAGGCTGTAGCCATGCACATACACGCCAGTACCTAACTAGTACAGCATCGATCGATTTGTTTCCTTTCCTTCTATCTTCTCATGTCCATTCTCTCTAAAATCCCATTGGGCAGCCATATGCATGTACGTGCAAGCTTTGGCTATACGCCACACGTCGCTAGCTAGTTTCTCTTCCTCTTTCCATTTCTTTTTATTCCGTTCTCCTGTACGATCGATGCACGGCCCAGCCACACCAGCTCAACCGAGCGTGCCCTCGACTCGCACACACACGGGATAGAGACCCAGCTCCCAGCACAGGACGCCCAGCGCCGTGCTGCTTTGTTTTTTCTCCACGGACGCACGCACACAGCAAAACAGAAACGCCAGTCGCACAAGAAACTGCCGCCATTACCGCATCAATTCTATTTACTCCGGCATTGATTTTTCCAGTCGGTCGGCGTGTGAAGAACGCCGCACTGCTTCCTCTTCATGCACGCACCCAGGCCGAAACGCCAGTAAGCCATACGTTGATGCGTTGCTCTGCCGCCCCGCCCTGCCCATAGAAAGCACCGAGTCGACCTCTCCTTGATCTTCTTTTCCATCTCGAGCCGCCAGCACAACCCATAGCTCGTCCCACTATCCAATCTCGCGAAGCTCCGGTCAGACCATCGACGACGATGCGGCTCATGTTTCCAGGCGACTCCGTCTACCCCGGGCCGAACTGCTGCACCAACAAGGCCACTAGGAGGAGGAGAACCGATCCAGGCGACCAGAAGATCGAGCGTTGATCGCAGCCGACGAATTCTGCAACTCGATATATCTGGTCTGTTCATTGACTTCGTCGGATGAATTCGTCACATACGGTGAGAATCTAATTAACTCCTTTGCACCGTTGTAGCATAACATGTAGCTCTACCTCCTAGACAAGGTTTCACGTCCCATCCGTTCCATCGTCTATGCGAATTTCCAACCATGCCATCCAACATCGGCATGGTTATGCCATCTTCACTTTCACCACAATTCAGTAAAATCCTGTCGCGTCACTTTGTTCAAATTATGTCCAGTAGTACAGAGAAGAAAACTGATCTCCAATCCGACCACCGGAGGTAAAACGGGATTGATGCCAATTCGCCAAAAACCGACATCGTCTTGGCATTTCATATTATGCTGATCTTTAAGCTTTGGGCACCACATAAAACAGTATCTAGTTGACCTTAGAAAACATCCGGTGGAGCTGGATTTCAAATCCATTGGGTAGACAATAAACTATGATTTAATATATCATATTTTGAGTCAAATACAAATAGTTCTTGAATTGTGTGCTTGATTTAGTGTGTGATTTATTTTCTTAGTTGAACCACATGTGTAGGTGTTTTCTGTAGTTTATATATATTGTTTGCTGACATGTGTAGACGGTCATTTCGTTTATATTTAAATAGTTGTTTCTGGTTTATTTATAATTAGAATTGCTTGTGTTACTTTTTAATTATCACTAGCATGATTACGGTGAAATCTTGTGTTTTGTTGATCCATGCTTAATTTTTTATTCGTGCATGAATTGTTGCTAATAGTTGTCTAGTTGATGCATGTTTTGTTATGGTTTGTTTAATAATAATTTATTACTTGTTTAGTATTTTATTTAAGCACGAATTGTTAATATTAGTTTAATGCATGTTTAGGTATGAGTTTGCTTTGCAGTCTATTATATTTGTTTCATACTTTATACGATTATGTCATTCTTGTTTCCTATTGTTCTCTTAGTAGCTCATTCTTAAACTTAGTTGTTGTAATTATACTAAGTAGCGTATTGTGCTATGACATGTGCATGATTTGTCTATTTATCCTTCATGCTTAGCTATGATTGATATCTTGTGTACCATATGTTTTCCATATGATGTTCAGTTATTTTTTTTCTCGTAGCATATCGTTGTGCCAAGATGTATGTTAATGTCTTGCATATATGTATAGCTATATAGGATCTAACTTCATGTCACATTCGATTGCTCTGTTCCTTGTGTTATCTTTACGAATGTTTAGATTCTTTTCATATTAGCATTGCATGATTATACACAGTTTGTTTCTATGTATATAAGCATAGTTTTACTTGTTGACTAGATGATAATATGCTCTGAGTGGTTGTTTGGTTCAAGAAGTATATAGTGTGTCTCTTACATGTATGTTTCCTTGCTAGTTGTGTGTTACTTGGTGTAGTATATCATCTCGTTCTTATGGAAGTTTGTATACCATGGTAGTAGTGCATGATAATATTATATCCTTGCATATGCTTGCGAGCATGAGTTTTCTTTTAGCTAGATAGTAGAATGGCATGAGTGTGATTTTGTATTATACTTGTATGCCTTTTCGTCTCATGATAGTAATATTATGCTTCACCGCTATGTAGTACAATGCTATAGTATCTCCCAAATGTATAGTCTTGTATATCATTCATGATTAGTCATATAGTGTTATGTTGACCTTGCTTAGTATATACTATGCTTTGTTTGCTATAAGTTTGTAATGATATTCTAGTTATGAAATGTATTTATAAGTTGTTTACGTGTAGATAGCATATCTTAGTTGATACCTAGTTGTGGCATGATTCATATGTTATTAGATGTTGTTACACGTGCACCTTGTTTACTTCATAGCTTATTATCGCTGAAGTCTAGCTATGGTAGTATTTATTTATTGTTTATGTTAAACTTGTTTGTTGTGGTGCATAGCTAGATGGTTCGCAAGTGTAATGTGTGTTTATGTTGTATCAACTTTAGCTTGCAATTGCTATCGTTTTATATATGATGATGTTTACCTTAGGTCTTGTATTGCTTAGATGCTTGTGTTATCATGCTAGATAATCCTAGTTGTTGTTTATATCATTAGTATGATAAGTATTTGTTCGGTGATTGCAAACTAGTATGATATGGTTCATTCTTATGTCTTGTTTACATGTTTGCGAGTTATCTAGATATGCTATATTATGTTGTTTGAGTTTATTGGGTTACACGGGTATGACCAACTATGTTATAATCCTATTGTCGGGTTTGAAGTAAAATAGATACAGTGATCAGTTCATATATCTTATCACAACATTGTAGTCTGATAATCTATCCACATATCTAATCCTAGCTCTTTATCTTGATAATCTATCCTAGCATCCTATCCATGCCATATGATTCATATCTGAGTTGTCACAACTCACTTTCACAATTTTATCAAGCTGTTCTATATTCTTCTCCCACTACTACTCCATGCATTCTCATTTGTATTTCATTTGGATTTGGTAATTATTGCTCTGGTATTTATTTGGTTGCCATTTGCTATCGTTACGACGAGTAGGGAGTGACGTGGTTGGACGGATATAATCAGCTTATTGAAGAACGTGGTTATATTCAGCTTACTGAAGAAGAAGATTCGTCAACGAAGGCATGCCCCCCCTCTCATGTTTTTATCCTATGTTTTTAAAAGGGGCATTATTTATTGTTTTAAAATTATGCATGCTATTTTCAATTTACTGGCGTGTCGATTGACACACCAGCCTGATCCGCTTGTCGCCTTATATACTTGATACCCTGAGTAGAAATTATATAGTAATCCTATAGAGTAGAAATGCTTAGCCATGCTTAATATCCAGTAGGATATCTTTATCTTGCCTCTTTGGAGGAATTGGTTGACCCTTGGGTCACAAACATCTTTCTGAACTTGATGAGCTCGTTGAGCTTGGCTGATAAGCCGTTGTTGCTTCCTCTACTCTACCTTCTACTCTGGGTGAAACTTACCATCTAACACTGGCGCGGGCGACTGCTGGATCAACAATGAAGGAGCGATTGGCTGCCCTTCACAAGCTGAAGGGGGCAATCCGTCGTCCGTGCCGCATAAGGGCCTAATAAGTCTCGGATTTGAAGATTGTGACCACCGTACAACCACATGCTAATGGGCTCTGGCTGGGTCAAGTAAGTTAGTCAGCCTTTGGTGTCGATGTCGCCGTACCGCAGATGGGGTGTCTGCCTACGGGAGAACCTTCGGCACAGATGGGGGGACCGGTTTGGGGACGTACTCTCAGTTCCGGCGCCATACCCGGTGGGCATGTCACATCTTTGGGGGATCTAGCTAAAAGACCTTGTCACGAATTCTCTATTGCTATGCTAGCGACGGCTGGTTGCAATTAGGCGAGTTTGTGACGTGTGGTGAAAGTGTACCACCTCTGCAGAGTGTAAAACTATTCGAATAGCCGTGTCCACGGTCATGGACGACACATGAATCTTTCTTGACATACAGGAACCCTGTTTTGCTACTTCCCTCTACCCCTATTCTGAAATCCTATGGAGAACGTGAGGTGTCGAGGACACTCACTTTGATGAGAAATACTACACTGAATACAAAACATGTTTTCGTCCAAAATCGTTTTATCAAAACTATTATGGTATTACAAATAAAATTAGCTTTTATGCAAAAGAACCATATAGCCTTTCTTTGAAGCCACATGTAGCTATTATAGGTTTTGCATGAGGGGGCACGCTGAGTACATTATTATGTACTCATCGCATTGCTTTTGTTGATTATTCAGATCACTACGAAGAAGAAGAAGACTACGACTACTACGACGATGCTTAAGAGTGAGGCCTCGTGGACTACATCGACTGCCTGTGGCTAGATGGAGTCACTTCGCATTTATATTTCCGCTGAGCTTTCTGATTGTAACAAATGTCACAAGACATTTCGCTATTGCTATTCAAACTATGTAACTGTACTTTTTGTACGTTCTGCAATGGTATCATTTCGCTGTGTTGTCAACATTGATCTTGGGATTGACATGATTACACAGGAGGTCTGGAAGTGTAATTCCGGTACTCACAGTCGTCTGATAGGTCACTCGATTATCATACATCTGGGCCTATGTACTGAAAAGAGCAGATCAGCAAACAACACTCGAGCTCTAGCACTCACACAGCCCATGGCAAAAAGTGTACGCTAGTAGGCCTTGGTTGCTCTTTCGTTGGGTGACCCTTTCTTCTAGTGGCATGTAGTTTCACGGCCATAGAAGATACCAGTATCACATGGCCAGGTCATTCCTATTATCCGCAAAACTTGCCCGTGTAGGCTATTCCACTCAGACCAGTAACCCAGTCTGATGGTCTTCATTGACTTGAACTATTTGTTGACAAACTTTATTCACTGGAAGTCGATAAAATTTGTTTGAAGCAAATTCCAATGCATGATTGGGACGGATTACGTATTGGGTTTGGGCATCAGGGCATGAGACCCATGGCTAGGGTCTAGGGGTCGTGGGCAAATGTTGAACCTGAATAGTCATTTGGGCATGTGTCTAACTGAGGGCGACCCAGTGAAAGCCAACCTCATTCCAGGCTTATCTAAGAGCATCTCCAACCGGAGGCCCCAAATCCGGCCCCCAAAGTGATCGCGGACGCGTCCGGACAGTCCCCAAAATTAGTGTCCTACAACTATAATGTTCAAATTTTGACACCCAAATCCATGCAAGCTATGCACGTCCATCGTAGAGGTAGTTTTGATGCATCTAGGGAATAGTTCACACCACGTTATTACAATTAATAATCGTATCTAAACAAACAAAAGTAGTCGGACATAAAAGTTCACATTATTCGGACACAAATCATTGCAACTTAAAAATTAGTCCCTCCCCATGAAGACATACAGGTGTTCCACCAGATCTGTGAGTAGTTAGGTGTGTACTACTTCATCCCGAAGTTGTCGATGCATCTCAAGCAATTGCATGACATACTCTGCTTCTTGTTCAGGTAGGTGGACATGTTCTCCAGGCTTCTCAAAGTCAGTGCGAGCAGCCCCTTCTCCCCCATCCTCCACAATCATGTTGTGCAAAATTACACAACAAGTCATGACCTGCAATAGAACCTCCAGATCCCACATCATAGCCGCTCCACGAACTATGTCCCAACGAGCTTGCAACACACCAAATGCCCTCTCCACATCTTTCCTAACTGATTCCTGTGCAGCTGCAAATGCACGTCTTTTGGGAGTAGTGGGATTACTGATAGTTCTCACAAAAGCCGCCCACTGAGGATATATACCATCTGCAAGATAGTATCTCATGGTGTAGTCGTGTCCGTTGACGGTGTAGTTGCATGGTGGAGCTTCCCCATCACAGAGCCTCTTGAACAGGGGAGAGCGCTGAAGCACATTGATGTCGTTGTGAGAACCGGGCATGCCAAAAAAAGCATACCAAATCCACAAGTCTTGAGATGCCACAGCTTCAAGTACAATTGTGGCCTCCTTGTTGTGCACTTGGTACTGCCCACGCAATCCCGTTGGACAGTTTTTCCATTGCCAATGCATGCAATCCACTGAACCTAGCATACCAGGAAATCATCTTGCTTCTCCTAGTGCAAGTAGCCTTGCGGTATTCTTGGCATTAGGTTCTTGTAGATATTTTGGCCCAAAAACCTTCACGGCAGCGTATGCAAAGTGCTCCATAGCCTCGATGCATGTACTCTCTCCCATCCGGACATACTCATCTATGGCATCAGCGGCTTTCCCATAGGCAAGCATCCTCAAAACAGCGGTGCATTTCTGCATAGGGGAGAAGGATAGCTTCCGGCAGCAATCATACCTCAACTTGAAATAATCATCATACTTTGTGACTTCCTCCTGTATGTGCTCAAAGAGCCTTGAGCTCATCCGGAACCGGCGTCGGAAAAACCCCTCATGAAACACCGGTTTCGGACGCTTGAAGTAATCGTCATAGAGATCTCGAGCGTCTTTGAGCCTGTCACGGGCCACGGTGATCCGCCCCTTAATTGATCCTTGAAGTTAAGAACATGCTCCTCCTTCTTCTCCATTTCCTCTTGCATGCTCATCATCGACATGACGTCCTCTTCGTCTCCGTCATCAAGCTTGTCTTCATCACTCGACCCATCGACGAACTCCTTGAAAATGAACTCATCGACGGCCGAGTAATCATACTCCTCATCACACGAAGAATTCATGCCTACATACATGAAAACTTGCTAAAAAATCCGGCTCCGGCGTTTCAACAAACACTTTGAGAGCGAGGTGGATGTCGGCCGATGCAAAACGTACCGGAAACGATGTGGCCAACGGGCTCCGGTGGCTGCCCCGGACTTGGGTGCGGACTCTGTGACTTCGGGGGCGGCGGCGCAGTCGAAGGGGGGCGGCGACGGAGAACAGTGGGCGGGCAAAGTGGACGGAGCGGCGGTGGAAGAGGAAGAATCAATGGATTCCGTCCGATTTGAGGGGAAAATTGGGTAGGCCCGCCTTGACAGATCCGACGTGGCGGACGCGTCCGGGCATGTCCGGGCGGCCCCAAACCCTCCCTACATATGGGCTGCCTTTGTGGTGTGCGGACCGTCCGGACGTTTGGGCTGCCAATAGGGGAGTCGGTTGGGTGGAGGTTTTTTGGGCCAAATACCATCCGGGCTGTCCGCCCGGTCATTTGGGATGACTATGAGGGTCATGCTTGGAGATGCTCTAAGACCACCTTTCTCTGCAGAGTTCAAGAATGATGGCTATAATAGGTTTTGTAAGGGAAAATCGCAAATCTTCAACTGATCAGCCAGGAGGAAGATATCTCATTTCCCCATTTTTTCAGGAGACTTTTTCTAGGCAAGGATATATATATTGTAGTTTCTCAAGTTATCTACATTAAGTTAATAACAAATTCTAGTGTAATACATTTCGCATGCACCCGAGATTTAAAGAAGTCCACTCTTGTAACAGGCCAACATGATTGCTGACTCAAACAAGATCACATGTCTGCAAGTCTACCCACATTTGGCGCAATAAGGTAACTAAGTTAGTATTTGAATAAAGCAAGCCTGCCTATAAATCTGCGATTGAGATAACTGTCTTAAATTATGTGGTGTGTTTTTTGACGGGAACTTAGTTTGTTCGTATAGTTCTTCTCTAGAATGATAACATGTACGAGCTATACATGCTACTTGTCTTTTGTCTTCAGTAATCTAAGGTGACTGGACTAGTAGTACCGTAGATGACAAACGGATATATGGAATTATAAAAGAAGTAGTTGCTATTGTTGAGTGGATTCCGCGAACCGCCTCTCCTCTCTCTCCTTCCTAGGGTTACGCGCCGCCGCGCCGCCGCCAGGCCCTCCGCGCCGCCGCTCCCCTCCCCCGCCGCTCCCCTTCTCCGCCTCCCCTCGCTCCCGTGCTGCCCGAGGGCAGCACCGGGGCGCCCCAGCCTCTCCCGCCTCCGCCCCCCATCGCTGCCGCGGGCCATCGCCGCGGCGGCGGCGGGCGCCCTCGCCACCACAAGGGTGCCCGAGGGGAAGCTCGCCGTGAAGGCGTTATGCGCAGAGGCGCTCCTCCGCCGCAATGGTCGCTTGGACCAGCGGCGTGCTCCGGGCGGCGGCGCTCGACGGGTCCCTCGGTGCGGGTTGCCGGATGGCTGCTGTCCGCCGTGCGGCGGCATGGTAGATCGCCGCCCGCGGCGATCTGCCGGCACGCGTGCCGGCTGATCTGGCCAGGCGGGCCCATATGCGGGTGACGGCCGCCCATGCCTCACCGGCGTTCGCGTCGCTGCGGTGGGGCTGCCCCTGCTGGCGTTGTGTGTGCCAGTGGAGCCGCCGGCTCGGTAGCGGAGGTGACGGCCTCGCGGGCCCGATCTGGTTCATGCGGGCCGAGCCTGTCCAATGCGTTTTGGCAATTCCCGCGTGTGCGGAGGCATGCCTTGTCCAGGACGCAGTCCTGCCGCGTGCTGCCGGCGCGAGTGCCGGCGAGTTCTGGGCCATGTGGGCCCAGTGTTTCGGCCCAGGCTTCAGCTGCTGTTGCGGCGGCGGCTCTCCCTCCGACCTCCTTGGTCGCGCTCGAGTAGGTGTTGACGCGCTGGTTTATACGGCCGTCGTGGTGTGGCCGAGCTAGCGTCATTGACGTCTAGATCCGGGTTTTGCCGGGCCTTGACAACCAGCCCTTGCGTTTAGCCTGTGAGTGTTTCTAGCTGCGGCTAGAGCCTAATGCTTCCTAGGTTGCGGGTGCGGCAGCGATCTCTGTCTTGTCTGCTCTGTGTCCTCGCGATGGCGACCGGATTTTACGACTTGGATGGATCCCGGCGAAAGCTGCGCCTGGCTCTGGCCAGAGTCGGTGACGGTGTCACCTCCGGGTGTCGTTTCCTTGTTGAAGGCGTCCTGGCGACGATTCTCCGGTCTGAATTGATGGACTCCGTCCCTTCGCCTCAAACTGCTCCTCCTGGTGGCCTCAAGTAGTGCTCGCTTCTCCGGTAGTTTGTGGATCACCCTTTGTGCTCTCGCCTGAGCCATAGGGGTGGCTGGTGTGGGGTCTAGGTGAAAACTTTGTAGGACCTCGGTCTTTGCCGACGACGTTGATGCGGTCTCGCGCCATGCACCTTCTTGGAGGCGTCGCCGCAAGACCCCCCCCCCCCCCCCACTCCTTTGGTTCCTCAAGCTCTTCCAGGTTGCCGGCCTGACGATGGGTGCCCCATTGGGCTGTAATGAAGATGCGGTGGAGGTCTGTTGGCGTGGACATGGTCGTGATCGCTCCAGTGCAACAGAAGACAAAGCTCACTCAACGTCTTTCAAGCTGGCGCTCCAACTTGTTTATTATTTTGTGTTGTCTTCTGTTGTTGGTTTCGGTGGACGCTTTTGCTCCTGTGTGTGTTGTAACTCTTGGTGTAACCTTAGCCGGTTGTTGGTTTCGTTAATTCAAAGCTGGGCTCTTTGAGCCTTCCGTCTAATTGTTGAGTGGACGCAAAAGGTGGACATCAACCTTCTTTCCCCAATCAGAACATTAACATTCAACAGAAATAGCATACGCGTTATGTCAAAACTTGCTTATTCTTCTTAGTTCTTTTATGTGAGATGACCATGAGCTGCCTGTAGTTCAGAATATATAACGTTGACATAACTGAGAATACGCTCATATTGCAGTACCACATGCATCAGGAAAATGATCTTTCACTTAAATGATCTTTCACTTAAGCTGTGCAGTATTCTTTCTCTTAATTAAAACTATCTGTTATAAAAAGTATACCTATGTCGAGCCCAACCTCCCGTGTTGCTCCAGCGGCGGCCCGGGAGGAAACCCTAGCCGCCACCTAGACACCTTCCACCACCTCCCATTCCCTCGCCGCCGCTGGATGGCGTCGCCGGCACCGGCGCCGGCGCCGGCGGGGCCATCCCTTTCGATCTCTTGCTTGTGAGTTGGGCAGCACGGGTACCTTCCCCGAGCGGAGACGAGGGTTCGTTCGGCGGTGCGGGTTTCTGGCGGCGCAGGAGAGTAGAGCGACCTGTGTGTTAGTGCTAGATAGATGTTGTAGCCGTTGTATCGTTGTATCCTGCTCTTGTTTAAAAATGTAAATGTACGGTTCAGGTTGGCTTTTGCCGGCAGAATAAAAAAAAAAGTATACCTATGCATTTCTGCAAATGTTTTTAGCAATTCAATAAGAAATCGTCCAGTTATCTCTTGCACATAAAAGTAATATTTGTGAAAGCTTTGCTAAATTGCGCGTGTCGGACTGTCGGCCCTTCTTCTGAAGCTCGCATCTGCCAAGGCCAAGGCGTAGCATCGCAAGCGCGTGCTGGCCCTTCTTCTGAAGCTTGACATTGCGCGTGCATTTGACAGTGTTGCATGGCCATTCTTGCTCAGCATTCTCCGACAGCGCGGTTTCGGGCCGAGGTGGGTAAGGTGGATCTGTCTGCTACTTCACTCAGCCACAGTGCAGGTTCTCGTCAATGGAAGTGCCGGCGTTCGGTTCAGACATGGCCGAGCATCAGCCTCTTTCAACATTAACATTCAACAGAAATAGCATAAGCGGTATGTCAAAACTTCTTTATTCTTATTAGCTCTATATATGAGACGACCATGAGCTTCCTGTAATTCAGACTTATAACCTTGGCATAACTGAGGATACGCTCATATTGCAGTACCACATGCATCAGGAAAATGATTATCTTCACATAGGCTGTCTAGTACTCATTTCTTTTTCTTAATTAAAATAATCGATAATAGAAATATATACCTTTCTGGTGACTATGTGTATCAATTCCATAAGAAATCCTAGTTTTGCACATCAAGTCATATTTTGTGTAGACCACACAGCTAGTTTTATTCTCAAGGTTATCCAATAGGTGTTTCATGTGTAGTCTGTGCACGTTGTGCTTACTGGTGCAAGCTTAATTTGAACCCTTTTTTGAGACATTCACCGGGTAGCGGTGGATGCAGCTAGCCCATGGCCCATTGGCATCGAGGGACGGTCGGGTGCATACCCACACAGCAGTATTGCACTTGTACCCGGCTCCAAACCCGATCATCCACACTCTATCACCCTTGCGCATTCGGCCCTTAGCCTCCATATATGCCAACTCGTACCACACAGATGCACTCGATTGGTTCCCAAACCGATGCAGCGTCATACGCGATGGCTCGACATGCTCGTCTGATAGACTGAGGCCAAGCTGTACTGAGTTTAGGGTTGAAAACGGAACGGAAACGGAAGGAAACATGAATTATCGTTTTTGTTTCCTTTCGTCTTACCGGAATCGGAAACGAAATCGGAAACCCCGTCGCTGGAAATGAATAGGGAAATGTACGGAACGGATATGATACGAAAGCGGATATTTGTCGGAATACAATAGCGGTATAATATGTTGGTGCATACTCACAAAATATAAATATAAGTAGTTAACAAGACAAGAATTGTCCACCGATCGAAAGCGAAGGCACGAAATAGAGTAGTGAGGAGTCGTCGGGGGATCAAGGAGTCGAGGCGGCCATCCTCCAAGCGATTGTCGAGGCGGTGTTCTGGGCTTGTGATCGCACGCTGCATGTATGTACCTAGATTAGTTAGGGTTTAGTATTAACTAATGGACCTAACTAGCGATATAGGCAGGCCTCAGCTTGCACTTGGGCTGTGGGTGGCTCGAATCCAGAGTGTATTGTTTGTGCGGAAAGATTCCGTATTTATATTTCCGGAATTTTCCGTTTCGTTTCCGTTTCCGCCGGAAACTGCTAAATCGTCTCCTTTGTTATTTTCACTTTTGAATATGCCTTTTCCGTTTTGTTTCCGCAAAATGCCGTTTCCTTTACCATTTTTGGCTCTTCATTTCCTTTTTCTACGGAAACAGCCGGAAAGTTTCCTTATCATTTTCAACCCTAACTGAGTTGATCACTGCCGGTCCACCGACATGGATGCAGTAGTGCTCAAACGCCGTGCGGAAGTCGGGGACGTACGGTTGGATCTTCCTCCCATGAAGAACCTTCCTCGCCACGGAGAAGAGAAAGTACTTGATCAACTCTGAGGCCGGTAGGACAAGTGGTCCAATTGCGGCGATGTTGGCCTTGAGCGCGCCTCCAGCGATGGCCATGAGGTCTTTTGAAAGAGTGAGCCCTATATTCCCCTCACGATCGTCTTCCTGGTAAACGCACCAGTAAGCACGGTCATCGGCACCGACAATCGTCCGCTCGACATGCACGAGCTTGAACCTAGCCATGTGCTTAGAAGTCGACAACAGCATGGCGCTGCCACCCATGCGGAACAAGATGTTTCCCAACTGCATGGAATGTGTGTTCCCCTTGTAGTAGTGCGGACCAAGGGTCTCTGTGGATACGACCAGCACGTGAGATCCCCAAGGAAGGACCTGCAGGATGTTCTTCGAAGCCCCACCGCTGTTAGACTGGCGCTGCAACCCATGCCTGAGAGATTGATGATGCGGATGTCGCGTCGCAACTTGTATCTGTTCACAATCCTATCGGCGGTGGACGGCACAGGGCAGAAGAGGCTGCAGTTGGTGATCAGGACGTCGATTCCATCCAGGCTGATGCACCTCGTCTTCGCCAAGAGGTTGTCGATCGCCGAGAAGACAACCAGCTCGGCCTCGGCGCGTGCTTCGTCTAGACAGCAGTCCTGCCCTTCATAGTGATGCGCAGGTGGGATGCATGTCTCTTCGCCCAAACCAGAGCGCTCAAGCACACGAGCTATGAAGTCGGCGGTAGAGTCACGCAACAAGGGCGAAAGGCGTGCTTCCTCGAGTAACCAGG
Organism: Poa pratensis; assembly: GCA_947311845.1. NCBI lineage: Eukaryota > Viridiplantae > Streptophyta > Magnoliopsida > Poales > Poaceae > Poa > Poa pratensis. The sequence continues at coordinate 13,458,910 of CAMZMU010000041.1, forward strand.
CCTTTGGGACTCGACACTCGTTACTAGTTTTGAAGCAAGCGTAGTCGACTAGATACACGGCTCTTGGTCGGCGTATGAGGTAGATGATAACGGTGGCAAGAATGACAGTCAAGAGTATGTGCCGGAGAGCACACAATTGGTAAAGAAAGTCTATGGTGGCAAATCGTTGTGCAGCGGGTAGGAGGAGATTGGCAGCTGCTAGTGTCATGGTGGTGGCAGTGCGCAGAAAGTTTTCGGTGGCCAGATTGTGTATGGGTTCAGAAAACAAGGTTCCTATGTTTGTATCCTACAGGGGTACCTGATGAAGATGGATGGGGGCTTTATAGAACGGATTTGCTAAGTCTCACTCGAGTGAGACGAACGTTATGTCTCACTCACGTTCACAGCCGTTCGATCTGGATATGCTCCGCGATTCGTGCTGTTGCTGCTTTTGCCCCGTTTTGACTGCGTGTTTGTTTTGTTGGGACTTTTCGGCTTTTCTACCGGGGTGGGCTTTTCGGGCCGGATGCACAGCACGGGGTGGGGGTGGTGGGTTGTTTCTTTTTTTTTTCGCGTTTTCCCTACTGGATTTGGGTTTTTGAATAACTGGGCTGGATTTTTGTTCGAGTTTCGGTTTTCTTTTTTTGTTTTTTTGTGTTTATTTGTTTGAATTGCTTTTTTTAGTCGACATCAAAAATTTAGTTTGATTTTTATGAAGGAATGTAGCTACCCCAGTTTTTCTGAATGTATTTGTATAGTTCAAAATTAAAAAAAAGTGCAATTATGATTGCAACCGAGTTTTTTTTCATCTAATAGTTGCAATTGAGTGTTTTCAACTATGCTGGCTTGTTCTATCGAGGTAGGGCCAGTTGCAACTGAGTGTTTTTTCTCGAAATAGGTGGACCCAGCTGCAATTGCGCTTTCTTTTGTGCCCAGTTTCAACTACGCTTGCAACTGAGCTTGCAGTTGAGTTTTTTTTTTTGTTTTGTCTTTTCCTTTATTATTTTTAATTATTATTATTTTTTAATTTTTGGGAGCCCAATTTCAATTGCGATTGCAACTGAGCCAGTTTCAACTGCACTTGCAACTAGGTGTTTTTTAGAGACAGGCGGGGCCAACCGCAATTGAGATTGCAACAGAGATTTTTTCTTTATTTTTATTTTTTATTTATTATTTTTAATTATTATTTTTTTTATTTTTTTTGGAAGCCCAGTTTCAACTGCGATTGCAACTGAGGCTCAGTTTCAAATGCGTTTGCAACTGAACCTCAGATTCAACCGCTATTACAACTGAGCCCCAGTTTTTAACCGCACTTGCAACTGAGCCCAGCTTCAAGTGCGCTTGCAACTGAGTGTTTTTCTCGAGATAGGCGGGGTCCAGCTGCAACTGAGCTTGCAACTGAGTTTTTTTCTTTATTATTGTTGTTTCCTTTATTATTTTTTGTTTTTTATGGAAGCCCAATTTCAACTGCGATTGCAATTGAGCCCAGTTTCAACCGCGCTTGCAACTGAGCCCAGCTTCAAGCGCGCTTGCAACTGGGTGTTTTTCTTGAGATAGGCGGGACCAGTTGCAACTGAGTTTTTTTCTTTATTACTGTTTTTTCCTTTTATTATTTTAAATTATTTTTTGTTTTTTTAAGCCCAGTTTCAACTGCGATTGCAATTGGGTGGGGCAGTTTCAACCGCGCTTGCAACTGGGTGTTTTCTCTCGAGACAGGCGGGGGCCCAGCTGCAACTGAGTTTGCAACTGAGATTTTTTTCTTTGTTTTATTTTTTCCTTTATTATTTTTTAGTTATTATTTGTTTTTTGTTTTTTGGAAGCCCATTTTTTTTCAACCGCGATTTGCAACTGAGCCCAGTTTCAACCGCGCTTGCAACTGAGCCCAGCTTCAACTGCGATTGCAACTGGGTGGGCAGTTCCAACCGCGCTTGCAACTGGAGGTTTTTTTCTCAAGATAGGACGGGGGGCCAGCTGCAACTGAGCTTGCAACTGAGATTTTTTTTCTTTATTTTATTTTTTCCTTCATTATTTTTAGTTAATTTTTTTGGAAGCCCATTTTTTTCAATCGCGATTTGCAACTGATCCCAGTTCCAACCGCGATTTGCAACTGAGCCCAGTTTCAACCGCGATTGCAACTGAGCCCAGCTTCAAGCATGCTTTGCAACTGGGTGGGGCAGTTTCAACCGCGCTTGCAACTGGGTGTTTTTTTCTCGAGATAGGCGGGGGCCAGCTGCAACTGAGTTTGCAACTGAGTCTCTTTTTCTTTATTTTATTTTTTCCTTTATTATTTTTAGTTATTATTTGTTTTTTGTTTTTTGGAAGCCCATTTTTTTTCAACCGCGATTTGCAACTGAGCCCAGTTTCAACCGCGCTTGCAAATGAGCCCAGCTCCAACTGCGATTGCAACTAGGTGGGGCAGTTTCAACCGCGCTTGCAACTGGGTGTTTTCTCTCGAGATAGGCGGGGATCAGCTGCAACTGAGCTTGCAACTGAGATTTTTTTCTTTATTATTGTTTTTTCCATTATTATTTTAAATTATTATTATTTTTTGTTTTTTTGGAAGCCCAGTTTCAACTGCGATTGCAATTGAGCCTAGTTTCAACCGCGCTTGCAACTGAGCCCAGCTTCAAGCGCGCTTGCAACTGGGTGTTTTTCTCGAGATAGGCGGGGCCAGCTGCAACTGAGCTTGCAACTGAGATTTTATTAGAATTTTTTTGTTTTTTGGAAGCCCAGTTTCAACCGTGATTGCAACTGGCCAGTCTCAACCGCGCGCGCAACTGGGCCCAGTTTTCAACCACGCGCGCAACTGGATGTTTTTTCACGAGATAGGCGGGGCCAACTGCAACTAAGCTTGCAACCGAGATTTTTCCTTTATTTTGTTTTTCCTTTATTATTTTTAATTATTTATTGTTTTTATTTTTTACAAGCCCACTTTTCAATCGCGATTGCAATTGAGCCCAGTTTTAACCGCGCTTGCAACTGAGCCCAGCTTCAACCGTGCTTGCAACTGGGTGTTTTTAGACATAGGCGGGGCCACCTGCAATTGAGCTTGCAAATGAGATTTTTTTTCTTTATTGTTGTTTTTTCCTTAGCCTAGTTTCAACTGCGGTTGCAATTGAGCCCCAGTTTCAACCGCGATTGCAATTGAGCACCAGTTTTCAACCGCGCTTGCAATTTGATCCCAGCTTCAATCGCGCTTGCAACTGGGTGTTTTTTCTCGAGGTTGGCGGGGCCAGTTGCAACTAAGCTTGGAACTGAGATTTTTTTTCTTTATTTTTGTTTTTTCTTTACTATTTTTAGTTATTATTATTTTTGTTTTTTTAGAAACCCAGTTTCAACCGCGATTGCAACTGAGCCTAGCTTCAACCACGCTTACAACTGAGCCCAGCTTCAACCGCGCTTGCAACTGGGTGTTTTTTCTCGAGATAGGTGGGGTCAGCTGCAACTGAGCTTGCAACTAGATTTTATTAGTATTTTTTCTTTTATTATTTTTAATTATTATTGTTTTTTGTTTTTTGGAAGCCCAGTTGCAACCGTGATTGCAACTGAGCCCAATTTTCAACTGCGCTTTACAAATGATTGTTTTCTCGAGATAATTGAGCTTGCAACTGAGATTTTATTAGTATTTTTTCTTTCATTATTTTCAATTATTATTTGTTTTTTGGAAGCCCAACTCCAACCGCGATTGCAACTGAGCCCAATTTTTAACTACGCTTTACAAATGATTGTTTTCTCGATATAGGGGGGGGGGCTAGTTTGCAATTGATTTTGCATTTTGGGTGTCACAATATAAGGCCAACTACAACCGTAAGCATGCATGTAGCACCAGCTAGAGCGCTGATGGTCGAGTCAAACGGCAACACGGGTAATGCTGATTTTTTTTCGGTTAATGATGTCAATTGATAAGTTATTTTTCGGTTTTTGATTTTTTCTTTTTGTAGTTAATGATAACATTTTTGTTTTTGTTTTTTGAGATTATGTTTTTGATGGATAGTATGATTTTTTGTACGTGTGCACGTAGCAAATTGAAGGTGGGCCCATGTCATGGGGTGCAAGTCGTTGGGGTGCACGTAGCATTTTGTTCATTCGTTTTTGTCTGGTTCCTTTGCCTCGCACGGCATCACGCCTCTTTCCCCTTCGAGAGGATTCGATTTCAAACAGTAATGGCAGAGGCGAGGAGAGAGGGAGGAGGTAAGCGGCGACGCGGCGCGGGGAGCTGCTCCGCCGTTCGCCGCCTTCGGTGCGGCGCCGCCAGTTCAGCCGCCCATCTTCGGCGCGGCGCTCGACGACGTCGAGGCCCTGCTCCTGCTCGCCTCTGCTCCATCTTGTCCGAGGCCCGCGCTACGGCTCGCTGCGCTACCCCGCCATGCCCGAGGTCGTGCACCTGCTAGCGGCGTTTCCCTAGGTTGTCGGAGGCCGCGCTCCTGCTCTCTGACGGCCGCTCTTCTACATCCCTGTCCGAGGCCGCACCCCCGCAGTAAGCTTTCGCCCCGACACCCCCGCAGTAAGCTTCGACCAATGCTTGCCTTACAAGCACAACATGTATATCATGCTATGTGGTTTCTACAAATCCACAGAAATCGTTGAGATTTGAACACGATTTGATTTTGTTTCTGATATGTTTGTATGTATGTGATGCTAATAGATGCTTGTGTGTGATCCCCTGTGTAGATTTTTGTGTTAGGGCCTTGGTAATTTCGAACCCCACCAGATCCAGTGAAGTAACAGCTTCTATAAATTTTGTTTTCCAGAGACACACCTACCTGAGTTTTTGGTACAGGGCAGCAGGTGATTCAGTTTAGTTTTGGGTTTCTTAGGGGTGGCATGACATTAAGTTCATTCAGAAGCAGGGATTTGTTGTTTTCCTCTATGTAAATTGCTGGTGTGGCAATGTCTTTTTGATTCAATTTTGTTTTTGTGTGTATGAAGGTGCTGTAGTTATTAAACTATTTGCTGATCCTAATTAGAATGCTCCTTGAGCATTTTTCTAAGTAGTGTTATCTGAATTTGTTTTTTGGTCATGGATGTATGTTTCTGAAAATAGCAAGATAACTCCCAACAGTTGTTTGTGATGCAGTTGTGTGGTTTCAGATATATATGCATTTTCGCTGATCAGTTTGTAATTGCTCTTTCTTATTTTTAGGAAACTATCATAGTTGTGCTTCATACATAGTTAATAATGTTTAATATGATGCACGTTCAGATAATTTTGTTCTCATGTTTCATTTTGTTGTTTGTTAGGAATATGGCGTCTGATGGAGTTCGTGGTGCTCAACATTCCAGGCCAAATACAATTGAAGATGACAAAAAACATTACATCAAAACCAGCGAGAATGAAATGACTGAGCAAATTTTGAGGGTTGTAAGTCATAATGTATGTTTTCTCCAAGCAACTCAATTTTCTAGTGTGCAATGGATGCCTTTTTTGGTTACTTGAATGTAAAGTTGGTTTTCTACTCTGAAGGTGGCGCCTAATGGGATGTGTGTCAACCACTCTGCTGGGCAAAATACAGCTGAACATCAGAAGCTACCTCACAATAATGCCAGCGAGAATGATATCACACAGGAAATATTGAGGATTGTGAGTTACACTTTTTAATTTGTCTGTTCATTTTGCATCATTGATTATATTGATATCTTTATAATATGGCTCAAATTATATGCCTATTCATCTGTTTGTTGTATGCATTTTTAGATTGTGAGGAGTGTGGAAAGCAAAACTCGGAAAAGAAGCGCAACTAAAATGAAGAGAAAGGTTAGCATTGTCCCTAGAGCAATTATATATAGCTGTCCCCTTTTTTGTGTAAACCTTTTTGTACTTATTGTCTAACTTTGAATCATTGCAATGCTTAGTAATTCTTATTTTTTGCTGTTGTCATTTTTCAGAGGAAATGTTTGAAAAAGGTTCAAGCTAACGGCAGCGATGCCGATGATGAAAGGAATGCGTACAGCAGATGTAGCATATCCTTTTTTCACCAAGTGCTTGATAGAGTGAAATCTTGCCCTCGCTATGTCTCTCTTGTTCAGTGGATGGGGTTCGCTGAACTTCTCGAGCTAGGCAATTGTTGTATCCCTAGAGCGTTTGTCCAGTTGATTGCTGAATGTGTTAACACTGAAGAAGAGTTTATCAGTTTTGGGGGCAAGAAGATTCAGTTGTCTGCTGAAGCTGTTACTGATACATTAGGGACTCCAAATGGTAAATTGCTTGTAGACAGTGATGAAGTGGCAGGGAAAGCAGCATTTCTTGAAATTTTTGGGCTTAGTGATGTCCCCTCATTCAGATATTTGGGGAAGATGATTATGGGGAAAGAGATACTGGCAGATGATATGTTCTGTAGGTCTTTTATGGGTGTTGCTCCTGGTTCTTTCCTTTGTCCGAACTCGAACACCAAGATAAGTACAAAGTATATGGGTGCCCTTGTTGTTGTTGAAAACATCAAGGATCGCAATTGATCAAGGTTTATCCATGAATGGCTAATGGAATACATCAAGAAATTTATCAGGGAACCTTTGAAAGACAGTAGATTATATCATACTCTTGGTGGATGTATTTATCACTTTTCAGTAAGTTCTCATTATTAAACTCTTCTATATCAGAGCATGGTTTCTTTTTGTGTTTTCTTTGCAACTGCTTTTGGTATGTCTATTGTTTACTACATCTATTTCACCTTATATTTTTCTTAATGTCTTATTTATTGTCAGGTTCGATTCTTGGACTTTGTTGATTTCGGGGCAATTCAAATGCCCCCAACTTTGCCAAGAATAAGAGTTTGGAAAGAAAACCTTATAAAGGTTTTTGCTGATATGTTCATGGCAACTAATGGAAAATATGGCTTCTATCCGGTATGTCATTGTTTCTATTGCATGCAAACTGATAGCTACAAATTTATGTTGAGTGAACTTATATATGCATTTTTGCTTTGCGTTATACCTTTCCGGGGTGACATTGTTGTTGTTTATTCTCAGTTACACTTGTAGCTTCATTTAAATTATTTACTTTTCTTTTTGGGAATTGTGTTTAAAATGTATCATTTCTTGCGTTTTATAGATCAAAGATATATCTGAAACTTGTTACCTCAAATTGGGAAAAAGACCTCAAGCACACTTTTTCTGCGATGACCATGTCAAAGCTACAATAGAAACAGCTATTGGCAATTTAGTATCATGCAACGTACGCAGATGATTGTTTGTATATTTTTATTTTTTATGCTTTTATCTAGTTGCTATACTTTATCTAGAAGGTACACAGATGATATACTTCAGCATGTTCATTTTCTCTTATTTGATTTTTGCTTTTTTCATGTTATACATGAAAGATAGTATATCAGCAGCATTTTCATCAACCATCGGATAAAGATGAAGCAACACAAAATGATGTGCAGAAGCTGGTTGTTATTATTGTCAATGCTTTTGTGTCAAATGATTTGAATTCAGAGGTTACTGAAAAACTGCCGTCTTCAGAAGATGATGATGGCTCATTTAAAACTGCACATGAAATGTCCACTAGCACTACAACAGTGCGTTATAATGACAATTGCTCAGCTGAAGACGATAGAGATGGTAATTATTTTGTTAATCTTTTTTTCCTCAACTTCTCTTGTCTTACTGACTGCAATTCACCCTTTTGTTGATTTACTTTTGTTCTTATTCTTTGTGCCTTTGTTTTTTGTGCTCAATTTGTGTATTTGCTTGTTTGCTGGTACAACAAAATAAACAGATGAGACTCTAGTATCACGGAAGCGGAGACGCAGCGAAGCTGTTAACACCTCTCAACATTCCATGTCATCAGATAACAACACTGCTAAACGCATGCATTCCAATATAGCACAAGGAGAATCTCAGGTGCCACAAATGCATTCAGTAAGCCTTCAACACATGGTCACAGAAACCAACCGTTCAGAGGACACCAAACCATGTGAGTTATTCAAAGCGTCTTTATTTTTATTTTTTATGCTTGTTTTCCCTTGATAATTTTCTACACCTTGCTCATTATTTTTTCGGAATACCACATATGTAGCACAAGAAACATCGATGGATTTGAATAAGAATATTCTTGAGGAAAAGGATCGTCTTTTCAGCTTTGAAAATGCACCAATCGAGAAGGTTTGTCATTTGTTCTGTGTTACAAAAAATTTCGGATGATTTATCTTTCAATTCATTCATCAACAAAAATATTCTTGAGGAAGAGGATGGTGCCATTGTGTTTTGATGATTCTTGTCTGTTTTTTACATTATTTTAATCATGATTTATCTTTCAATTCATTCATCAGATCTCTGAAACACCAAGAATCAATGTTCAACAGGAAATACCAAAACCACATTCGGTTCACGTATTGTCCTCACATGACCCCAGTCTTAAGGTCCAAGAAGAAACACCAGATGCACCAAATGTCTTAGCATCCACAGGACATTGTTTTAATGCTGTTGGTCATCAACAAAATACACCAATGAACAGAGCCGAATACTTGAAGATGGCTAGGCACAAGTATTTTTGGTATGATGATAGTATGCCGACGTTTAGGCTTCATGAAGATCAAGATGATAACGGTAAAACAATCGAAGAAGAGGAGCTGTTTCGGCCTTGTGGAATGGACGATTTCGCGTATGCCAAAAAGATCGAGGTTAGCTATGAAAATGCTTTTTGTTTGAATCCTTTCGTAAATGTTCGAATTTGTTCATCTTATTGTGTATGAGTTGTTGGTATTCTGTTTGACGCAGGATGGAATTGTGTATTGGGAGTTGCGCGCCGCTGGAGAACAAAAGTCAGTTGAAACACCAATTCAATCAAAGAATTTAAATTCTATTGAAAAGGTCATTTTTCAATGATTTGATCATGCTCGGTTGCAGTTTTTGCAATTTTTGTTGTTTCTTTTGAACTCATATAAATAGTTTCTTTTCAACCCAGGAGATCTTGAGTCCAAGAGAATTTTTAAGCAGCCCACAATGTGCCCAAAAGGAGCCTACTGCTACCGGTCTCACTAACTCACCTAAATGGATGCTAATTTGCATGATAACTTTGCTGATCTTGTAAGGACCTTTGATGTGTTTCTGGTTTTTCAATATATTAACTTGTTTGTTGTTTCATGTTTCCTTAATTGTTTTTGTGTGAATCCAGGCTACTCCTGAAGCTCCATACATCAGCCAAGAGCATTTCAAAAAAACTAATTCTGCCTCCACTAGCAGTCCATTCACGGTCAGTTATTTGGTTTGTTGTTAGTTCAGTAATTTTATCTTTTCTTTTTGCTCTTGTTTGTTGTATAGCCAAACGTTTTTTCTAACACAAGTTGTAACATTTTTTAAGCAGGATATGTCAAGATCATTGATGCCTGGGCGCAGATTGTTTGATGGAAGTCCAGCTGATATACCCAGCTCTGAACGCAAAACAGCCACAAGGGAATTCATCCTCATCAGTGATGATGTGAGCATTTATCTTGCTTTTGCAGCCTTGTGTTTTATATCTGAATGTGGTTGCATCTAGTTATTCACTGATTTATTTAGAATTATGGAAGGGGATGTTTGATACTTTTCATTGTTTTGCATGCTGATCACTCAGTATTTTTGTCATAACAGTTCATATGTTTGTGTTAGTTGACTCTTTTTCGATTTAAACCATATGATGTCTACTTTTTCAGGATTCTCCTGAAGTCAAAGTTCTTGGTGAAAATTTTGGAAAACAACCTAGCAACCAAATGAGCAAGCGGACCGATGATATATACAACATAGAGTTGTCACTGGGGAATACTAGTACTTACCTCGGAAAAGAAAACGTGAGACCTCAGAGGGTTCTCCAGAGAAGCAGATGGGTAACTTCTCCTTATGATACCAACCATAGTGTCACAGTACTTCCTGTACATCAAAGAGTGTGGGAAGCTGTTACTACTCTATGCGATACTCCTCCCCATGATGTGTAAGTATGCTTTACCTTGGGTCTGTTGTTTGTATATTATTTTATTTTTGTTTTGAATCATCTTTTGATGGTCTCTTAGAATCTAAGTCTGTTTGTTTTTTATATTTATTTTTAGTGAATGGGTATTAAACATGAATGGTGTTAAGGTATCTATGTTGCAGTTAGGATCATCAATGAAAATTAATGGGAAGGCTGAGGCTTGGGCCATCAATGCTTTTTGTCGCAAATTGTTCTGGGATAAACACCCAAGAGTGTCACGCAAACATTATTTCTTCAACATTATATCTGTAAGTACATCCAGGACACATTGTCTGTGCACTCTCTTTTTACTAGTTGAATTGTTGATTTTCAGTTATTTCAGGATCTCAAGGTTGTGTATATACACTTTTTGTGTTTTTTTAAAAAAACAGGACCACTTTTTTGAGAAAGCAAAGAGCAATGAAATGAAACTTTTTAATCATAAGAAATCAATTGAGTCTTTCTAGGGGGCTGGGAAAGCCTTGAAACTGCACTTGTCAGACAGGGTATGCCTCTTTTGCGTAGTATCTTTTTGCGAGACAACGTGTCTTCCTATTTGTCTATCTTCATGCTCACTTTGTTTCCTCTAATACAATGATTTCTTTATTTCTTTGCATGTGAGCCAGCTTGTATTCCATCGGTGCTGAGCGACCATTGGTTTGTGTTTATGGTTGATTTCATATCACGCAACTTCATTTTCCTTGATTCTGTGTTTGGGGAAGATAGCTCTTTTCACAATCATGTATACAAGAAGATGGTAAGCTTCTTATCCTACCCCCATACTTTGATGTTATGGTTCTATTTTAGGCAAAGATGTATGATATATTGTTAATGACGACCGTTATCTTGTTGCACAGATTCCAAACTTCATTAAACATGGAAAGAGGCAAAGCAGGAAGCCATTAACTTTCAAGACTTCGGGAGGGTGTACCCGAATGTACCAAAACAGGAACCAGGGTATTGTTTTAACATCCTTTTTCAATATAATTCATCTTGATTTGTTTTTTAGTTATCTGCTTGTATTTTTTATGGTACCTACAAGGCTACAAGTGTACCTTCATCTTTTCTAGTTAAAACATTTTCCCCCTTTTAATCTTTCTAAAAGACTTTCACTTGTTATTTTTTTGGGTTTTGATTTTTTAACTAGGAGTGATGATTGTGGAATTTATTCAATGAAGTACATGGAACTGTTTGACCCAAGAAACCCCAGGCAATGCTGTTTTTCGAGCAGAGATATTCCTTACTTCCGTGTTAGGTACTGCCATGATATGGTCATGAGTGAGAGCAACAATTTGGAAGATGCCAAGTTCCTTGTCACCGGTTTCCATAGAGAGTTATATTTTTAACTTACTCTAAGATTGTTTCCCCTCATCTTTTTATTTGTTCAGTATTTTTCATGTTGATTCTTCTTTTTTATTTATTTCAGAAGCACATGAGGTGAAGTGAACAGTCTGCAAACAGAAAAGAGTTTTAGCCTCTAAAATTTGTCTCTGATCCAAGACAAGAAGATTCCTGAATCTTTCAGTTCATCGTCATCAACGCTATATGACAATTCGTTTGCAGTCTAGGTTGTATAGATATCGTGAATGTATCGCTCTTCGCTCGCTTCTATATGTAAAAGTGTAAAACGATGTCTAGTGTTTGCAGCAGTATGCAACACTATGTTTGCTCTTTCTTTGTGGTTTTGCGTTTTTGTGGTCTTGAAAATATATTTTTCGAATAGTTCTTCATATATATAAGGACTGTTATATCTGTCATGTGCCTGCAGCGCAAGCATATGTGTTAATACACGTCTTTTTACAGAGAGTTTTGCAGGATCGATTTTTTTTTAAAGCCAAACATGCATAACTTTTTCAACCAAGCAACAACGTTATATCCCGAGATGAAAACAAACAGGTGTGTATTTTTCTTGCACACTTTTTTGCTTATAGTTTTTGTCCATAATGCAAATAAATAGCATGAATAGTTCTTGTAAATGTCTACTGAATCACATTATCACTCTCTAACAACATATTCAATAGCTTTTTCATCTTCATCTTCCATTTCTTCTACTTAATTAGCATAGGACCAAATTTGTTTCTTTTTGTTCACTGATCTACAATGTTCTTGTATCTTCAGCTTCAGCTTGCTCATCTCTTGTTTTCTTCTTGGCTTGAACCTTTGGATGTGCCCGCTTCCTAGGTTGTGTAGAACCAGGTTTCTTGCCTGCTATAAGATTTTCAAATTAGATTTTTTCTCTTTGCTCAATGTGAAATGATTAACACAATAAATATTCTTATTATATTTGTTATATTAAAAGAATGAAGCGATACCTGCTGTCTTCTTTTTCGGTGCATTCTTCTCAAAAGCTGATTTGTCTATATGCTTGTTTGTGCAGCCTGCAATATTGTGTTCGTGTGAATAACAATGGCTGCAAGTTATCTGCTGCTTCGAAAACAGTTCCTCCATGAAAGTCTTTTGCCTCTTTGAACTTTTTGGACGACCAGTTGACGGAGCAACATCGGGGTCTTGTATGAAGTCTCCATAACCGTCCGGGTGAGCTGCTGAACTTTTCTCCACTGGTGCTTGTGCTTGCTGCTGGTGGCTCTAGGTCAATAGTGCCAGAAACAATGCTTGTACGTCACACGTCAGTTGGGAACCCCAAGAGGAAGGTATGATGAGTGCAGCAGTAAGTTTTCCCTCAGTATGAAACCAAGGTTTAATCGACCAGTAGGAAAACGAGGTTTGCTTCGAAGGTGTTGGTGAGGAGTGTAGTGCGGCGCAACACCAGGGATTCCGGTGCCAACGTGGAACCTGCACAACACAACCAAATTACTTTGCCCCAACTTAACAGTGAGGTTGTCAATCTCACCGGCTTGCTGAAAACAAAGGGTTAAACGTATCGAATGGAAAATGATGTTTGTTTGCATAAAACAGTAGAGAACAATGATTGCAGTAGATTGTATTTCAGATGTAAAAGAATGGACCGGGGTCCACAGTTCACTAGTGGTGTCTCTCCAATAAGATAACTAACATGCTGGGCAATTGACAATTGATAAGTGCATATAACATGCATGTGTGAGCTGTGGTGTCTACTATGAGATTCATTTGGGCATTACGACAAAGTACATAGACCGCTATCCAGCATGCATCTATGCCTAAATAGTCCACTTTCCGGTTAACATCCGTACCCCTTCCAGTATTAAGTTGCAAGCAACAGACAATTGCATTAAGTAATGTGCGTAATGTAAACAATACATTCATCCTTGAATAAAGCATTGCTGTTTTACCCCTAGTGGCAACAACACATCTACAACCTTAGAACTTGCTGTCACTATCCCAGGTTAAATAGAGGTTGAACCCAACTATCATGCATAAATACCCCCTCTTGGAGTTACAAGTATTCACGTGGCCAAGGCTTCAACAAGTAACGGAGAGCATGCAAGATCACAAATGACATAGACATGATAATATAATATTCAGCTCCACATAGGTATCAATATAAGTCAGATCCCAGCAAACACAACATGTAGCATTACAATAAGATGATCTTGATCATGATAGGCAGCTCACAAGATCTAAACATGATGGCACAAGTGGAGAAGACAACCATCTAGCTACTGCTATGGACCCATAGTCCAAGGATGAACTACTCACGCATCACTCCGGAGGCGGGCATGGCGATGTAGAGCCCTCCGGTGATGATTCCCCTCTCCGGCAGGGTGCCGGGAAGAGCTTCAGAACCCCCCGAGTTAGGGTTGACGACGCGGCGGCAGCGAATATGTTCTGGATGAAAGGCTCGGTGTTTTAGGGTTTTCGCGTCTCGGGGAATAAATAGGCGAAGGGGCGATGTCGGCGGACCCCCGAGGGGCCCAAACCACCAGGCGGCGGGCTGGGCCCACCGCGCCTGGTGGTTTGGCCACCTCGTGGCTCCTTCGTCTCTCCTTCGGACTCCGTGTACGTGCTGGAAAAATAGGGACTGGCCTTTTGTTTCGTGCAATTCCGAGAATATTTCCAGAAGTAACTTTCTGAAACCAAAAACAGCAGAAAACAGGGAACTGGCACTGTGGCATCTTGTTAATAGGTTAGTCCCAGAAAATGCATAAAAGTGATACGAAGTGTATATAAAACATGTAGCAAATGGTATAATATAAGCATGGAACAGCAGAAATTATGGATACGTTGGAGACGTATCAAGCATCCCCAAGCTTAGTTCTACTCGTCCTCGAGTAGGTAAAACGATAACAACAAATAATTTCTGAGGAGACATGCTTTCACACAATCTTGATCAATATATTGCAAGGCTCATGTCATGAATGAAGTGACTCAAAGCAATGATCTATAGTTTGCTAACAAATAGATAAAGAGTAAACAATGAATCATATAAGCAAAAACTTTTCATGAATAGTACTTTCAAGACAAGCATCAAAAAGTTTTGCATAAGAGGTAACTCATAAAGCAATAGATTCAAAGTAAAAGGCATTGAAGCAACACAAAGGATGATTAAGTTTCAGCATTGCTTTCAACTTGTAACATGTATATCTCATGGATAGTTGTCAACATAAAGCAATATAACAAGTGCAATAAGTAAATATGTAAGAATCAATGCACACAAAGTTGACACAAGTGTTTGCTTCTAAGATAGAAAGGAGTAGGTAAACTGACTCAACATAAAGTAAAAGATAGGCCCTTCGCAGAGGGAAGCAGGGATTAAATCATGTGCTAGAGCTTTTTAAGTTTTCGAAAGCATATAGAGAGCACAAAATAAGTATTTGAGAGGTGTTTGTTGTTGTCAACGAATGGTAGTGGGCACTCTAACCCCCTTGTCAACCAGACTTTCAAAGAGCGGCTCCCATGAAGGACGTTATCTCTACCAGCAAGGTAGATCATCCCTCTTCTCTTTTGTTTACACATGTATTTTAGTTTCTTTATAGATGACACTCCTCCCAACCTTTTGCTTACACAAGCCATGGCTAACCGAATCCTCGGGTGCCTTCCAACATTCACATACCATGGAGGAGTGTCTATTGCAAAATTAAGTTGCTTACTGATAAATCAGGGCAAAACATGTGAAGAGAATTATTAATGAAAGTTGTAATTAATTGGGGCTGGGCACCCCGTTGCCAGCTCTTTTTGCAAATTATTGGATAAGCGGATGTATATGCCACTAGTCCAGGTGAAAGTCTGTCAGAAGTAAATGACAAGATTGAAAGATAAAACACCACATACTTCCTCATGAGCTATAAAACATTGACACAAATAAGGAGTAATAAAGTTTTGAATAGTTTAAAGGTAGCACATGAAATATTTACTTGGAATGGCAGGAAATACCACATAGTAGGTAGGTATGGTGGACACAAATGGCATGGGTTTTGGCTCAAGTTTTGGATGCACGAGAAGCATTCCCTCTCAGTACAGAGTTTAGGCTAGCAAGGTTGTTTGAAGCAAACACAAGTATAAACCGGTACAGCAAGAATCACATAAAAACATATTGCAAGTATTATAAGACTCTACACTGTCTTCCTTGTTGCTCAAACATTTTACCAGAAAATATCTAGACCTTAGAGAGAACAAATATGCATCCCAAGTCTCAACAAGCTCTACGGTAGTTCTCCACTACTAGGCTTTAACTACATGATGCAAGAGCTTAAACATGATCTACTTGAGAGCTCAAAACAATTGCAAAGCATCAAATCAAAACAAGACAATGATCTACAAGAATGCATATGTCTTTTCCAATACCAACTACTACATGTAGCATTTTCTTTCTTCCAAACAAACACCAATAAATTTAAACATAAACTCTCCAAATGATAATATAATGCAGCAAGAGAGTATTTATAAACAAGTGCTAACAGCTCGAAGAGATGCATGAAAAACAGGAGCTAAAAGCACTGCAGTAGCTAGTTAAGAATACTCAACAAATATAAGTGAAGAACATGAGTATTCACATGAAAAAGCGGAGCGTGTCTCTCTCCCACACAAGGATTGCTAGGATCCGAATTTATTCAAACAAAAACAAAAATAAAAACACACAGACGCTCCAAGTAAAGCGCATAAGATGTGAAAGAATTAAAATATAGTTTCACTAGAGATGACCTGATAAGTTTGTTGATGAAGAAGGGGATGCCTTGGGCATCCCCAAGCTTAGACGCTTGAGTCTCTCTGAATATGGTTGGGATGAACCACGGGGGCATCCCCAAGCTTAGGCTTTTCACTCTTCTTGATCACATAATATCACCCTTCTCGCTTGATCCTTGAAAACTTCCTTCACACCAAACTCAAGACAGTTCTCATTAGAGGGTTAGTGCATAATCAAAAATTCTCATATTCTGTAATGATACAATCAATCCCAAAGCTTCTGGACATTAGCTACAGCCACCAATGCTTTGTGGAGCAAAGAAATCCACACAAACACAGTAAAAGAGCGAATGCAAAACAAAAGGCAGAATCTGTCAAAAACAGAACAGTCTGGAATGACGAATTTTTTCGAGGCACTTAAGTTGCTCAGATGGATCTGGCCTAAAATAATGAAAGTTGCGTACATATCTCAGGAATATGCGTGATTTTTCTCAGAATTTTTTGAATTTTCTACAGGGAGATAAGCTCAAATCCGTGACAGCTAAAAATCTGTCACTGCGCAGAAATCCAAATCTTGCATCAACTTTCAATATAGAACTTTACTTGGCACAACATTGCGATAAAATAAAGATACAAAGGAGTTGCTACAGAAGTAACAAAACTCCTTGACTCAAAGAAAACAAAAATAACAGCAAATAAAAACGATGGGTTGTCTCCCATAAGCGCTTTTCTTTAACGCCTTTCAGCTAGGCGCAGAAAGTGAAAATCAAGTGTTGTCAAGAGAAGAAGCATCAACATCATAACTTGCTCTAACAATAGAGTCAAAAGGTAACTTCATTCTCTTCCTAGGGAAGTGTTCCATACCTTTCTTGAGAGGAAATTGGTACCTTATATTACCTTCTTTCATATCAATGATGGCACCAACAGTTCGAAGAAAAGGTCTTCCCAAAACAATAGGACAAGATGCATTGCATTCAATATCCATAACAATAAAATCAACGGGGACAAGGTTATTTTTACCGTAATAAAAACATCATTAACTCGCCCCAAAGGTTTCTTCATAGCATTATCAGCGAGAAAAACATCCAAATAACAATGTTCCAAAGGTGGCAAATCAAGAATATCATAAAGCTTCTTGGGCAAAACTGAAACACTTGCACCAAGATCACACAAGGCATTGCAATAAAAATCATTCACCTTTACCTTAATGATGGGTTCCCAACCATCTTCTAATTTCCTAGGAATAGAAGCTTTAAGTTTCAACTTCTCCTCCCTAGCTTGCAAAAGAGCATTTGTAATATGCTTTGTAAAAGCCAAATTAATAGTGCTAGCATTGGGACTTCTAGCTAATTTTTGCAAGAACATAATAACTTCAGAGATGTTACAATCATCAAAATCAAAATCATTATTGTCAATGGTGGTGGAACCATTGTCTCCAATAGTTTGAAAAATTTCAGCACTTTTATCAGAAAAAGTTTCAGCAGTTTTAGGCAATTTCAAACGCTTAGCAGAAGTAGTAGAGACATTATCAACACCAATAACATTACCATCAATAGTAGGAGGTTTACTAGCATGTAAACATTAGCATTACTAGTGGTGGTGATAGTACAAACTCTAACTATACTATTCTCTTTTTCAAGTTCTTCCTCTTTTTCCCACCTAGCATGCAATTCAGCCAACATCCTAATATTATTATCAATTCGAACTTGGATGGCATTTGCTGTAGCAAATGACTTATATCTTTAACTTCATTAGGCATAACTTTCAGTTTTAGAATTTCAACATCATGAGCAAGACTATCAACTTTAGAGACAAGATCATCAATTTTTTCAAACTTTTCCTCAACAGTTTTATTGAAAGCTTTTTGTGTGCTAATAAATTCTTTAAGCATAGCTTCAAGATCAGAGGACACACTTCTATTGTTGCTGTAGGAATTACCATAAGAATTGCCATAACCATTTGAAGGATAAGGCTTATAATTGTTGCTACCAAAATTATTCCTATAAGCATTGTTGTTGAAGTTGTTGTTTTTAATGAAGTTTACATCAACATGCTCTTCTTGAGCAACCAATGAAGCTAAAGGAACATTATTAGGATCAACATGAGATCTACCATTCACAAGCATAGACATAATAGCATCAATCTTATCACTCAAAGAGGAGGTTTCTTCAACAGAATTTACCTTCTTACCTTGAGGAGCTCTTTCGGTGTGCCATTCGGAATAGTTGATCATCATATCATCAAGTAGCTTTGTTGCTGCACCTAAAGTGATGGACATAAAGGTTCCTCCAGAGGCTGAATCCAATAAGTTCCTTGAGGAAAAATTTAATCCTGCATAAAAGGTTTGGATGATCATCCAAGTAGTCAGTCCATGAGTGGGACAATTCTTCACCAAAGATTTCATTCTTTCCCAAGCTTGAGCAACATGTTCATTATCAAGTTGTTTAAAATTCATAATGCTACTTCTCAAGGATATAATCTTAGCAGGAGGATAATATTTCCCTATGAAAGCATCTTTGCATTTTGTCCAAGAATTAATACTATTTCTAGGCAAAGAAAGCAACCATTCTTTAGCTCTTCCTCTCAAGGAGAAAGGAAAAAGTTTCAGTTTTATAATATCCCCATCCATATCCTTATACTTTTGCATTTCACAAAGTTCAACAAAGTTATTAAGATGGGCAGCAGCATCATCAGTACTAACACCAGAAAATTGCTCTTTCATAACAAGATTTAATAGAGCAGGTTTAATTTCATAAAATTCTGCTGTAGAAGCAGGTGGAGCAATAGGAGTGCATATGAAATCATTGTTGTTTGTGCTAGTGAAGTCACACAACTTAGTGTTCTCAGGAGTACTCATTTTGAAAAACAAAATAAACTGAATTAAACAAGTAACTAATTTTTTTGTGTTTTTGATAAAGAGAGCAAACAAGACTAAATAAAAATAAACTAAGCAAGACAAATAACAAAGTAAAGAGATTGGGTGTGAGAGACTCCCCTTGCAGAAGCAATTCGGTTTTCCCCGGCAACGGCGCCAGAAAACGTGTTGGTGGCTCTAGGTTAATAGTGCCAGAAACAATGCTTGTACGTCACACGTCAGTTGGGAACCCCAAGAGGAAGGTATGATGAGTGCAGCAGTAAGTTTTCCCTCAGTATGAAACCAAGGTTTAATCGACCAGTAGGAAAACGAGGTTTGCTTCGAAGGTGTTGGTGAAGGAGTGTAGTGCGGCGCAACACCAGGGATTCCGGTGCCAACGTGGAACCTGCACAACACAATCAAATTACTTTGCCCCAACTTAACAGTGAGGTTGTCAATCTCACCGGCTTGCTGAAAACAAAGGGTTAAACGTATCGAATGGAAATGATGTTTGTTTGCATAAAACAGTAGAGAACAATGATTGCAGTAGATTGTATTTCAGATGTAAAAGAATGGACCGGGGTCCACAGTTCACTAGTGGTGTCTCTCCAATAAGATAACTAACATGCTGGGTAAACAAATTACAGCTGGGCAATTGACAATTGATAAGTGCATATAACATGCATGTGTGAGCTGTGGTGTCTACTATGAGATTCATTTGGGCATTACGACAAAGTACATAGACCGCTATCCAGCATGCATCTATGCCTAAATAGTCCACTTTCCGGTTAACATCCGTACCCCTTCCAGTATTAAGTTGCAAGCAACAGACAATTGCATTAAGTAATGTGCGTAATGTAAACAATACATTCATCCTTGAATAAAGCATTGCTGTTTTACCCCTAGTGGCAACAACACATCTACAACCTTAGAACTTGCTGTCACTATCCCAGGTTAAATAGAGGTTGAACCCAACTATCATGCATAAATACCCCCTCTTGGAGTTACAAGTATTCACGTGGCCAAGGCTTCAACAAGTAACGGAGAGCATGCAAGATCACAAATGACATAGACATGATAATATAATATTCAGCTCCACATAGGTATCAATATAAGTCAGATCCCAGCAAACACAACATGTAGCATTACAATAAGATGATCTTGATCATGATAGGCAGCTCACAAGATCTAAACATGATGGCACAAGTGGAGAAGACAACCATCTAGCTACTGCTATGGACCCATAGTCCAAGGATGAACTACTCACGCATCACTCCGGAGGCGGGCATGGCGATGTAGAGCCCTCCGGTGATGATTCCCCTCTCCGGCAGGGTGCCGGGAAGAGCTTCAGAAACCCCCCGAGTTAGGGTTGACGACGGCGGCGGCAGCGAATATGTTCTGGATGAAAGGCTCGGTGTTTTAGGGTTTTCGCGTCTCGGGGAATAAATAGGCGAAGGGGCGATGTCGGCGGACCCCCGAGGGGCCCAAACCAGGGGCGCGGCTGGGGCCCCTGCCGCGCTGTGTGGTTTGGCCACCTCGTGGCTCTCTTCGTCTCTCCTTCGGACTCCGTGTACGTGCTGGAAAAATAGGGACTGGCCTTTTGTTTCGTGCAATTCCGAGAATATTTCCAGAAGTAACTTTCTGAAACCAAAAACAGCAGAAAACAGGGAACTGGCACTGTGGCATCTTGTTAATAGGTTAGTCCAGAAAATGCATAAAAGTGATACGAAGTGTATATAAAACATGTAGCAAATGGTATAATATAAGCATGGAACAGCAGAAATTATGGATACGTTGGAGA
>CAMZMU010000041.1:13479541-13640368 GCA_947311845.1 Poa pratensis
CCCAAAGAGAAGGTATGATGAGTGCAGCAGTAAGTTTTCCCTCAGTATGAAACCAAGGTTTAATCGACCAGTAGGAAAACGAGGTTTGCTTCGAAGGTGTTGGTGAGGAGTGTAGTGCGGCGCAACACCAGGGATTCCGGTGCCAACGTGGAACCTGCACAACACAACAAATTACTTTGCCCCAACTTAACAGTGAGGTTGTCAATCTCACCGGCTTGCTGAAAACAAAGGGTTAAACGTATCGAATGGAAAATGATGTTTGTTTGCATAAAACAGTAGAGAACAATGATTGCAGTAGATTGTATTTCAGATGTAAAAGAATGGACCGGGGTCCACAGTTCACTAGTGGTGTCTCTCCAATAAGATAACTAACATGCTGCTGGGCAATTGACAATTGATAAGTGCATATAACATGCATGTGTGAGCTGTGGTGTCTACTATGAGATTCATTTGGGCATTACGACAAAGTACATAGACCGCTATCCAGCATGCATCTATGCCTAAATAGTCCACTTTCCGGTTAACATCCGTACCCCTTCCAGTATTAAGTTGCAAGCAACAGACAATTGCATTAAGTAATGTGCGTAATGTAAACAATACATTCATCCTTGAATAAAGCATTGCTGTTTTACCCCTAGTGGCAACAACACATCTACAACCTTAGAACTTGCTGTCACTATCCCAGGTTAAATAGAGGTTGAACCCAACTATCATGCATAAATACCCCCTCTTGGAGTTACAAGTATTCACGTGGCCAAGGCTTCAACAAGTAACGGAGAGCATGCAAGATCACAAATGACATAGACATGATAATATAATATTCAGCTCCACATAGGTATCAATATAAGTCAGATCCCAGCAAACACAACATGTAGCATTACAATAAGATGATCTTGATCATGATAGGCAGCTCACAAGATCTAAACATGATGGCACAAGTGGAGAAGACAACCATCTAGCTACTGCTATGGACCCATAGTCCAAGGATGAACTACTCACGCATCACTCCGGAGGCGGGCATGGCGATGTAGAGCCCTCCGGTGATGATTCCCCTCTCCGGCAGGGTGCCGGGAAGAGCTTCAGAACCCCCCGAGTTAGGGTTGACGACGGCGGCGGCAGCGAATATGTTCTGGATGAAAGGCTCGGTGTTTTAGGGTTTTCGCGTCTCGGGGAATAAATAGGCGAAGGGGCGATGTCGGCGGACCCCCGAGGGGCCCAAACCACCAGGTGGCGGGCTGGGCCCACTGCCGCGCCTGGTGTGTTTGGCCACCTCGTGGCTCTCCTTCGTCTCTCCTTCGGACTCCGTGTACGTGCTGGAAAAATAGGGACCTGGCCTTTTGTTTCGTGCAATTCCGAGAATATTTCCAGAAGTAACTTTCTGAAACCAAAAACAGCAGAAAACAGGGAACTGGCACTGTGGCATCTTGTTAATAGGTTAGTCCCAGAAAATGCATAAAAGTGATACGAAGTGTATATAAAACATGTAGCAAATGGTATAATATAAGCATGGAACAGCAGAAATTATGGATACGTTGGAGACGTATCAAGCATCCCCAAGCTTAGTTCTACTCGTCCTCGAGTAGGTAAAACGATAACAACAAATAATTTCTGAGGAGACATGCTTTCACACAATCTTGATCAATATATTGCAAGGCTCATGTCATGAATGAAGTGACTCAAAGCAATGATCTATAGTTTGCTAACAAATAGATAAAGAGTAAACAATGAATCATATAAGCAAAAACTTTTCATGAATAGTACTTTCAAGACAAGCATCAAAAAGTTTTGCATAAGAGGTAACTCATAAAGCAATAGATTCAAAGTAAAAGGCATTGAAGCAACACAAAGGATGATTAAGTTTCAGCATTTGCTTTCAACTTGTAACATGTATATCTCATGGATAGTTGTCAACATAAAGCAATATAACAAGTGCAATAAGTAAATATGTAAGAATCAATGCACACAAAGTTGACACAAGTGTTTGCTTCTAAGATAGAAAGGAGTAGGTAAACTGACTCAAACATAAAGTAAAAGATAGGCCCTTCGCAGAGGGAAGCAGGGATTAAATCATGTGCTAGAGCTTTTTAAGTTTTCGAAAGCATATAGAGAGCACAAAATAAGTATTTGAGAGGTGTTTGTTGTTGTCAACGAATGGTAGTGGGCACTCTAACCCCCTTGTCAACCAGACTTTCAAAGAGCGGCTCCCATGAAGGACGTTATCTCTACCAGCAAGGTAGATCATCCCTCTTCTCTTTTGTTTACACATGTATTTTAGTTTCTTTATAGATGACACTCCTCCCAACCTTTTGCTTACACAAGCCATGGCTAACCGAATCCTCGGGTGCCTTCCAACATTCACATACCATGGAGGAGTGTCTATTGCAAAATTAAGTTGCTTACTGATAAATCAGGGCAAAACATGTGAAGAGAATTATTAATGAAAGTTGTAATTAATTGGGGCTGGGCACCCCGTTGCCAGCTCTTTTTGCAAATTATTGGATAAGCGGATGTATATGCCACTAGTCCAGGTGAAAGTCTGTCAGAAGTAAATGACAAGATTGAAAGATAAAACACCACATACTTCCTCATGAGCTATAAAACATTGACACAAATAAGGAGTAATAAAGTTTTGAATAGTTTAAAGGTAGCACATGAAATATTTACTTGGAATGGCAGGAAATACCACATAGTAGGTAGGTATGGTGGACACAAATGGCATGGGTTTTGGCTCAAGTTTTGGATGCACGAGAAGCATTCCCTCTCAGTACAGAGTTTAGGCTAGCAAGGTTGTTTGAAGCAAACACAAGTATAAACCGGTACAGCAAGAATCACATAAAAACATATTGCAAGTATTATAAGACTCTACACTGTCTTCCTTGTTGCTCAAACATTTTACCAGAAAATATCTAGACCTTAGAGAGAACAAATATGCATCCCAAGTCTCAACAAGCTCTACGGTAGTTCTCCACTACTAGGCTTTAACTACATGATGCAAGAGCTTAAACATGATCTACTTGAGAGCTCAAAACAATTGCAAAGCATCAAATCAAAACAAGACAATGATCTACAAGAATGCATATGTCTTTTCCAATACCAACTACTACATGTAGCATTTTCTTTCTTCCAAACAAACACCAATAAATTTAAACATAAACTCTCCAAATGATAATATAATGCAGCAAGAGAGTATTTATAAACAAGTGCTAACAGCTCGAAGAGATGCATGAAAAACAGGAGCTAAAAGCACTGCAGTAGCTAGTTAAGAATACTCAACAAATATAAGTGAAGAACATGAGTATTCACATGAAAAAGCGGAGCGTGTCTCTCTCCCACACAAGGATTGCTAGGATCCGAATTTATTCAAACAAAAACAAAAATAAAAACACACAGACGCTCCAAGTAAAGCGCATAAGATGTGAAAGAATTAAAATATAGTTTCACTAGAGATGACCTGATAAGTTTGTTGATGAAGAAGGGGATGCCTTGGGCATCCCCAAGCTTAGACGCTTGAGTCTCTCTGAATATGGTTGGGATGAACCACGGGGGCATCCCCAAGCTTAGGCTTTTCACTCTTCTTGATCACATAATATCACCCTTCTCGCTTGATCCTTGAAAACTTCCTTCACACCAAACTCAAGACAGTTCTCATTAGAGGGTTAGTGCATAATCAAAAATTCTCATATTCTGTAATGATACAATCAATCCCAAAGCTTCTGGACATTAGCTACAGCCACCAATGCTTTGTGGAGCAAAGAAATCCACACAAACACAGTAAAAGAGCGAATGCAAAACAAAAGGCAGAATCTGTCAAAAACAGAACAGTCTGGAATGACGAATTTTTTCGAGGCACTTAAGTTGCTCAGATGGATCTGGCCTAAAATAATGAAAGTTGCGTACATATCTCAGGAATATGCGTGATTTTTCTCAGAATTTTTTGAATTTTCTACAGGGAGATAAGCTCAAATCCGTGACAGCTAAAAATCTGTCACTGCGCAGAAATCCAAATCTTGCATCAACTTTCAATATAGAACTTTACTTGGCACAACATTGCGATAAAAAAAGATACAAAGGAGTTGCTACAGAAGTAACAAAACTCCTTGACTCAAAGAAAACAAAAATAACAGCAAATAAAAACGATGGGTTGTCTCCCATAAGCGCTTTTCTTTAACGCCTTTCAGCTAGGCGCAGAAAGTGAAAATCAAGTGTTATCAAGAGAAGAAGCATCAACATCATAACTTGCTCTAACAATAGAGTCAAAAGGTAACTTCATTCTCTTCCTAGGGAAGTGTTCCATACCTTTCTTGAGAGGAAATTGGTACCTTATATTACCTTCTTTCATATCAATGATGGCACCAACAGTTCGAAGAAAAGGTCTTCCCAAAACAATAGGACAAGATGCATTGCATTCAATATCCATAACAATAAAATCAACGGGGACAAGGTTATCTTTTACCGTAATAAAAACATCATTAACTCGCCCCAAAGGTTTCTTCATAGCATTATCAGCGAGAAAAACATCCAAATAACAATGTTCCAAAGGTGGCAAATCAAGAATATCATAAAGCTTCTTGGGCAAAACTGAAACACTTGCACCAAGATCACACAAGGCATTGCAATAAAAATCATTCACCTTTACCTTAATGATGGGTTCCCAACCATCTTCTAATTTCCTAGGAATAGAAGCTTTAAGTTTCAACTTCTCCTCCCTAGCTTGCAAAAGAGCATTTGTAATATGCTTTGTAAAAGCCAAATTAATAGTGCTAGCATTGGGACTTCTAGCTAATTTTTGCAAGAACATAATAACTTCAGAGATGTTACAATCATCAAAATCAAAATCATTATTGTCAATGGTGGTGGAACCATTGTCTCCAATAGTTTGAAAAATTTCAGCACTTTTATCAGAAAAAGTTTCAGCAGTTTTAGGCAATTTCAAACGCTTAGCAGAAGTAGTAGAGACATTACAACACCAATAACATTACCATCAATAGTAGGAGGCTTACTAGCATGTGAAACATTAGCATTACTAGTGGTGGTGATAGTACAAACTCTAACTATACTATTCTCTTTTTCAAGTTCTTCCTCTTTTTCCCACCTAGCATGCAATTCAGCCAACATCCTAATATTATTATCAATTCGAACTTGGATGGCATTTGCTGTAGCAAATGACTTAATATCTTTAACTTCATTAGGCATAACTTTCAGTTTTAGAATTTCAACATCATGAGCAAGACTATCAACTTTAGAGACAAGATCATCAATTTTTTCAAACTTTTCCTCAACAGTTTTATTGAAAGCTTTTTGTGTGCTAATAAATTCTTTAAGCATAGCTTCAAGATCAGAGGACACACTTCTATTGTTGCTGTAGGAATTACCATAAGAATTGCCATAACCATTTGAAGGATAAGGCTTATAATTGTTGCTACCAAAATTATTCCTATAAGCATTGTTGTTGAAGTTGTTGTTTTTAATGAAGTTTACATCAACATGCTCTTCTTGAGCAACCAATGAAGCTAAAGGAATATTATTAGGATCAACATGAGATCTACCATTCACAAGCATAGACATAATAGCATCAATCTTATCACTCAAAGAGGAGGTTTCTTCAACAGAATTTACCTTCTTACCTTGAGGAGCTCTTTCGGTGTGCCATTCGGAATAGTTGATCATCATATCATCAAGTAGCTTTGTTGCTGCACCTAAAGTGATGGACATAAAGGTTCCTCCAGAGGCTGAATCCAATAAGTTCCTTGAGGAAAAATTTAATCCTGCATAAAAGGTTTGGATGATCATCCAAGTAGTCAGTCCATGAGTGGGACAATTCTTCACCAAAGATTTCATTCTTTCCCAAGCTTGAGCAACATGTTCATTATCAAGTTGTTTAAAATTCATAATGCTACTTCTCAAGGATATAATCTTAGCAGGAGGATAATATTTCCCTATGAAAGCAT
Source organism: Poa pratensis (assembly GCA_947311845.1). Classification (NCBI taxonomy): domain Eukaryota; kingdom Viridiplantae; phylum Streptophyta; class Magnoliopsida; order Poales; family Poaceae; genus Poa; species Poa pratensis. The sequence goes on from CAMZMU010000041.1 coordinate 13,485,490, forward strand.
CTTTGCATTTTGTCCAAGAATTAATACTATTTCTAGGCAAAGAAAGCAACCATTCTTTAGCTCTTCCTCTCAAGGAGAAAGGAAAAAGTTTCAGTTTTATAATATCCCCATCCATATCCTTATACTTTTGCATTTCACAAAGTTCAACAAAGTTATTAAGATGGGCAGCAGCATCATCAGTACTAACACCAGAAAATTGCTCTTTCATAACAAGATTTAATAGAGCAGGTTTAATTTCATAAAATTCTGCTGTAGAAGCAGGTGGAGCAATAGGAGTGCATATGAAATCATTGTTGTTTGTGCTAGTGAAGTCACACAACTTAGTGTTCTCAGGAGTACTCATTTTGAAAAACAAAATAAACTGAATTAAACAAGTAACTAATTTTTTTGTGTTTTTGATATAAAGAAGCAAACAAGACTAAATAAAAATAAACTAAGCAAGACAAATAACAAAGTAAAGAGATTGGGTGTGAGAGACTCCCCTTGCAGAAGCAATTCGTTTTCCCCGGCAACGGCGCCAGAAAACGTGTTGGTGGCTCTAGGTTAATAGTGCCAGAAACAATGCTTGTACGTCACACGTCAGTTGGGAACCCCAAGAGGAAGGTATGATGAGTGCAGCAGTAAGTTTTCCCTCAGTATGAAACCAAGGTTTAATCGACCAGTAGGAAAACGAGGTTTGCTTCGAAGGTGTTGGTGGAGGAGTGTAGTGCGGCGCAACACCAGGGATTCCGGTGCCAACGTGGAACCTGCACAACACAATCAAATTACTTTGCCCCAACTTAACAGTGAGGTTGTCAATCTCACCGGCTTGCTGAAAACAAAGGGTTAAACGTATCGAATGGAAAATGATGTTTGTTTGCATAAAACAGTAGAGAACAATGATTGCAGTAGATTGTATTTCAGATGTAAAAGAATGGACCGGGGTCCACAGTTCACTAGTGGTGTCTCTCCAATAAGATAACTAACATGCTGGGTAAACAAATTACAGCTGGGCAATTGACAATTGATAAGTGCATATAACATGCATGTGTGAGCTGTGGTGTCTACTATGAGATTCATTTGGGCATTACGACAAAGTACATAGACCGCTATCCAGCATGCATCTATGCCTAAATAGTCCACTTTCCGGTTAACATCCGTACCCCTTCCAGTATTAAGTTGCAAGCAACAGACAATTGCATTAAGTAATGTGCGTAATGTAAACAATACATTCATCCTTGAATAAAGCATTGCTGTTTTACCCCTAGTGGCAACAACACATCTACAACCTTAGAACTTGCTGTCACTATCCCAGGTTAAATAGAGGTTGAACCCAACTATCATGCATAAATACCCCCTCTTGGAGTTACAAGTATTCACGTGGCCAAGGCTTCAACAAGTAACGGAGAGCATGCAAGATCACAAATGACATAGACATGATAATATAATATTCAGCTCCACATAGGTATCAATATAAGTCAGATCCCAGCAAACACAACATGTAGCATTATAATAAGATGATCTTGATCATGATAGGCAGCTCACAAGATCTAAACATGATGGCAGAAGTGGAGAAGACAACCATCTAGCTACTGCTATGGACCCATAGTCTAAGGATGAACTACTCACGCATCACTCCGGAGGCGGGCATGGCGATGTAGAGCCCTCCGGTGATGATTCCCCTCTCCGGCAGGGTGCCGGGAAGAGCTTCAGAAACCCCCCGAGTTAGGGTTGACGACGACGGCGGCAGCGAATATGTTCTGGATGAAAGGCTCGGTCTTTTAGGGTTTTCGCGTCTCGGGGAATAAATAGGCGAAGGGGCGATGTCGGTGGACCCCCGACGGGCCCAAACCACCAGGTGGCACGGCTGGGGTCCCACCCGCGCCTGGGTGTGGTTTAGCCACCTCGTGGCTCTCCTTCGTCTCTCCTTCATACTCCGTGTACGTGCTGGAAAAATAGGGACCTGGCCTTTTGTTTCGTGCAATTCTGAGAATATTTCCAGAAGTAACTTTCTGAAACCAAAAATAGCAGAAAACAGGGAACTGGCACTGTGGCATCTTGTTAATAGGTTAGTCCCAGAAAATGCATAAAAGTGATACGAAGTGTATATAAAACATGTAGCAAATGGTATAATATAAGCATGGAACAGCAGAAATTATGGATACGTTGGAGACGTATCAGCTGCCTGTTCTTACTCTCTTCTAGCTCATCTTCCTTCGCCATCTCATCTAGCCTTTCTTCTATAGTTTTGCATATGCCTGTTACATACAAGTACTGCCGGTTCTTGACCGACCCTTCAGATGCAATGTTGTTGAGTCTTCTCGACAGGATTGTGTGTCTGAGGTGTCTGTTGCTTGTAGTTAGTTCTATTGGTATGTTGTACTGTTTGTCCCTGATATATTTTCTCTCCTTTGGTTTCCACCTGTCAATGTAGTACTTCTCAGGTAATTCAGTGATGTTAAGATGTGTCAGGACCCTTAGTATGTGACCACAAACTATCCCATCTTTTTCAAATTTGCAACAAATGCAACAAAACTCCTCATCTTTCAGGTTAACAGAAACAATGTATCTCCTAGACCTGAAATCTTGAAGCTGTAACATTGGAGTCTTGTAGACTGCATTTGTCTTGTTCTTTTCTATCTCGTCAACAAGCAACTTAACTGAAAACAGTATTTGTCTCTGAAATTTGTAGAATATTTTTCGGTTGTAGACTCTACCTCCTTGCATCTCAAGCTCAGTGCGGATGCGGTATTGAGGCTCAGTTGTCCTTGTATCACTATCTTGTTTCTTCTCCATCTCTTCAATGTTCTCAGAATTTTTCTGATACTCACCAAGAAAACTTATCACGCTGAAAGTCGAGCAAACATTGTCTTTGAATATTGCGTTAGTTCCTTCACTACGAGCAGTAGAATGAATAAATGGGAAGAAGTCTTTCTTGAAGTACACTGGAACAAACTTAGCCCTGTATTTCCACATGAGAGTCAAGTAGTGTAGGTTGCCCACTTTGTATCTTTCTATCATTTCTGGCCACAGAGTCTCAAACTCTTCAACAGTCAATGAGAAGCGGAGAATGTCACAGAAATCGGAGTGGAAGTTCGGTATCCTACCGAAACTCCCCCCCCCCCCCCCCCCCGCACTTCTGCTGCGCCTTACTTTTGATGTGGAAGAAACAGTTCCTGTGTGCCTGCTTTGCTTGAAAACTATATCTATTGCGTTCCCCATTGACACGCACTGGTCTGTAATAACTGTTTTTGGGTGCTTGCCCCCATGCAGTGCAGAAAGGTCCGAAACAACCACTCAAACGTATCCGTTGTCTCGTTGTGAACCATTGCGCACGCAAACAAGCAATTCTGACCATGCCCTGTAACTCCAACAAATGGTGCAAATGGTAGGTTATACTTGTTAGTTTTGTACGTGGTATCAAAGCTCAAGCAGTCTCCGTACAGGTTGTACATTTTCCTTGAGAAACCATCTGCCCAGAAGATGCATTGTGTCTTGTTATTACTGCCCGGAGAAAATTTGAATGCATAGTAGAAATCTGGATCTTCTGACTGTCGCATCCTGAAATATGCCAACACCTGCATCAAGTCATTGTTGTTGTTCTCATTCCTTATCGCTGTCATTTCGTTGCTAGCATCTTTCTTTATGTAAGGTACATGCTTGGGTTTGCCTCCCCTGAGGTATGTCAGTATTGACATGATTTTTCTGGTTGGAAGCTTGACTGAAGTGAATGTCCGTATGAAGAGCTTCTCTTGATCTGTCATGTGTTTGTGTGACCTGAGGAATTTTGTTTCGTCATGAGGGCTGAGTTCATGGTTGTGTTGGAGCGCAAGATTGGTGACAACAAATTTCCCGTCTTGAATGGTAACAACCATCTTTGCCTCACAATCTGTTATCTCAATTGAATTCCTCGTTCGCTGACGTTTTGGTTCAGTTTTCTCTGACCCTGCTTTCTTCTTGTCATTCTCTCATCTTTTCTCCTTCCTATTCTCTTTAACTTCTTGTGAAACAACCTTTCCGGACCGATTGCATCTATAGGTGTGCCTACTTCCAACCTCGCTGCATGTGTTTTTTCCTTTGTAGTTGTTTGCTTTCTTGATTGAGAAGCCACAAAGTTCAGCATATTGGTTGTAAAATCTGTAGGCAGCATCCTCAGTGTCGAAAACCTTGCCCATATGTGGAGCATGCTCTTCAAGAATCTTCTGGCTGTAAATTTCCGCAGCGGCAACACTTTCATTCTCAAGGAAGATTTTAATGTCTTCAGGGGTGAGTTGCTCTACCTCATCTGCTTCATCTGCATCCATTTTTGTTTCAGCTTGCTCTCCAACTTGACTGTGTTGTCTTGCTTCAGGTTGTGTTGCTCTCCCCCTTGTACATCATGTGAGTTTACTATTGCAAGGTTGGTTGGATCTGGCACATCAGAAATATAATCTTCAGCTTCATCATGCTGGTTTGCATTATTGTCACCATGCCAATCATCAAAAATGTCTATGTTGTTGTCAACTTCATCTTCTAGGCCAAATACTGGTGCTTTTTCTTTTTCTTCATCACTCTCACTCATTGTATCTGGATTTGAATACCTCCCACTGATCATAAATGTATGGTTCTGAAAACCATTAACACACATAGTTATAGGTAAAATCATTGAAAAATTGTGCCACTTGTGTTGATTGCAAAATATAGTTGTAGGTTCTGTTTTGTACCTCTTGTCCCATAGGCTCCTGAAAACCAAGCGGTTCATTACAATATGCTCCATTCTCATAAGCCTGCAACAAATGTAATCAAATGACCACTGTAAGTAGACTAAAAAACTTTTTATCCTAGTAGTTTGTTGTTTGTAGACTGTGTAACAAAAAATCACCTGAGAAAATGATGGCCCATAAACCGAAAGCAGCATTTGCGTATATGACATGTTCATCAACTACAAATTCATTGAAAATTTGTTATTAGTTAGTTTTTATAAGTTGTTATAGTTCCAAATTTTTGGTAAATAAAAAGCAATATTCTTTTATCTTATTACATCAATGTCTTCATCATATGATGTATGGTATGCTGAACTGCCATCAGCATGGTTGTTGAGCACCTGCAAAACATATTTTAAAATGTGAATATAAGTTTGCATTTTTTACTATTTTTTATTAGTAATATGTTCTTGCCATGTTTGTTATCAGTATCAACAACAGATTTGTTAAATTAGTTTCTACCTGAAGTTAGCTCTTTTCCCGAATTTTTCAGGTGTTACACAAGTAGTTGTAACTGCCACCCTCTCAACTACCACATTTACTACAACAGGGCATTTAACACCCAGGCCCAACAGTTACTACAAACAGGGACGTATATAGTGCCTTCTTCTGTCCTGGAGAAACCCTACCCCCCCCCCCCCCCACAACCACTCTCCCCGGCGGCTGCTCCTTTTTGCCCTGCGACCAAGTGAGTCTCCTACAGGAAAGAGGCCCTCCACATCTGGAGGTCGACATCAAGGTGGGTACTAGCAAGCACACGTCCTCATATTTTCTTTCTTCTCTTAGTGTGATATGTGAGGTCGACATCTAGGTTTTGTGTAGTGCTTCTACCATGTGTAACTAGTTTTGTTAAATCAGATGCTTCTTGCCATGGTTGTTATTAGTATCAACAACATTTTGTTCAATATATAGACACATGATGTACTAGACTGTCCAGATCTAGTCTTATTTCATGTTTTTCACAAGATTTCTTGTCCTGATTTGAACTTATCTGTACAATTGATGTGCACAGTTGTACCAGTAGCACTTGTTGACTTGCCAAACATTGAATTGGCAGTTTTTTGAACATAGTGCTAGTACTATCTGATACTGCTTGTACTATATGATATTTTTTTGCTAGTACTATGATAGAATTGTTACCATAACCTCAGTTGTGTAAGTTTAAACACAGAAGTGGCAAATTTTAACATGTTTTTTTACTTTTGCTGTTTTGTGACATGTTTTGATGGTATGGCTTTTCTGGTTCTTGTAGATGAAGTGTGAGACATGTGGGAACCCTGCTGGGCCTTGCGAGGCCAACAAAAACACTCTTGTGTGGGGCTTCACCATACAACTTCGATCTAAATTCGACATTTACTCGGTTTGTTCTTATATCTAGCAATTCGTTTAATGAAAATCATACTGCAAGTAATGTTTTTGTTTTGACATCATTTTATTTTTCCTTTTTTGTTTTGCAACCACAAATGCTTAGAATGTGCCATGTTTCATGAGGACTGTTGTCAACACTGTACTGGGCAACTTCATGCGAGTTAAAACTCCTGAGAATGAGTTTTATCAGTTTGAACTTGACAAACGTCGGTACAAGACAAGGATTTTCGGTGATCACTACAATCAATTCCTGGAGGACTACAACATGGAGCCGTCAGACATTGTGGTGCTTGAGTTTGAGCCCGAGAAGGATTATCTCAATATGTATCCTCAAGATCAGGATGGCACCCCAAAAGAAAAAGACGCAGAAGGTAAATATCTTGTTTGCTTGGTGTAATTTTTATGTGCAGTCAATTAATTCAGAGTTCTTAAATTTTATTTGTTTTTTGTTTCTATCTACAAAACAGCGGTGTTCGTATTTGATGAGACTGCAAAAGCTGTTGTTATCTCTAAAGGAGTGAAGCCCAAGCCATCAGAGGTTGCAAGCATAAATGACGCGGTTCTGATGCGCGGACTAGGACAAGGTGCTGTTTTCATACACAGGCTCACTGGGACTGATATCTACCACAACGGCCTGGTAAAAACACTTGTGTTTCTCTATCTGTTTTTCCCAACTCCATGTTCTCAAATTCATTCTATCAACACTTTACACCGGTGTTTTGTGTTTCTGTTTTGGTTTTGTTCTTGACAGCGCATTCCAAAACATCTTGTGCCTGTGATAGATGTCCCAAGAAGCGGCATAGCGTATCTTGCTTTTGGCCACGTACCAGAGATGACCGAAGCTAGCTACGGCCTAACTACTGATGGCAGGATCCGTTTCAAGGATGGCTGGGCAGAGTTTGTTATGACACATGGAGTTGATGCTGATATGCTTGTTCTAATTATGTTCCACAAGATGAATGACGACAACCTTCAGGTTTCGTTTGATATTGTTGGCATTTGATTCCAGCCACTAGCTTTCATTGCTGATGCATAAGAAGGCACAATGCTTTTCCGAGGGGTTACCTTCGGTTGCTATCTTTGATGCATAAGAAGGCACAATGTTTTTTAGAAAGACATCTTATGCTATGTTCGCGCCCCCGCAAAAGTACTGGATGAATGTAATAAGGATCTAAACTATTCCGTATGTTGCACTATCAGTTTATTTTTTCTTTGTTTCTGCTTCTAAATGTCCTATATTTTTAAGTTCATGAACCATCAGGAGCATACAGTATTAGTCAAGGAGAAGGTAAAAGCTCAATGTGCACCTGGGTATAACTTGTGTTGTTGGTATGTGGACTGAAAAAGTTGCCTGGGTGTGGAACAATTTGCATAAAATGCTCCTGATGGTCAATATCTGCTCTTGCTGTTGCCTGCAAGCAATTTTTTTAGTGTACTATTTTGAGTTTTCATCATGTACTAACATTTTTGCAGAAATGAACAATCATATTAATGATATTTTTGGTTAGTGTATACCTGGGTGCTGCCATTGAAGATTGACTGAAACAATGTAGATTGTGGTGTTTCATCTGTCAAGTTAGGTATCTCAACCTGGTTGCTGCCTTGATACCTCTGGTCTGTGCAGCTCGGCACCTACAAATGGTAAGTAACAAGTTGTTTTTGACATCAGGTTGTTTTCCTTTTGCAGATTGTGTACCAATGATCATATATTTTGCTTGTCACATGCTTTGTCCTCACTAACCTGAGTGCCAATGATGTTGTCATCCAGCAAAATTTTACCTGAAAATGTTTTTTGCACACTAGTTAATGTGGGGTACTGTATTTTTTGTCTTTGTCGGACTATTTTTGTAGTATAAACAAGATGAACTAAATTGTGCTGGGTATAACTAAACAAGATGCACCTGGGTATAACTTGTGTTGTTGGTATAACTATAAATTGTGTTGGGTATAACTAAACAAGATGCACCTGTGTATAACTTGTGCTGTTGGTATGTGCACTAAAACTACTGTATTTTTTGTCTTTGTGAGATGATTTGTAGTATAAACAAGAGGAACTAAATTCTGAAGATGGAGGAGAGAAGATCATCTTCAGATTTTCATTGGGGAAGAGATAGAGGAGAACTGTCGGAGGAGATAATCGACAGATGAACTCAAACTACAGGTAAAGTTCTTCAGGCCTGAATTTTACCTTTTTCTTCTTGATTTCTGGCTCCGATTTTTCCCTCCCCCTTGAATATTCTCTTGGATTCTGTGAGTTATTTGCTTCTTCTCATTATTTACTGCAGCTTCTCTTCTGTTTTGCTCTGGTTTTGGGCTTGAATCCGGGGAGAAGAGAAGAAGGGGGGAGGGGGAGAAAAGCTGAACTCGTGATGATCCAGATGAACTTGTGTCTCTGGATCGATCGGGAGCAGGTAAAGCTGCTATCGGGGTTTTTCTTTCGTTGTCATTTTTATTTCAGGGGGGTTTTTGCAATTTTTTTATCTGATGTTTGTATTTCTTTTTTGTTGGAACTTTTTTTTCAATTATTACATCAGATTCTTTCTTGAGTCTCAAGTTGGGCTTTTTTTCAGCAGGCTGGCCCAACAACAAACACGAGGCTGGCCCAACAACAAACACGAGCTCGGTCCAACAAACAGCACAAGCCCAACAACAAACGGACGAGCCAAAACGGGCCGAATTGGTCAAACAAAGACAACGATGATGTCAGTCGAGTGAGACGTATCTTACGTCTCACTCGAGTGAGTCCTAGGCAGACCCTTATAGAAAGGGATTGATGTCGTCGATGCAACTTTCTTGGTACCTTAGTTCTATTTTTATTCGTCGTTTCTTGACATGCAGAAGACTATATTATAACATCATAGGCTCGTACCATGCAATGTCTACTTCTGAACAATAGTTTGATGCCATGTTTTTCAAGTAGCAGGAACTGCACGAGTGTGTGTATTATAGAGCCCATGCTTTTCACATGATGCAAGGCAAGACCGCTTCTATTTACAGATGATGGCTTATATGTTTACATCATGGAAGAAATCTCTATACATCATCAGCTCAGACCACGTCTAGATTAAACGAAATTTCAAACAGTAGAAGCATGTCCAGTTCTCAACAATATTTTGACTCCTTATTTTTCATGTAGCACATGTAAATGATACAAGGAACACTGAAGCTTGCCACCAAAGGCAGAGGCACGAGATCGAGGATAACCAGAGCTGTGTATTTTAGAGTGGTGTATGCTTATACCTTTGATTTTTCTTGCTGGTTAATCTGGAAATCATTGACAAGTACTTCTCTAATGCATGAAAATGAAGAAAATGATGCTTATTATTAGGTGTAAAGATTGAACTAGTACTATCTTCAATCTGTGCACAAGAAATATACCCTTATATATGTTCCGAGATATTAGTAGTATGCATTTAGAGACGTTTCCTTGTTCGTGTGCTCTCTTACCGTGATTTCTTGATCTATGATAAGTGAGAGTGTTATTGTGATGGTCCAAACTATGAAGTGCTTAATGGATTTGTGGATCCACTTCTCAGCCTCACCCGTGTGCCCTACCTCCCTCTCTCCTTATATCTTCTTCCTCGACATAGCTCCCTCTTTTTCGATCCCCTTCTGCATCAATAACTGCGATAAAATGGGATCCAACTCACGCAGGAGTGCCTTGTAAAATACTAGGTTACACGGTAGTAACTACGTCCTCCATTACGAATTATAAAATGTTTCAGATATTTCAATATGGACTATATACAAACTGAAACAAGTCTACATACATGCCATTCGGAAAAAACTTACAACATCTTATAATTTCGAACGGAGAGAGTAGTTCAGAGCTGTGGCGTAAACTGCACAATGGACAAGGGAAACAGTAAAAGGTGAAGACGTGGACGCATCCCAGTCACCGAAGCGGAGCAAAAGAAGACAGGATAACCCAACATCTCAAACAGCGTTGATTCTACAAAGAACAGCACGAGACAGCAAGCGGTCTGACCACAATGAATATATCTCATTTATATAATATAATGTGGATCCAAATATCAGGTCATGGCGCGGTGCACATTTTGCATATAAACAGGACTAATCTGTTACTTCTCAGATATACAATGAACAAATGAACAGCAAAGTGGCAGCGGTCGATGGTTTGACCAAACTAGTTGCGGAGAGAGCTCTGTGTCATGGATGTAAGTGATGGATGGATCCGAGCGGTTTTCAGTGACCGTGAAACACTTTTTCCTTCTGAATATTCCTCGCCCAGAGGCCATCTTGGACGCAAGTCATACTGTAGCAGACAAGAAACTCATCAGCAGAACTGCCAGAATAAAAATTCAGTACGAGACAATGGCCTGATTCAGAAGTGCCTATTGTTCCAATGAAGGATTTTTCGACATTTTTTAACCTAAATTTGACAAGGATGGGATTACAGTTTGTTCTATATTTACATTATTCACTGACATATATCACAAGTAACTATTAAGCTTTAAGAGGAGCTGATCATATAACTAAATTAACAAAACAACCAAATTATAAGATGTAAGAACTCTGAGAGCTTAAAACGGGAAATAAAATAACACAGCTAAAAATGAATACATCCCAGTATCCTATATAACTAAATAGTTCATCCCCACTAACTATTTCTCTCAACATGCAGCTATGCCACCTAAGCAGGCCCACCCCATCTCCACACGAACTTATTTTCCAGGCCACGTCATCCAGTTTTCCAACCTTTGCAAATTATTGCCCGTGTCGTCCTGTGTACCCATAATCCCGTTCCTCTCCAAGTTGATGTTTTCTCCAGGCTAATGAAATCGCACAAGAAAAGCTGTCATGCATGCAACCGACTCTTAATAAGCAGCCCATTACTCTCACCAAAATGAAAGGTCTGGCCCATTTAAAACTTTGAGCGGAGCAATTATTGCTGTATCGATTGACCATTAGCATTCCCTCTTCTCCCTGATCTTTTTTTTGATGCCCCTCTTCTCCCTGATCTGTGCAGCGACGATCTCTCTTCCTAGCCCCCATGTCCATCTTTGGCGCTCAAGAAAAAATGGCCGGCGTTTCCTCTCCGTTCCCTCCGCACCATATTTCCTCATTGCCATCTGCGCGATCATCTTCTCAATGTCAGCATCGCAGCGCCCTCTCCACCTACTGAATACGCCATTGCACCCTATAGCTGAAGCTTAGGCATGGTGATCAGGAAGAGCAGCACCGCGGTATTGACGGATTTCTTGACATCTGCATCGCTGTCTGTTGCAAGGACGAGCGGAATTTACATCCTGGGTTGCTTCGAATGAGAGACACTAGCGGTCAAGATGAAAAACTATGTTCCTTTCTGCTATGAGTTGCTATTGCTGAATCTCATTAGCTATGCATATATTATATCAGCAATGTTACTAAAGCACAGGAAGTCGATGCTATCATCCATTGAAGGTAATCGATTTTCCTACATTTTCTTTCCAGGTTGGATTAATTTCGCATGGGTTTAACAGCCCTACTCTGACTGGAGTATTGGACTACAACAGATCAACAATATAATGAAAATTGGGGTTTTCCTTTCAGTGCAACAAGTCCCACAGTTTTATCATTCTTATCTACGAATCCTTATACAATCTTCGTATTCTTTGAAAACCAGACTTTTGTGTGATTTCCCTCTCTAGCTGCTATGATAAATGGTAGTGTGAGGTTGAGGCTGACTGCAGTACACAATAACTGGATTATCGCTGTTGAAGCATTACATGACAAATGACACATAAGTCAATTTTCGAGTTAGTTGCACTCTTTGGTCCATCAAGTCAGTATGGTTGCAAGAAAATACAATACGTTCATCATCTCTTATTTATGTGGCTCCTACTCACAGTGCTCTCTATTGATCTTGATTAGTTTTCTTCATTCGTTATTTTGCCTGCCCAAGGTGGACTGATCTCAGATCTTAAAAAAAGGTAGACTGGTTTCATTGGAATACAAAAAAAGTGGTATGGCTCAGACAACAATCTGCAATGATATATATATTCCTATTCTGTCATGTTCTCCGTCTGTACAAGGTTCACTCCCGCAATGATATATATTCCTATTCTGTCATGTTCTCCGTCTGTATGAGGTTCGCTCCCCACCTATTTTTTTCACCTTCAAATGTATGATATCTTCATTTCAGATGTTTCATGTAGATAATTTCAAAGATGTTGACATGGGTTTTACCCATTAGTATTTGTTCATTCTTCATCATTTTCAGTGATAACAAGCACAATTATTATATTTTGTACAAGTATTTCATTTTATTAGTTGGCTAATTATTTTAAAGGGTTCATCTGCGTATAAACTAACACTTTTGAGCAATACGTCCCGCAACAACGTGCGGGGTATCATCTAGTTTTATCTGTTACTGTGTCCACTTCTTTAACAAGTCATCGGCCGTTAACTTTGAATCATCCAGTATGCAGCTGATTTTATCAACTATGCATACTTCTTGGTTAGGTTACCTGCATATCATCAGGCTCATCAGCAGGGGGTGGATCTTCGAATCTACCGGCAACAAAGTGCTCGATTCCAGTCCAAGCAATCATGACACCTATGCAAATAAAGGAACGAAGCATAACTTACTAGTTCTAAATAAACATATTACAGGAAGAACTGAGAGCAAAGTTGGCAGAAATGGTCAGGATAATTCATTCACATGATTCATAAAAAAAAGGAATACAACCTAGAACCAAGAACTGGTGCTGAGTTGCATCGAAGTTGATTTTGAATATTATATACTTTTACTAGCAGTATGATTGAATATTACTAACTACAGATCATAAGACAAGCTCATTACCATTGTCAGTACAAAGACTTGGGGGAGGGCATACGAGCTGTAGGCCATTCTTCTCAGCAATATGATTCAAGCGGGCCCTAACATACTGGTTTGATGCAACACCACCTGAAACAACCTTTAATAATGGAATCGATTAACGCACTGGATGAACTATGCAAAGTAACTGAACTTAACAGAAACAAGATATCTGGATTACAAAGTTTTTAATTGAAGGTTCCATCTTCAATGCCCATTCAACTGCTCGTTGGCATCTATCCTCCAAATGTAGAACAGCAATCCGCTGCACAAGTTAAAATTATCAGAAACTTATCAGAGTGCTCATGGATAATAAATGCAATATCTATGATACTGAACCTGAAAAGAGGCAGCAATGTTCGCCCTTAGTTGTCTGTCTTCTTCTGTTGCAGATGAAATGGGGATATCATCTGCGCACCTACAATGGTGTAAAAACGGCAGCATGGTTAACTAACAATCACAGCATAGCCAAGCACCCACCCAGCTTCAGTAATGCAAATTATTGCTTCAGCAATTACTACATTAAGGCATTTTGCACCTCATTTCTTTGAAACAACCTACTAATATATTTGGTTACTTCTTAGCCTACTTCATCTCTAGGCACATTGGAAATGTTCAGCTTATCAAGGTACAATTTATTTAGCAAATTAAGGTGTAAACTGTTTGAAAAATGTAAGCTGGCTTCCACGACAAAAATATTAACAATGTTTTAAGCGTCAGTTGCACAACTCTTCTCCCACCAGTATTGTTCTGGTTATGTGGTTCAAAATAATGCTACCCCATCCGTATGGCATGATTCACAAGTAAAGATTTCCAAGTTCCAATAATATACAAACCTTGATTAGCAAACATTTCCACCACAGATCAAGTGTACATTATGTAATGTGTATGAATGTTCCATTGTTCTCTAAAAAACTAACTTTGTGTGTGTGTGACATTGGGTTACTAAATGGATAGATAGGCAAGTTTCAGGTTACAACTCCTATATGAAACAAACAAAAAGTAAGTGAATTTTTATGAATACAAGTATACTATTGGGAGTTCCAAATGAAGCTGTGTTTGTCAACCTGGACAAATAAACGAGATAAAAGAGCAATGCTATATGGCAAAACACAAGGTTTTATTGAAACACCAGCAGGTGTGTTCATCTTACAATGAAGAAGATGAAAATAACAGCGCAACCAAAAGTGATGGAATATTCATACAGATTTCTGGATTCAATAGCCAATCGAACTTGAGTCTTGAGACCAGCATAAGAGAAATTGCAATCTTTGTGCTGTCGCATTGGAACCTGGATGTATATAAAACCAAATTAAAAGTGTCATGCAGACTGATATTCATGGTAAGTAAACCAAAATGAAGAGCAGTTGCGGAAAAATACACCTGCAAACTTACTCTGAAATTAATAGAATTTGGATCACCTTCTAGGGCAAGCTCTTCAAGAGCAGGACCACCACCTTTCTGTATATCAAGACCCAGCCATCTTGCTGACTTGTCATATGCTTCACCAATTGCATCGTCTATTGTAGTCCCCAGTTGAACGTACTCACCAAGGTTCTGAGCAAGAACAAGAAGGTTGTGTCCTCCTGAGCAGCTTAGCTAGTTAGCGCAACGTCACAAAAAAAATTCAGAAAACGGGAGATTTGACGATTTGCCGCACTTTACTTTTGCAATTTGATTATTTGCCACACCCTGTGTCACTGACATCTGGTGGTCATGTGGCAAATAATCAAATTTCAATGTAAAGGCAAATCATCAAATATAACGGAGAAGAATGAGTGCATATCTTCTATGGCATTATTGCTGGTATGGTGAATCACAACTGTAAGCTTCTATGGAATCACAGAGATTTAAGCTATACCATGGTATAGAATGTTGAGACATAGTACTGTAATTAACATATACCTGAAATTAGAAGAGCCAAAAATGGGTAATTAAGGTCCTTCTTCACTAGCCTGACAAGGAGTAAACCATATCAGTCCACAATTCAATGAATGTGATATCACTAGAAGTATGAGGAGGCTCATATACTGCTATTCTTTTTTATGTTTATAGAGTGAGGCCTTCGTCACATATTTGAAGTAATTAAACAGCGAAATTCACATCTTAAGTTCAAAGGCATGCTCGTAACAGATATGACAAATAGCCTGAAAATGCAAATATTTCATACTCAAAGTCAAATTGTAGCTTTTCCAGAGTACAATTAGCGATAGTTGGAAGTCATATCACTAAAAATAGTTCAATTTTCAGTTTTAGCAGCTTGTGCTATACCTAGTTAAATGTCTTGATAAGTACATAGCTATTATAAGTGGAAAACATACTGTAGGACGAGCAAGTAGTTTGTAAAAGCAGATCCACACATATAACTATATAAGATGTAACTCTTTGTGGATCTGGTCTTAAAAGTTAAATGAGACACCTAATAATGTGTCCTCGAACAAAAACAATCCTGTATAGCTTATTGAGTGTGATGTTGAACTCATTAAAGAACTTGTGCATCAATAAAAAGATGTCAGACATCCAATGATTACCTGGAAACTAATGCATGTGCCTCCATATGGTGAACTCCAACAATAGGCAAGCCAAATACTTTTGCTACTTTCCGAGCTTTCTGAACACCAACTGCAATTTAGAGAGCTCATTGCACTCACATACAAAAAATAACAGAAAAAAGATGAACTTGTTTACAAGCTTTAACCAAATTGGTTTCTCTCCCGGTTCAAGAGTGTAAGACAGTAAGACATGAAACAGAAGACACAATGGTCTACTCAGCATGGTAAAAAAAAAGGACCAATTCTGATTGAGTAAGTAAACCATATATGTAACAGAAGAAGTCATGTTGGATTTGGTAACTAACGAACAGACATTTTCCTATTGTAAGGGCAGCCCCGGTGCAGTAGCTCCCGCTTGCGCAGGGTCCGGGGAAGGGTCCGACCACTTTGGGTCTTTAGTACGCAGCCTTTCCCTGCATTTCTGCAAGAGGCTGTTTCCAGGACTTGAACCCGTGACCTCATGGTCACAAGGCAGCAGCTGTTACCGCTGCGCCAAGGCTCCCCTTCAGACATTTTCCTATTGTAGTACCATGTAATTGTAAACATCAGCAATTCGAATTTATTTTAATCAAGAACAGAATAGCAACAGAAGGAACCTCTAAGGCATAGACTAAGTCCTGGTCCAATGGTCACGGCCACTGCAGAAAGATCACTCTCTGACACATTTGCGTCATCGAGTGCTTTCTGAACAACCTGTAAGACAAAGACGTAGAAGACAACTAAGACCGACGTAGAAGAATTAACTCATCCATCTTCTTAAAGGAAGACGAACCTGATCAATTGCAAGGGCATGAGCTTCTTCGGCCATCTTCGGAGCGACACCGCCCCATTTCACAAGCAAATCTGACTTCCAAAGACACGACAGTACGATCAGCAACGTGTAAAAGATACTACATTGCCCAAAAATAAATTGATATGCAATAAAATTAGGCATGGAACACCTAGAGGGAACGTGAACTGAAACGCAAAATCCTTACTTGGGAAGCAATCACTTGGCTAAGGATCTCCCCGTCGCCTCTAACCTGCAACGGGCCATGCATCATAGATCCAGGCAGTAAGCATAAAACCTATAAGGTTCGACCAGACCACAAATAGAAGCGATAGGACGGAAAGGAAGGGGGCAGCGGATGAGCTACGCGTACCACGGCGGCAGCGGTGTCGTCGCAGCTGGTCTCGATGCCGAGCATGAGGATGTCCCGGCGGGCAGCTGTAGCCGCTGTGGAAGCCATGGTGACGAGGGAGCGGGGAGCAGAAGTGGTTGGTAGGGAAGAAGAGGCAGTGAGGAGCCTGCGGAGAAGTGGATAGTGGGAGCGGAAGGGTGTTCGTGGGGTTCGGAGGAGGAAGGCGGCAGCACGTGAGACCGGCGGTGATAAGATTGGGAGAAGGGCGGAGGCCATATTTCCAGGCTCCCTTCTAGCAGCTGACCCTGCAGCCTCAGATGGGAGGGAAATCAAATACTACATGGAAGATGTTCATTGCACATACGTATAGCAACTAAAAAATCCTCACTATCCATACACATCGCGAATTTACATTTCAGCGCTACTTTGTTTGTATGTAAAGATGCAGATGCAGCTTTTCTGTAATGTTCCTCTTATGATCAGTTGACATTGCATATGTTCCAGGATTACAACTTTGACAGCTTTGGGAATGTTTATTTCATATTATGTCTTCAATGTGGACTGAAGAATGATACGCGAGTTTGTGCGCTTCGGTAACACTAGTTGGGAATAGGCACAAATAAAACTTGAATAAGCAATGCCTCGGTGATTCTATGTACGGGGGAATCGCGAGAATCATACTTACAAATGCATAGGAAGCAAGCAGGGGGGGAATCACGAAAACTTGCTGCTCCTGGCCGTGCTCCTGCAATCAGACAGACGAGAGAAAGGTGAGGAAAATGCAGAGGAGGAAATCATGCAGAGCAGCGGAGAGGCGCCGCTGCCCCGTGAGCTCAGGCCGCCGCCGCCGCCGAGCGTCGTCGGAAGGGGCAGAGAGAGAGCCTCATGAGGACGGAGAGGGGCGGTTAGCGAGGAGGAGGAGAGGGAAGAGGGAACTACCTCGGTCGGGTCACCGCCGCCGCTGCCCTAGCTCCGGCCGCCGTCGGTCCCGCCGCTGCCGCCTCGCTACGAGAGGACGAAGACGGGAAGGACAAGATAGAATTTCTCTCTCGCGAGCTCTGTGTTTTGGGTACCACCGGTAAAAGGCCGCGAAAAAACAAATTGCATCGCGTGGCGAGCTCGGTCGTGGCCCAACAACAGCCCGCTGACACCATCCTCCAGCCCGCTGCCTGATTTTTTCTTACTGAAACCATTAATCTGCTCTAGTACAAGATTTCTCGATAAAAGGGAGTTTACTACTTAAAAAAAGAGTATTATACGCAGCGTCTGCATAATCAAGATGCACACAACCGAAACAAATACGGAAGTTCAAAAATAAAAAAGACGAATTACATATCATAATGAGAAATTGTAAAAAACGCCTATGAAGGTGGAGGTCCATCCGCAAATTATGTTGTCATCCATGTTGAGATAAAAATTCTCTCGCCGTATCCTCTAGTCTGGTACACATCTCCATAAACAGATCTCGATGACCCACACGTTGCAACTTTTTTTTGGATAAAGAGCATATATTAATATCGCGAGGATACAAATTACACCCAGCCTCTGCAACAATGTGTGCCCTAGTGGCTCCACGGATGCACACAACCCAGAATAAAAAGAAGAATTACAAAAAAAAGTCCTGCTACAGTGATCCATTCCTTGTTACAGCTGACCAAACCCCACCAAAACGGTACCAAAAGTCCAACTTCTTCAAAAGCGACGCCTCTAAGAAGGGAACAGTGCTAAGCTAAAGCGCCGTCGTCGCCCTGATCATAGATCATAGGTTTTCACCCCGAAGAAAGTCCACACTCGCAAAAACAATACCTTCACCAAGGCAATTGCCAGGCACAACCAATTAAGGTCAGATCTTGAGTTTTCACCCTGAAAGTTTAGAATCTGAACTTCTTTTGTGATGTCGCCCCCTCTTGCCGTTGCTGTTGTTCCAAGTTCCGAATCACCTAGCCAATCTCTCATCACACCAGGACTGAACCACCATTACAAGTCCAGAAATCTCGGCGTCTATGACATTCTCCGCACTCTGACTTCATCATGGAACAGAAGAAAATCCATGATAGCAACAGACTGCAGAGCTTCACAACGCTACCTCTGAAACCAAACGGTAAAAAAAACATGGCTGCACGCGACCGAATCCCACCCGATCCGGCAATCTCCAGGTTTGAGTTCGCCGACGGAGCCTTCCGAAACTCGACACTCCGGCCAGATCAATGAAAACTTGTATCAAGTAGATCTTCGTCTTGGTGTTAGAAAGATCCAGGACTGCCACCTTTATTCAATCCGAGCGAACGAGACTGGCCGGTGTGGATCCAGCCCGCCGCTGCCCGACTTCGGGTTCGTCAAGCTCACGGCCTTCAACCATTCCTCCTTACTGTTCGAGTACAAGAAGAGCCGCGACGGCAATGTGTACGATCATTTCACGATCTCGCGGGATTACCGAGATGTCCTGGCTTGCTCCATCGACAACTGCCCAAGGACCACACTGGCTTCGTGATGTGCCTCGCTGCTTCTGTGCATCTATTCAGGATTAACTGGAATCCTCATGTAATCTAAATGTTCTATGTTGAGTGGTAAAACAAATTTTAAAATTATGAATCCATGATTACATACCGTCGATTCCAGGAATGTAGGACTCTAGGCGTATGTATGAGACTTCTGAGGTGAAAGAATCATGTTGTTGCACTTTATCACATTTTGTGAGTAGGCAACCTTAAAATACAGAAAAAATCATAGTTTGATAATGTGTAAAATATTTTGATTTTAAATATGGAAACAAAGTAAAATGAAAAATCTTATGTTTAATTCTTGTCATAGGATATTGCATTTCATGATTTCAAACTTGAATCATAAATTTTGAAATAATGGGTTTAAATTTGTTTAATTCCAATCAACTGGGGGCTTAGATTTTGGAAATATTAATTCTACATATGATTTATGAAATTATGTTTGAGGTAACATGATGATAAACTCTAGACCTTCGTAGCCATGATTGAAGCTCTAGATGACTGTTGCAATCATGCACAACATCGTCTTTGGTGAGACTCAGAACCATTTCACTTTACCTTCTTTAGACACTGAGTTGAACAAGAGACAGAAGTTGCGCTTCAGTACACTTGTGTTGAGCTCAGTGCAGGGACGGAGGCAGGAAGTTGACCCAAGGGCGCCAATTGAACATGAAAATAGTTGCAGGGGGCATGTGGGTAAATATTGTCTAAAAATGGAGGTCAAATCCACAAATCATAGGGGTATTTCACAAAAAAATCCACCAAGCGCTGCTTGCCCCTGCTGGCTCCGTTCCTGGCTTAGTGCCTCATTTTTTGGAAAAGTGAATCTGACAGCATTCAAGGTTCATCTCTCTTCAAGGCGTCTTGCTGGAGACCAGAATCAACATGTTTGAATAGTTTGAGATGTCGTTCTCAGCACGAGGTTCAAGTAGAGGTCGTGGGCTAGTATACCTATATTTATACTATTTAGTTCAGCATATCATGTCTTGCAAAGCTAATTCTGGTTGAATCTGAGTTTCGTGGTGATTCACATAAAAAATTAATGTGGTTGATGTTGTTTTATATTGATCCAAATTCATATGAAAATATAAAGATAAAGATAACTTAGGATGGAGCGAAACGAGACCCGTCACCGGACAGGCTGAAGTGAGGACATACCCCCTCCGTTCGGATTTAATCTACATTTTGGAAAATTTCAGACAAATTAGGCTACCATTTATTAGTACTACTTTTACACACCCCACAATGCAACACAATTATGGTCCCATGATATATAAACTATCCATTGGTTAAACCAAGTATAGTTAATGTAATCCATGCATGGGGAAGAGCAAACCGGCACATGCACGGTGTTTGAATCTTCTCCCTCTTAATTAATGGGGTGAGACCCACCCAGAATGTAGATTAATTATGAACAAATTTTGGTGCTAGAATGTAGGAACAGGGTATCTATTTGGGTGCGGGTAACGTACAGGGACATGCATGGGCAGGGGTTTGGTTAAGCTGTACCAACATTATAGAGACGGTGCCATCCATACTTGCACTTGAGCGCCTTCCGCAAGTGGAATTCGAGAGGGGAACGCGTACGGGCATCCTGGGCGGCATCGAATCGCAAGATAAATCTCGTTGGCAAGCAGACGGTGGACTTGCTCCAGGAACGCAGGATGCGAGGGGATTCGTGCGCCCCACTGACTCAGCCCAATAGGCGCTGACCATGTCTGCAGGACCAGAATTTAATAGCTTGAGACAGAGATGCGGTCACATGCATGCGCGTCGCCGTCGCATGAAATCTGCACGAGACCGATCGACCACCTGATATATAGGTGTCACCTCCTCCGTATCGAACAAAGACAAATAGAACATTCCCACTCCACCATTTGATTCAAGGGTCCTTGCTAAGTAGAATTTCCTTACGAATATATCATCTATTCATGACTTGTGTAAGCGGCATCCCACACATAATCTTTACATGTAGCTAGATACTTCTAAGCAGACGAGAAAACTCCCGGTCACTACCGCGTAAGATTTTATGCTTCGTTGAGGTTACATGTGACCACCCAGATAAATGAGAAGAACATTTACTCCCTCCGTTCGGAAAAGGATGTCTCAAAAATGAACTATAGATAGACCATTTTTGTGACATCCTTTTCCGAACGGAGGGAGTACATTTTACCACCGAGCTTCGATGCATGCACGCACAGCAAGTAACGACCTCAATTCTCGCGCTCCCGAATGTGTTTGGCGCCGGAGCAGACGAGTAACCACCCGACAACAAGAGACATGGCTCAACCCAAAAGAAGGCCGAGTTCAATTTCCTGCGCAACTGCAGCAAGAAACGAGCCCCCGGATTAATTTCTCTATGTGCTTACTTTCACACTTAGAGACTGCATCACCATCTGATTCCAAGCTAGCTAGCTAGCTAGCTAGGTTCGGCAGGTGACTGACATATCTATTCGCTAAATCCTAATTTATAAGGTAAATAAACACGGATTAAACACATGAATTTCCCGACCTCTAAAACATCTGCCTCAAGAATCTGTCCGGTCCAAATTCTTCCTACCATGAACATGCATACAAGATACCATCACACCTAGTCGGCAAGTTTCTCATCTCCATCTTAGTTACCGACACTGCTACTATTGCAGCTAAGAAGCACTAAACTCTGACCGTTCATTCCTCATCGGAAAGACAACAAGGTACATTGCACAATACAAGAGGGTCAACTTGATCTCTTAAATTCATTTTTGTATCCAGTTCCTTCTGTCTACGTACATTGCTCGAAGATCATTGCAAGCACCGCTATTTTGGAACAAAAATTGAACAAAAGAGATACTAAATTTTAATAAAGTAGCACATATTTCATTGATGTAGTTCATAGCACATTAGCAGTACACATATGTTGCTGTGATTTGCATCAAAAGTATTAAAATCTGTATGTTCGGGTGCGGGTGTGTGCACATAAGATACAAGCACGTTGGTGCGGTGGTTAAGCTGTAACACTGCCTACATCCTACGTGATAGAGACGCTTGTAGGATATAATTTGAGAACATGCATGATTTTTCCAGTTTTTTAAAACTTTTAAATATAGCTTCTTTTTTTCAAAAAAGTGAGATCACTGAATCTCGAGAGCACCAAACTCAACTCTCGAGATCAGAATGGAGAACACGGGTGAAGACGCGGCAAACGCTCCTACGATTACGAGTACATCCCATGCTGGTGTACCTATGGACGTGGAGAAGGGCATTGGTGCACCGACGATGTGCAGGTAAACCAGCAAAACGCGTATTGGCAAAAACAACTACTCGTACTGTAATAATCTCTTTGTGCTAACTTTGCTTAAGTCTCGAATAAACAGCCCAAGTGACTGAGTGAGTGAGTGACCGTTCGCTTGTTATTCCAGCCCAGCTGAAAAAACGGTCTACTTTATTTGGAGCGAACCACCGAACTGATTGATCTAGAAACCCAAGCCTCGATCATCTTAATTGCAGTTGACCGATCTTATAACAACGCACCCACCATTGTACTCCCCTGTTCCTGTAAATAGCGCGTGAATATTTTACCACCACTTTAGGTCCTCCATGTGGTATCTTTAAAAATACAATTTTTATATTTAAGTGTTTCCATAAATTTAAGAAAAAGTGTAAGTGTTCACACTGTATGTGTCCACAACCCATAAATTTCAGATGCAAATAAAAATAACATTTAGAAGAAAAAAAACGAATCTAGCATGAATAGTTGCATTTTGTTCTTTAGTCTTTTTTACACCAGTAACACTATTGTTTATCAACGTTCTTTTCAAATTGAGACATGAATACTTAACACACACATTGTTTTCGTAGAAAATTTTAAGACATTTAGTTTTTTTTAACGGCAGCATGGGGAGCAACTAAATGGTGGTGGCGCTTAAATACTTTTTAATTTGATACAAAAAAAAGCACGGAAATTTGAAGGATATGATTCACATAGGAACACTTCATGTGGTGTTGGAACAAAGGAGGGATGCCTCTTTGACACGAAGCTACGACGACATCCAGGCTCCGTGGCCTAGTGCAACAGTCGTTACTACGGGTCGATGGCCAGACTGAACAAGGGGTTGGGGAAGTCGGGATTGCCCTGACGCAATCCCCTACTTTGCGTAATGAGCACAGGCCCTCACTGCCATTTGAGCAGCATCGAAGAACTAGCGGGGGACAGGAGTGAAGGCAACATGTCGCAGCAAATCTAGAACATAATCAGAGGGGATTGAATCAATGGGGCAACTTGGGTAGGATCTAATAACATTATATAGGGTTTATGAGATCATTTTTTAATAGATAAAACATGTTCGAATATATTTTTAAACGATAACACACATCTATGTTCTTTATGCAAAGCCAACAAGTCACTGCTTCAAATTCGAGCTACACTTAGAGAGACAAAAAAGAGAAACTTCATTGTGAATAATGTGATACAATATTCACCCAAAGCTGAGATTACTCAGAGTGTAATTTAGCTTTTTATCTAAATAGGTAATATGCCCGTGCGTTGCAACGGGTGATGAAAAATCTGTGTTGAATGCAAGTGTGTCGGTGTCGCCACAACCCAGCAAAATTTTGTGTCGTCACACAAACTCACATTATTCCAGTTAGAGTTAGCTCAAATACCTCAATATTGAACAAGACATAAAGGAAATTATTTTCCAATAAAATTAACTCAAGTTCACAAAAAGTTGTTGTCACTACCATTGATCCAGATATTGTTCCCGAACAGTTAGAAATCAGTTTCTACTTGCCCAGTATCAGGAATATCACCACAATCCACAAACATTCTTTAAAAAAAGTGTGCAAAGTGACTGCCCAAGCAGGAACGCGGACTCGCATTATTCAGGTTGTAGTTAGTTCAAATACATCAATATAAACAATGGCTATAAACTCCCATGAATGCCTCCAGGCTACAGGCTGAAAATCATATGAAATTGTCTTTTATTGCATATATGAAGCAGCATTTGTACGAGCATACATGGAAATCGAGATTTAGGTGGGCATGCAAAGCATAAAATGGTATTTTCACCGAAGCATCACAAATGTAAACTTGACGTATAGAACTTGCCCATACAAACTGAGCATGCGTTCCACTTTCCTTATTTCAAATGCCAAGGGGAAACAAAACCAGTTTGGTTCATTATAGTGAATTGGACTTTTGTAGTAACACTACCCAGCTGAAAACAATACAAATTGATTAACCATGCTGACCAGTCTGAAGATAGAACACTTATTTAAGGACGAGCTCCGCATGAAGCCATCAACAACAGGTTCATTGCATCCTCACTGGTTGTGGCAATTGGCGAATAGCACAATCTGAAAAGATATGAGTCAGAAATATCATAAGAACGCCATAGCTAAACTTCAAAGCCTGCAAAGAGTAAAAACTGGGACATACACAAAATTGGGTTTGGAAGGTGTGCTTCAGGTTGAGTACAAAACAAAATGAAGTCCACTTATTCGAGTGCCTGGTAATATACATATCTAGGTCATTTTAGAGTAAAAATTCCAGCATCCACATATTTACAGTGCTAACAGAAAAGAAATGCAACTTAGTACTACGGTCTCTGATAAAAAATTCCAAGACATAACTACATAACATATCCTAGCATGTTACTACCTGGAGAGTCGAAGCTGGAGTGTCGAAGGTTGTGTAGGGAATGGCAGGGAAGACACTTCCCCTGCTTGACACCTTTCTTACTTGGCCTGAATTAAACTCAATGGCGAATATGCAAACAATTGTCCTCACAAGAACGAAATCAGCATATGTATTTTTTGTATAAAACCATGAAAACTCTATTTATCCCTCCTGCAGCGAGTAATACACTGAAACAACACATGATCTCATTGCTACGCTATGCAGGAAATGAATTCAATCGTGCTTATATACAGTAGGATCAAATTGGAGATCATCGAGAAACTCAACAGCTTGTTGCTTGCGGGATTATTAGTTCAGTACAGACAATGTTGGTTTTTTCTATGACACTTCCACAGCAATCCTTCATCTCCTGGTATTGTGCAGCATTCAGGGCAAAAGCGGCTCCACTAAATCCACAGGAACAACTCCACCATGATTCTCATCCATCCTGATTCGTCGACCAACCCAGAGTCAGGTATGTGAGAGCCTGAGCTTGTTGTTCGAGACGCAAACCATGATTTCTGAAGGCAGGTCCTTGCCATCTGGATTCAAGCTTGGCGGGGGCGCAGTCAGGGAGGAGTAGAGCGGCGTAGAGGCCAGGAGATTGAGAGAACGACGAGGCGGAGGTCCTTGATGGGGTCGCCGCCGACGTCTTCGAAGACGTGACCTCCTCCACTCCTTCTCCATGGCAACCCGCCCGTTCAGCTGCGCCTCCCTCCTCCTCGGTGCGGCAATCTTATACGGGTTGTGGCCGACGAGCCCAAGGACGAGGCCAGAGGCGGCAAGTTGGAAGCCTACTTGCCTACAACCAATACATAATTGTCAGGTTGTGTGCCAAAAAACATGATTTGTTTACTCTCAAAAAAAAATCTATATGTCGGATTACATAGTTCCATGTAATCATTTTACTGCTACTTGAAGAATCTGTGTCGAACTAACCTTTCTGGTTTTGTTTTGACGAACAGCGTCTAGTCATCTTTCAAATCCAACATTAGAATATGATGACATCCGTCTTGCCCTAAAATGATTCGTGGTGCAGGGAAAAGTGTGATTTCCCATCTACAACAGTATAAGGCAATGAGAAGGCGTATATGGAAGCAGGAGGCACATCATAAGCATCAACAAAAGAATTCTAGATCCATTCTGCATTGACCAGACCAAACAATATATTAGTACCATCAAGACATGTAGCTAAAGAAAGCTAACTCACTCATTGGCAGGCTTATTACTAACAAAATAAACGCTGCTTGATCCCCCTGTTTCTCGCAAAACCTAGCTTGGTTTTACTCATGTTGCAGTACAGCTAAGAATGACCGCATGCTTTTCTTAGTGCAAACCTTGTGCGTCGGGATCGGACTGGACGAGCTCCTCCCTCCCCTTGTTGGGCGAGGAGCAGCAGGAGCTGGGGGAGGCCGGGCTTGATCTCCTCCTCCTTATCTGCAGGGGCACGGGCAAGGGATCGGACGGGACGAGTTCCTTCCTCCCCTTGTTGGGCAAGGAGCAGCAGGAGCTGGGGGAGGCCGGGCTTGATCTCCGCCTCCTTATCTGCAGGGGCACGGGCAAGGGCATGAGCAGATGAAATCGTGGTTTGGAAGCGGAGAGGAGAGAGACCGGGAACTCACGGTGCTTGGTCCAGATCGACGCGGACCATTTCCAGCGCTGCTGCTGCTTCTTGGGAGGGGCGGGAGAGATCGACCTGATGGGATAGAAAGGAGAGGGTGAGCGGCGAGGCTGTGGTATCCGGTGGCGGCTAGAGAGGGGGGAAAATGGATCGAGCACATACCAGGTCGACGGCGACGTCCACCCCTTGATGCTGCTTCTTGGGAGGGGCTGGGGTCGATGGCGAGATTGATCTGATGGGGGTAGAAAGGATAGGGTGAGCGGCGAGTCTGAGGTTTCCGTTGGCGGCGAGAGAGGGAAGAAAGTTGATCGAGCACATACGAGAGCAACGGCGGCATGGCGGTAGCAGATGAGGTTGACGGCGGCTTCCTGGGCAACGGCCTGCGTCCCCCTCCTTGGTCCGCGGCTCGAGGGGGCGGCGGCGACAGTCGATCCGGTGAGCGGCGTGCCGGCATAGAAGGGGGGTCGATCCGAGAGAACTGGGTGGGTTGGTTTCGGTCGCGATCGACCGAAACCTCCTCGCGGCACCACGACCTCCCCCGGACCCCCGCTCGGCCGTCTCCGCCATAGGCCGCCCCACCGGACGGCCACCCACTAACTCGGCAGTGGAGGTGACGGACTGGCGGCGAATCTTGGATGTGGTCACTGCATCTTCCATCGCGAAGAGAGAGGAGGGAGGGGATCACGCCGGCGGCCACTGCGTGTTCCATCGCGAGGAGAGAGGAAGGAGGGATCTGGCGGTGGAGGTTTCGGTCGTTGCGTTTCCTGGACTGCGGGTTGGTTTCATACTTTCCGAGGGCCTAAATTGCAAAACGACGATGTACGACGGACGAGCAGGAGATAGGACACTCCATAATTTTATAGTAGAGATATAGATCGAATTATCAGATCAAATTTCCTTGAGTTATAGAAACAGCCCGTAGGTGCATTCTACATTTATATTTAGATTTTGTAACAATTCATAAATATTGTTTTGTGACTTGATCTATGATCTCGCCTAAAGGAGAGATCATACACAAGTCTTTCCCGTGAATCAATGGCCTTGGCGAAATCTTCTAACTTGAAACAAGCCAATATAATCTCATTGGCAGGCAGCAGCTGTGGCCGACGGTGGACTTGCACGCCCAGCGCTGACAGTCTGTGCATGATCAGCATCTAATAGCTTGGGACAGAGATGCGGTCACTCACATGCATGCACGTGAGCACGTCGCCGTCAGAGGAAATCTGTACGACCACCTGACGGGCCCGCGCATCAGTGTCCATATAGAACAAGGACAAATAGAACATTCCCACTCATCCAAAATAAGCCCCGTTTTTTGATAAGTAAGTACTACTCCTACTATAAACAGATACGTACAGAGGCGTCATGTGCGTACTACTCCTACATGTGCAAGTCAGCTGTTCATCACAGAATCTCCCATCATTTGTGTAAGCGCGTGGCATCCCGCGCATAATCTATTCCTGATCCGGATCTGTATTTTATATACGGTGCGTTGCGTATAATTCCCCTATGTGCTTAATTTCACACTTAACTAGAGACTGCATCGTCCCCATCTGGATCCAAGCTAGCTACTACTCCTAATTATCAAAAAAAGGGGCCGGTGACTGACATACTATCCGCTAAATCCTATTTTTATGGTAAAATAAACACGGAATTGATACAAGTCACACACACACAAAAACAGTGGGGGAAATTCAGATGACCAGGCACTCTTCTTATAAAAAATCAAATATTGTTGAAACTTTATACTTCAAGAACGAATGAATTACACTGAAATTTAAAATTGTGAGTGAGATCAGTACAGCGGAGTGATTAAGCAAAGCGCAATGGCAACAGCGTACGGGAAAACAACGACTACAAATCTAGGAAAAATCTACTTCGATTTCGGTGGATCACAATCACATGTTCAGCACGATGGCCACGCCGCCGAGCGCGACGCTCACCATGAGCGTGAAGATTGAGACGTAGAGGATCTTCTTGAGGACGGCTCGGGCCTCGCGAGTTTCGGTGCCGCGGCGGACCAAGCACGCGGCCAGCATCTGCACCACGCTGGCCACGAAAACGCTGGCTATGCCGACGCGATACGCGACATCGCCGCCGTGTGCGGCGACACCTCGCGGGCTCCGGTACATGGCCGCGCCGGCGGCTGCGCTGTCAGAGAGGCCGCCGAGGATTCCCACCATCCACAACAGCGTCTTGGTGCTGTCCTCCTCCTCCTCTCCGTTGTTGTCTTCCACGGCCGACTCGACGTCCATTACGCCCACGCGCCGTGCGCCGGTGATGGTTTCGACCTCGCCATCTATGGTGACCACAACCCTGTCGGCGGTGAACGTGACCCTCCTTGCGACCGCGGCCGTTGTCACGGCCCCAGAGGGGACGGTGAGGGTGATGGCTCCCTCGGCACCGACGCCGTGGGCCTCCTGATCCTCGCCGTCGCGCCACGGAAGTTCCTCCTCCAAGTTGATGAAGGCGTCGCCGTCGCCGTCGCCGTCCGCCGCCTCGGGCATCGTGCGGGACACCTCGTCGTCGGTGGCCGCATTTACCAGGCTCTCGAACAGCGCCGCCAGCACCGGCCGCAAGATCCGCCCGTCGCGGTTGGCGTCGAACTTGGGGAACTCCTCCTCCGCCGTCGGTGCCGGAGACCCCGACGCCCGCGGCGGCGACTTGGAGCTGGAGCTGCGGCGGAACAGGGAAGGCATCTTGATCTTGGCCCTCTGGTTCGCTTTGCTCAGCTAGCAGTTAGTGATGGTTGCGTTCGTCTGAAAGAGTCCCGTACTGGTATTTATATGCTGGTAATAGAGGAGGCACGATGGGACGAAGGGGGACGACCGAACGAGCATAAACAAGTGGTGTGAGATATTAGACTAGTCTCTTAGTGGTGTGAGATTATACACCATAAACAAGTGAACTGAACCCAATGGAGAAACACTCTACGTTCGCCTAGTGGTGTGAGACTAGTCTCCGGCACGGTGCGCTGCGACTTGGGGAAGGAAGGAGGAAGGTTCAGGCTGACAGAAATAGCGTTCCGTGACCTTTTGACGGGTAACTAACGGCCGGGCCGTCATCCGCTCGTCGCGCGAAAAGGGCCGGTGCCGGCATCGCAGTCGCACTCTTCCTGACCGCGCTGGAGAACGCAGAAACTAGCTAGATGAAACTTTTATCTCGTGCTAGCTAGTAGCTGGTTGTGTAGTACTCCCACAGTCGATTTTGTTGAAATAAGTACGTAGTACACTCGATTTTGTCTTGTCAAATGAAACAAGCTAGTTCAAATGTTAGTATCTAAATTAGAAAATTGTAATTCGGATTTAAATATTGTTATTTTCAAATGGGGCTCCGTTGGGTGCACCCCATTCTAAACGGATACTTTGTCAGTGGACCGCCCGAACTGATAAAAAACGGACATATTTGGTTTTCGATGTGGGGTGGCCCTTTTAAGATAAATTTAGAAAAAAAAAATCATACATTGATATTGATCGCTTAGTTCATATGAGTTCATATAAGATTTTTTTCCCCATAGGTCATTGTACTACATATTATCTTATAGAAATTCTACCATTAACTCTAAACTATTTTACGGTTCCATTACATTTCCTTTATCATCAAACACAATTGCTCTTTCCAAATGATTTAACTAGACATCCCCTCTAGGATCTAAGCTCTCTGAATTCCGTGCGTTCTGGAACGTCCACCTCACACAACCTCGTATGGGCCTGCTTGTCGGTGCATGGTATTAGCCGACCACCTTACTTGCACGTGACGACGAGGATGGTCGGGCCTGATCTGGCTCCGCTGGGGCTTATTTGGTACTGACCGACCCTACTACTGTGTCCTGTCGGCGACCGCCTCGGGCGGTTGAGGATGTCGGATCTCCTCCTAGGTTGCGGGTGTTACCCACGCGGTTCTGGTTCTATCGTCGGCCCCACTCATTCGTCATGTTGACCTCGCAATTTGTTGGCCCCTTGGGTTGAAGTTGGGAACCCACGTTTGGCACAAGGAAAGTCTTGGAATGAAGTAAGATTGGCAATAAATCCACCTTTGAGATGGCCTTTTTGAATTGTGTGACTCTGTCTTTCACGAGAATATGCATCCTATTATTCTTCTCAGTTCAACATGGCAGCTGGTTTTAGAAAAAATAGCGTTCTTCAGTAATCTACCGTAACTGTACTAGCACTATTTGTAGATGACAATCACCTGGACAAGTGGATATGATATTAAGGGAGCAGTTCCTTTTGTTGAATGGGGTGCGAAAGACGGGCCTCGGTTTCTTTCCCCAGCCGGAACATTAACATTCAACAGAAATAGCATGTGTGGTATGTCACTATTCGCCTATTCTTCGTAGAGATAAGATGAACATTAGCTACTTGTATTCCGAATTTACTGTCAACACAACTGAGTGTCCTCTCATTTGGTCTCTTATCATTTTTCCAAAATCTCATGAATCCAACATTTACTTCTAACCTGCTCATGTAGGAGCACCTGCTCGAACTGTTGGTTGGCGCCATCCGGGTTACATCCATACTAGTTTCTTGGATGAACTCTGGCCAGATTCGCAGTTTGTGGTCTATCTTGCTTGTTTGACCTGTTTCGAAATTTTGATACATTCAGCTACTAAGAAATGGACACTTTTACAAACTTGCAGGTATACCTACAGGCTTGGGCATAGGCTGCCAAACGGTACCAACATCTGGAGCAAGTTATATAGCTTTAAAGCATCACCTTATCCTGGACAGGATTCCTTACAACAAATTGTCATATTTGGAGACATGGGAAAGGTACATTTGTTTCCTGTCTATCCTAGTTTCATTTCATGTTATTTTGCGCATTTGTCAATTACAGTGATTCGTCTTTCTCACACTTTATTTTTGTCTTCAGGCAGAGGCTGATGGTTCCAACGAGTTCAATGATTTCCAGCCAGGCTCATTGAACACTACAAACCAGGTAATCAGAGACCTAGCCAACATCGACATGGTACTTCAAATCGGGGACATTTGCTACCCAAATGGCTACTTGTCTCAGTGGGATCAATTCACATCCCAGATTGAACCAATTGCATCAACTGTACCGTACATGATTGGCAGGTCAGTTTAGAATATCATTTACGAACTTCCCCTGTTTTCCCAAATGTACTACTGTTTTACAAATACAAAAACGGGAATTTGTGCAGTGGTAATCACGAAAGAGACTGGCCAGGAACTGGATCATTCTACGGAAATCTCGACTCTGGTGGAGAATGCGGTGTTCCTGCGCAAACTGTATTCTACACTCCTGCTGAGAACCGTGCAAAATTCTGGTAAATGTGGTAGCTCAGTACTCTTCCTCTCTGAAATTTTCTGACAGACAGCTATCTTTTTCAGGTATGCGACAGATTATGGCATGTTCAGATTCTGCATTGCCAACACAGAAGAAGATTGGAGGCCAGGGACCGAGCAGTACAAGTTCATCGAGCAGTGCCTGTCGTCCGACAGGCAGAAGCAGCCGTGGCTCATCTTCCTCGCCCACCGTGTTCTTGGGTACTCATCCTGCACTTACTAATGTAGTTAACTGAATTGCTTGAGGACAAGCAATAAGCTAAGATTGGGGGAGTTGATACGTCCAAAACGTATATACTTTCCCGAACACTTTTTCTGTTGTTTTGCCTCTAATTTGTGTGTTTTGAATACAACTAACACGGACTAACGCTGTTTTCAGCAGAATTACCCTAGTGTCTTATTTTTGTGCAGAAAGTCAACTTTCGGGAAAAATCACCAGAAAATGTCGCAAAGGTCCTATTTTACCAGAAGACCCACGGAGCCAGAAGGAGAGACGGAGGGGGCAGCGAGCCGCCCTCACCACGTGGCGGCGCGGTAGGCCCTAGACCGTGCCACCATATGGTGAGGCCGACTCGGCCACGTCCCCGAGTCCCCTCTGGATTACATATTGTCTCTGACCTAAAACGTGAGGGGGGTCGACCACTTCTTCCAGAAACACCTCCGAACGCCGCCGCCACCGAAAACTCTATTTCGGGGACCAGAAACTCCATTCTGGCACTCCGCCGGGACGGGGAATTGGAGGAGATCATCGCCATCATCATCACCGACGCCTCTCCATCGACCATCCATGTTTCCCCCATCCATGTGTGAGTAAATCCCTGCTGTAGGCTGAAGGGGATGGTAGGGATTGGATGAGATTGTCATGTAATAGATATAA
Source organism: Poa pratensis (assembly GCA_947311845.1). Classification (NCBI taxonomy): domain Eukaryota; kingdom Viridiplantae; phylum Streptophyta; class Magnoliopsida; order Poales; family Poaceae; genus Poa; species Poa pratensis. The sequence continues at coordinate 13,518,039 of CAMZMU010000041.1, forward strand.
GATCATTAGGGCATGGTGCCTAGTATCCGTTGTTAGTACTTTATGACATTGTTGCAACTTGTTATGCTTAATGCTTGTCACTAGGGCCCGAGTGCCATGATTTCAGATCTGAACATGTTATTGTATCATGAGGATAATCATTGTTTTAGATCATATCTGCAAGTTGTTTACACACATAATTGTCCGGAACCCGAGGCCCCAAAGTGACAATAATTGGGACAACCGGAGGGGATGGCTATGATGTGAGGATCACATGTGTTCACGGAGTGTTAATGCTTTGCTCCGGTACTTTATTAAAAGGAGTACCTTAATTACCAGTAGTTTCCCTTGAGGCCCCGCTGCAACGGGCTGGTAGGACAGAAGATGTTGTGCAAGTTTCTCATTGCGAGCACGTACGACTATATACGGAACACATGCCTATGGTTACTTAGTACTTGGATGCTTTATCATTATTTATCTGCAATGCCTATGTCTTGATTATTATATGAACTATCTTATCCATGCAACGCCCGTTCATCCATCCCTATGCCTACAGTATTTTAATCTGCCGTTTACCGCAATCACTACTGCTGTCTTTACTTTACTGCTGCTATTATTTCACTACTGCACTACTATAAAACTGTTGCTACTGATAATCTGTGTCGAGCAAGACTATTCACAGGTGCAGCTGAACTGACAATTCATCTGTTAAGGCTTACAAATATTCTTTGGCTCCCTTGTGTCGAATCAATAAATTTGGGTTTTACTTCCCTCGAAGACTGTTGCGATCCCCTATACTTGTGGGTCATCAAGACTATTTTCTGGCGCCGTTGCCGGGGAGCATAGCTTTATTTGTAAGTTCACTTGAGATTAATATTGCTCGCTGAAATTTATTCATCATGGGTAAAGCTCGTGATGAGAGGGTCCGTGTATTGCCATCCACTACAAGAAAAGGTACGACTCTTAGTACCGCCGCTGCTCTTGATTCACCATCTGTGATGAGTCAACTTGTTACACCACCACAATCTTCACGTGTTGGTACTACTGCTGAATCTGAAATTACTCTGAAAATTTGATGATGCTTCAACTGTGCTTGATGAGAGTATTCCATTAGGTCCTCTTTTAGATGCTGCTATTGCTAAGTCTAAACAACTTGAAAATGATGAAACACCTAATGAAAATCCTTTTACACCTTTGGTTCACCTGAGTCTGTAGAACACTCTTGTGATGATCTGATGAAACTTATGTGGAACTTGATGATGACTTTATTGATAAATGTAATGCTACTACTGGTGCAAGTAATATTAAAAATCTTCTTGCACAACATGCTGTTAGATATAAACTGTCTCCTGATCCTAAGTTTGCCACTTCTCCCATAAACATTAAAGATAAGGATTATGATTTCTCCTTGATTTATCTCATATATCTATTGTTGAGAAAACTCCTTTTTGTGGTACTGAAAAAGAAAGTGTTGTAGAGCACATGAATGAGCTCTCTACTTTGAGTAGTTTGTTTTCTGATGATATCAAGAAGCGTAGCTACTTTGTTGCTAAAAATTTCCTTTCTCATTAAAGGATGATGCTAAAACTTGGTATAATAATTTGTCTCCTGGTTCTATTGATAGTCCTACTGGTTTGCTTAATGTTTTCTTTCAGAAATATTTTCCTGCTAGTGCTCAACATGCTGCTTTGCAGAAAATTTATAATTTTGATCAGGATGATGGAGAGAAACTGCCTGAAGCCTGGACAAGGTTTTGCTCTTTAATTAGAGCTCGGCCTGGACATGATTTGGAAAAGCATGACCTTCTTGATATATTTTATAGTGGACTAACTATTGAATCTAGAGCATACCTGGATAGTTGTGCTGGTTGTGTTTTCAGGAAAAGAACTCCAGACGAAGCTGAAGAATTAATGGCTAAAATAAGCCAAAATCATGATGATTGGACCTTGCCTGAGCCGACCCCAACATCAGCACCAACACCAATATTGAAGAAGAGGGGTATTATTGAATTAAATGATGAATCAATGAGGGAAGCCAAGAAGACTCTCAAGGGAAGGGTATTAAATCTGAAGATGTGAAGAACCTTCCACCAATAGAAGAGTTGTGTAAGCCAATTCCCATTCATCTATAATTGAGGTACACTCTCTCCAACGGTTTGATGAAGGAGATATTCCCTACTCTAAACCTCCTGATCAATGCTTAGATGAATTTGATAATTATGTTGTTAAGCAAGATAACTTTAATATGAGGGTTGAGAATCATTTAATGGAAAATTCTCAAGCTATTAGTAAATTGCATGATATTGTGGAGAGAACCTCCAATGATGTTAAGATGCTTATTAAACATTTTCATATGGTTCAAACTCAAATTGATCAACTCACTAAAGTGCAAAAAGATCTGTTAGTGAATGCCTCTAGAGATAAAGAGAAACATGTTTGTGAAGTAACAACTAGAGGAGGTATTTCAACTCAGGATCCTTTATATCCTGAGGGTCATCCTAAAAGAATTGAACAAGATTCTCAACGTGTTAATGAAACTAGTGCTCCTTCTAAGAAAAAGAAGAAGAAACATAAAACTGTTGTAGAATCCTCTGAACCTGCTAATGATCCTAATAGTATATCTATTTCTGATGCTGAAACTGAAAGTGGTAATGAACATAACAATGATAATGATAATGATAAGAATGATGCTTCTGATAAAGAAGAGGTTGAAGAGGAACCCAAAAGCATGCTAAAAATAAAAAGTACACTAAGGAAGACTTTCTTGCTAAGAAACATGGTAATGAAAGAGAACCTTGGGTTCAAAAGCAAATGCCTTTTCCTGCTAAGAAACTAAAATCGAAGGAAGAAGAACACTATAATAAATTTTGTGATTGGATGAAACCTTTGTTCTTGCAAATTCCTTTGACTGATGCTATTAAATTGCCTCCTTATTCAAAGTATATGAAAGATATTGTTTCTAACAAGAGGAAAATTCCCAATGAGGAAATTTCTACTATGCTTGCTAATTATTCTTTCAATGGCAAGGTTCCAAAGAAGCTTGGAGATCCAGGTATACCAACCATTCCTTGTTCCATCAAAAATAATTATGTTAGAACTGCTCTATGTGACTTGGGAGCAGGAGTTAGTGTTATGCCTTTCTCTCTTTATAAGAGACTTTATCTTGATAAGTTGATACCACTGATATATCTTTGCAAATGGCTGATAAATCTACTGTTGTCCTGTTGGCATTTGTGAGGATGTCCCTGTTCAAGTGGCTAATAATTGTTTGATTTTAACTGATTTTGTTGTTCTTGAAATGCCTGAAGATGATAATATGTCTATTATTCTTGGGAGACCTTTTCTAAACACTGCAGGTGCTGTTATTGATTGCAATAAAGGAAAAGTAACTTTCAATGTGAATGACAAAGAGCATACTGTTTATTTCCCCAAGAAAGTTGACAAGGTTTATGGAGTTAATACAATTTCTAATTTAAAACTATCAAAGTGGGAAGTATTGATTGCCCTATATATGATCATCAAGAGGGATATCAAAACATTATGATTGGATCCATATCAATACAATTCAAGGTAACATGATTGTCTCATGATGTTTAATCATTTGTGTCATATAAAATTTATTTGGTGGCAAGACTTGATCAACCTTGTTAACAAATACATTTTATATACATGAAAGTGCTAAACAACATTTTATTCCTCATCCTTGTTTTACCTACTGTAATGCTACTTAGTTTGCAAAAGTTTAGTTTATTTGGATTTTGAAAATCATTTTTCTGCTTGATTTTATTAGCTTAAGTGCCCAGAATTTGTCCAAATTGAAAGTTTTCAAAAATTTATAAAAAATATACCACTGGTCTTATTTTTGAAAGAGCATGTGGGAGTGCCTGGGGATGACCAGGGGGACCCACCAGGCCACCTCACCACATGGTGGCGCGGCTGGCTCCTGGCCGCGCCGTGGCATGGTGAGGGCCCCACCTGGCCCTCCACTCACTCATCCACCTACCACTCCTTCCTCTTTCATGACCAACACATTTCCTCTGTTCAAACCCGAGTTCTTGCTGTTCTTCCTCGCGATTTTCGATCTCCTTGCTCAGCCCATCTCAGCTGCTGAGATTTGGGGCATTGTTCTCCGGTATGTGACTCCTCCGAATATCCAAGTAGAATTTTGTTTAGTGGAGTATTTCTTGAGTATTTTGCTGCTGTAGGTGACTTGTTAAGTGAGTTTGCATGCTTGTTCTAAGTTGTAATAATTAGTTTTGATGCATGTTTAGTCCTCTAGCAAGTTCCTATAGTAGTTCCCCTCATTTATATGTCTCAAAATCAACTTTTATAGTGTTTGCCAAAAATTTCAGAAAAGGAAAATGCATAACCACACCTTTGGAGAAGTGTTTGAGAGGGATTCGCAAAGGGTGGCAAGGCCTTCAAGGGCAGCTACTCGAGTTAGGCGATCCTACGATGAAGATCTCATTGCACCTAGCATTGGCGATGAGGGGATAATGGAATTCCAAATGCTTCATCTTTCCCATGCACTGACTTTTTGCGTAATGCAGGGCTCCTTGATGATTTCTTGTTCCTTATCCGGAGGGTTGGTTTGTCTACATATATGGGAGATGAAAGCCATCCGTATTATACGCTTACCAAAACTTTTGTTGAGAGCTTTAAATTTGGCAACACATCTTTCACGCCATCTGTTAAATTTAAAATTTATGATAGGCCTGTTACCATGACTTTGAGTGATTTTTGTGCTGCCATAGGAATTGCTCCTTCAGGTACAGCGAAGAGGATTACGGGACACCCCCGTGATTTGATGGAACTTTACCGAGGAGTGACCAACGATGATGACCGCACCGCTCAGCGCGGCAAGATAAGGAACATTCAATTCCCTGCCATTAGATATTTTACTTACTATCTTGCCACTAGCATTCTTGGTAGGGAGAACACCAGCAACATTTCTAATTACCATCTTGCTTTTCTTGCTGCTGCACTCACTGGTAACACCGCTTATAATCTTGGTGCCTCATTGCTCTCGTTTAGCTGCTAAGGGACCAATCTATGGAGGAATTGTTGCTTCACGAGTTATTGCATATCTAGGCCTTCCTGTTGATCCTAGTGATGAGAAGCTAACCCCTTTCAGGCTCGATCTTGCTGCTATGAGAGGACATCATTTTGTTACAACTGACTCTCGTATAGGAAGTATCGTTTATAGAGTTTTATTCACTGACGGGGACGAGGGAAGTTCCTTTGCCGCAGGCCGATTTGTTCAGTGTTTGCAGGAGGCCGTGGTCGCGCTCCAAGGAGGATTGGATGAGCAGCTTAGGGTGCTCGGCTTTCACCAGCAGCATGACTCAGAGGACATCGCACCAGATGATGGCTACACCGTCACTTACCCCGGAGCGTCATCCAGCTCGTACCAGGACGAGGATCCTTCCTCATCATACTATGGAGGCGCTACCTCATGGGCGTCGTGGGGTTGATCTCCACTTAGGCCAAAAGCCTAAGCTTGGGGGAGGTATACCGACATCTCACTCATTTACATATCATATCTGTCGGTACTTTGTATATCATGTTTCGGTTTTCTTTCTTTTTGTTGTTTGCTGTTTATTTCTGTTTTCAAAACACAAAAAGACCAAAAATATTTCTGTTGTTTCTCTTTATTTGTTTCTTTAAGTCTTTAGTTTAGTTTGCTTAGTTTTTAATTTCGGTTGTTATTCAAAAATCCAATTTTTTTTGCTTTATTACTTGTTTCTTTTTGCTCTTGTTTAAAAACTCAAAAACCCAAAAATATTTGTTGTTCTTTTTCGGTTTTGTATAGTTTTTGCAGAGTTCACAGCCTTCCGTGACTCCAGTGGAGCTTGGTTTTCATTCATATTATTCAAAGCAACACAAGTGAAAAGCAATAATGACGATCTACGACAATTCGAGTTGGGGTGAGAGGCTGGTATGAACTCTATTTTTTTTATTTTTGTACATATACTCATCCATGTGAGCATGCTTAGTTGGTTCATGTGAGGTGTATGTTATTTAGTGGATGCTTAGTAGTTCATGTTCTCTTATGATCAGTTCCAATTTATTAATAGTGGGTAGCATGTTATATTGATGTTTGCTTGCATTGTTCTATTCATAAAAGGGTATGACACTGTGGTATCCTCCTCTGAATGATTCATTTGAATTGACTTGGCACATGCTCACGCATGCTATGACTGAAAAACAAAAAGTCAATTAAGCCTCGATGATTTATTTTGCCTCAGAGTTCTTGTATCACTTTTATGCCTCCGTTAATTTTGTTTTGTCGCAAGCATGATTATGACGGTTATTGCTCTCTTGATTGTCGCTTCCCAGTCTATTGCTAGCCTCCACTTGTACTGAGCGGGAATGCTGCTCGTGCTTCCAAATCCCTGAAAACCAAGTTGTTCCAAAGAGTCCACTATAAATTCCTATGCATGGCATTTCAAACCATTCAAGTAAATTTTCATGTGCTACCTTTAAAACCTTCAAATTACTTCTCATTTTGTGACACTGTTTTTAGCTCATGAGGAAGTAGTAGTTGGGTTTGTTATCTTCCATACTAAATTAAGTACCCCGACTTGCATGCTTCATCTGCTTGTCACTAATTTTGCAAAGAGCTGGTTAGTCCATTATAACATCAAAAAGCTAAAAACAAATAAGTAGACACTCCTCCATGGTATGTGATTGTTGGAAGGCACCCGAGGATTCGGTTAGCCATGGCTTGTGTAAGCAAGGTTGGGAGGAGTGTCGATCATATATAAAGTGCATGATATACATGCTTAATATCAACATCTCGGAACCGCTCTCAACTTGTTTAGTATGGAAGATAACAGAAACTCTATTGCCATTCGTTGACAGGAACAACCACCTCCCAAAACAATTTTACTTCTGTTTTAAAAATAAAAAGCTCTAGCACATGTTAATCCCTGCTTCCCTCTGCGAAGGGCCTATCTTTTACTTTTATGTTGAGTCTCCATCCTTTCTTTGAGCACTTTCTCGAGAGCATAGTTGTCATTCTTAGTGTAATGTGCTTGTCCCAGAATGCGGTTAACTGTGGTATAACTTGATGCTTTTATCTTTGATATCTTTACTTCTAGTCTTCCCTTGAACTTCAGAGGTGCCTGGGCATTTATGTTTTGCTGTACAAATAAGGGCAAGCGAGATACCACCTTATCATATCCTGTTATGAGCATTGCAATCTTGTGGATAGATATGTTTCATGTTGTTTGTTATTAGTATGTTGGCATCTTTTCATAGTTTACATGGCTATTAGGTGACACTATTTGCATACACCTTATATTGAATTGCCTAAGCACTTGTCCATATAATGAGAATATATACATCATATGAAGCAAATGTGTTCGTGAAAGTTTCTTTTATCGCACTCAGTTGTTAACTGAATTGCTTGAGGACAAGCAATAAGCTAAGCTTGGGGGGAGTTGATACGTCCAAAACGTATCTACTTTCCCGAACACTTTTACTGTTGTTTTGCCTCTAATTTGTGTGTTTTGAATACAACTAACACGGACTAACGCTGTTTTCAGCAGAATTACCCTGGTGTCTTATTTTTGTGCAGAAAGTCAACTTTCGGGAAAATCACCAGAAAATGTCGCAAAGCTCCTATTTTACCAGAAGACCCACGGAGCCAGAAGGAGAGACGGAGGGGGGTAGCGAGCCGCCCTCACCATATGGTGGCGCGGTGGGCGGCGCGGTGGGCCCTAGGCCGCGCCACCATATGGTGAGGCCGACTCGGCCACGTCCCCGAGTCCCCCTCTGGACTACATATTGCCTCTGACCTAAAACGCGAGGGGGTCGACCACTTCTTCCAGAAACACCTCCGAACGCCGCCGCCACCGAAAACCCTATTTCGGGGACCAGAAACTCCGTTCTGGCACTCCGCCGGGATGGGGAATTGGAGGAGATCATCGCCATCATCATCACCGACGCCTCTCCATCGACCATCCATGTTTCCCCCATCCATGTGTGAGTAAATCCCTGCTGTAGGCTGAAGGGGATGGTAGGGATTGGATGAGATTGTCCATGTAATAGATATAAGATCATTAGCATGGTGCCTAGTATCCGTTGTTAGTACTTTATGACATTGTTGCAACTTGTTATGCTTAATGCTTGTCACTAGGGCCCGAGTGCCATAATTTCATATCTGAACATGTTATTGTATCATGAGGATAATCATTGTTTTAGATCATATCTACAAGTTGTTTACACACATAATTGTCCGGAACCCGAGGCCCCAAAGTGACAATAATTGGGACAACCGGAGGGGATGGCTGTGATGTGAGGATCACATGTGTTCACGGAGTGTTAATGCTTTGCTCCGGTACTTTATTAAAAGGAGTACCTTAATTACCAGTAGTTTCCCTTGAGGCCCCGCTGCAACGGGCTGGTAGGACAGAACATGTTGTGCAAGTTTCTCATTGCGAGCACGTACGACTATATACGGAACACATGCCTATGGTTACTTAGTACTTGGATATGCTTTATCATTATTTATCTGCAATGCCTATGTCTTGATTATTATATGAACTATATTATCCATGCAACGCCCGTTCATCCATCCCTATGCCTGTAGTATTTTAATTCTGCCGTTTACCGCAATCACTACTGCTGTCTTTACTTTACTGCTGCTATTATTTCACTACTGCCACTACTATAAAACTGTTGCTACTGATAATCTGTGTCGAGTTAGACTATTCACAGGTGCAGCTGAACAGACAATTCATCTGTTAAGGCTTACAAATATTCTTTGGCTCCCCTTGTGTCGAATCAATAAATTTGGGTTTTACTTCCCTCGAAGACTGTTGCGATCCCCTATACTTGTGGGTCATCAAACCCTTGGTGGAATATGACTGATTGTTTTAAGGTTTTCGCGTCTGGGGGAATAAATAGGCGAAAGGACGATGGTCGGTGGAGGCCCGAGGGCTCCTCCCCACATGGCGGCGCGCCTGTGGGCCCACCCGCGCCATGGGGTGGGGAGGGACCCTCGGTGTCCCCCTTCGTCTCCCCTTCGGACTTCGTGTACGTGTCGGAAAAATAGGAGCGTGGCTTTTTGTTTCGTCCAATTTTGAGGATATTTCCAGAACAGCTTTTCTGAAACCAAAAACAGTAGAAAACTAGAACTGACACTGTGGCATCTTGTTAATAGGTTAGTCACAGAAAATGTATAATAATGATATATAATGCATATAAAACATGTGACATTGATATATAAAACAAGCTTGAAACATCAGAAATTATAGATACGTTTGAGACGTATCAGTAGGGGATGGCAAAATTGTGGTCTTTGTCCTCTTTGCAAGGAGACACCCGAGACGGCGGACCACCTTCTTCTTCATTGCTGCTTCACCACTAGGATTTGGTCCCTCTTGAAGGGTTGGTTAGGTGTCCCACTTGACCAATCGCTTTGGTCGACGCTCTCTTTCAAAGCTTGGTGGGAACAAATGTCTGGCGTTGGGGTCCCTAACCACAAGGCGATGGCCTCTCCTGTCCTCTTAACCTCTTGGGAGATTTGGAATGAGAGAAATGCAAGAGGTTTTCGGAACAAGCACACTTCCTCTCAAGCCATCTCACGAAGATCAAGAACGAGGCGAAGATTTGGGTTCTTGCGGGCGCTAAGCGTTTAGTAGAAATTTTACCGGGTCCGATTGTATCTTTATTTTGGTTGTCCTATATTCTATGGTGTTGTCTGATGCGTGTAAACCACACGTCGTTGGGAGACCCCATGAGTAAGGTTTGATGAGTGTAGCGGCAAGTCTTCCCTCAGTAAGAAACCGAGGTTATCAAACCAGTAGGAGATGAAGACACTTCTGAAGGTGTCAACGGCGCTAGAAAACTTGCTGCGTTGATGGGGTGGTTCCGGCGGTTGACTTGGAACCTGCACACAAGACAATCAAACTAATTTGCCCCAACGAAACGGTGAGGGTGTCAATCACAGCGGCTTGCTGAAAACAAAGGATTAGACGTATAGTGTGGAAAATGATGTTTAGTTGCAGAGAATGAAAAAGAACAATGATTGCAGTAGGTTGTATTTCAGATGTAAAAGAATGGACCGGGGTCCACAGTTCACTAGTGGTGTCTCTCCATAATAAATAACTAACATGCTGGGTAAACAAATTACAGCTGGGCAACTGACAATATTGATAAGTGCATAACATGCATGTGCAAGTTGTGGTGTCTACTATGAGATTCATTTGGGCATTACGACAAAGTACACAGACCGCTATCCAGCATGCATCTGTGCCTAAAAAGTCCACCTTCAGGTTAACGTCCGTACCCCTTCCGGTATTAAGTTGCAAGCAACAGACAATTGCATTAAGTAAAGTGCATAATGTAAACAACACATTCATCCTTAGACAAAACATCATTAGGTTACCCCTAGTAGAAACAGTACATCCACAACCTTAGGGGTTGCTGTCACTCCCCCAGATTCAATGGAGACTGAACCCACTATCTAGCATAAATACTCCCTCTTGGAGTCACAAGTATTCACTTGGCCAGAGTTTCAACAAGCAACGAAGAGCATGCAAGATCATAAAAGACATAGACATAATATTCAGTATTCAACTTGACATAGTATCAATATTCATCGGATCCCAGCAAACACAACATGTAGCATTACAATAAGATGATCTTGATCATGATAGACAGCTCACAAGATCTAAACATGATGGCACAAAAGGAGAAGACAACCATCTAGCTACTGCTATGGACCTATAGTCCAAAGATGAACTACTCACACATCACTCCGGAGGCAGACATGGCGATGTAGAGCCCTCCGGTGATGATTCCCCTCTCCGGCAGGGTGCCGGGAAGAGCTTCAGAACCCTCTCGAGTTAGGGTTGACGGCGGCGGCGGCAGCGGAACTCTTTCTGGAATATGACTCGGGTGTCTAGAGGTTTCACGTGAAGATGAATATATAGGCGAATGGGCGGCGTCGGTGGAGGCCTGTGGGCCCCTCACCATATGTCGGTGCGGCAGGGGGTCCACCCACGCCATGACGTGGTGAGGGCGGCCCACGGCCCCACTTCGTCTCTCCTTCGGACTCCGTGTACTAGACAGAAAAATAGGAGGTTTGGCTTTTGTTTCGGCCAATTCCGAGAATATTTTCAGAACAACTTTTCTGAAACAAAAAATAGCAGAAAACAGGAACTGGCACTGTGACATCTTGTTAATAGGTTAGTCTCAGAAAATGTATAAAAATGATATAAAGTGTATATAAAACATGTAGCAATTGACATAATATAAGCATGAAACATCAGAAATTATAGATACGTTGGAGACGTATCCGCACACAGAACTGCAAGTCCTGTATGGACACAGAACTGCACACAGAACTGCAACTCCTGTATGGACACAGAAATTCTAGTTTCAAAAAAAAAAAATGTATCCGATCCGCACACAGAACTGCAACTCCTATATGGACATCCTCTTCTCCGCATGATTTGCTTTGTTGCGCTCCGTCCACCAACACCAAAGCAACGCCACTACTGTCAACTTGAGATCATTCTGCAGACTGAAAACTTCATGGTTAATGCTTTTCTAACATAGATTATATGACAACGTATTAATGCAAGAGAAATAGTAATACAAGAGAAGCTGTGGTTGCATGTTAATGGAACCAGGGGCAATGCCCTTTATTTCTAAAAAAAAGTAATACTCTCCGTTCGGAAAATGATGTCACAAAAATGAACTATAGATAGTGACATCATTTTCCGAACGGAGGGAGTACAAGAGAACTATTTAAGTCCGACAAGAAGGTGGTACGTGTGATGCCGACGATCGAGTGAGTCGGCAGCTTAGTTAGTTAGTTTAATTAGTCAATTGGTTATTTGGTTAGCTGCAGCTATCCGTGCATAGCATGTGCATGTGCATGTGCGTGCGCAACTGCGCATTTGGGCCTGGGTTGGGTAGACGTAGATCCATCCTGGGGTCCTCTGCATCAGGTACCGAGCGCTGCTGTTCTATCTTTTGTTCCCTTGTTTGCTGGGGTTTGCGGTGGTCTGCCTCGATGGTGTTGCTCCGGCCGGCCGTGGTGGCGAGGAGAGCAGCGGCGTGGAGGTGGGGCGATGATGGTGGATGGACTAGCTGGTGCCGTGCCGGCGGGAAGATGGATGGGATGGGGAAGTTGGTGCTATGGCCGAACTCGTTAATCGTTCTGGGTCTTCGTCGCGTGGCGGCGGGCGGTTCTGCGGCCGACTACAAGCTGTGGAGGTACTTCCTTCCCCATGGACGGTGGTACGACGGCGTCGGAGGAAGCTAGCTTCAGGGGAGAGCGGTGGTGGATCCTATTGTACTCTTTTCAGTTGACTCAGGGTGCTCTGTGCAAATTATAGGGTCTTTTTGTAATTTTCTTTCTTTGTTGGACCTGTTTGTAGTTTGTACTGAGTTTTCTGATTAAATGGATCGGATCCTTTCCTCAAAAAAAAAAAAAAAGCGTGAGGCATGTCCCTCATGGTAATACTTTTCTCGCTCCAGAGATCCTCCTGCTTCAAGGTTAAAGCCTGCCTGGAAAACCGGCATATAAGATATTTCAGCTAATCTGCTACTTTGCAGTTCACATGTGAGAGCATCTTCACCGGAGGCCTCTAAATGACCCCCTAAAAACTGTTTGAGGGGTCGGGCACAAAAAAAAAATGCTCACCACCGGCACCCTCCAAAGGCAGCAGCGGAGTAAAAATATGTATAGAGACCCTCTAGGGTGCCGGACATCCAAGCGAGCATCGTTTCATGCCCACTGGGCCGTGCGTGCAGCTCGCCGGCCGCTACACCTCCGACCTAGCCATGGAGACGGAGGACCTCCAGGCCATATCCCGCTTGCCTTTCGCGCCAGATGAACTGCACCGTCGATCTCCGTCGTCTCCTGCAAGCACGACACCGGAGGAGCATGGTAGCCGTTGCGACGACCTCGTCTTCAACCTACGGCCGGACGTACGGTGTCGACGTTCGTGCTTCTACAAGCCAAACGGTCATGTCCTGGAGGTGCGGCATCGTCGAATATGTATGAAACCGGAAAGATTCGAGCTAGAACGCAAAGGATCATCACCGACAAGGTCGTCTTCCTCCTACGGCCGGACACGCGGTGTCATCGTCCTCGTCAGCTCATGCTTCTCCAAGCCAAATCTTCATGTCCTAGAGGTGCAACGTCGTCGAGTATGTCCGGAACCGGACGGATTCGAGCTAGAAGAGACGAGGACGAGGTTGTAGGCGTCGCCCATGAAGTCGTCGGCGAGGTCGGCCATGAGAGTGTGCACCCCGGCGCGGGTCAGCTCTGTTGTGGCCGTCGATGCACGAACTGGGCACTAGTGCTCGCCCTGGAGCATGGTGGTTGTTGCTGCACCTGCTCTCGCGCTGCTGGTCGTGGTGGTCGTTGATGCCGTGCAAAGAAGGTGAGATGTCATGCCAAGGTTCAGTCTTGTGCCGTGCGAAGAAGGCCAGCCAAGGTTCAGTCTTGTGCACGAATAAGGAGAAAGACATGGTTATCATTAGTTGGCTTACTGCATAGATTAGTGGCCAGGTGAGTGGCATAAGAGTCGGGCAGGTTGTTGTCCTGGTTGTGCGTGTGTTCTTGTGAGAGAGAGTTCAGAGTGGCATCCACATGAACGACAAGCGACGCAGCGACACGACGGCCATGGCGCTGGGACCTTGGGGGCATCGGTGGCGTCCACAGGAACGACGTCGAAGCCGTGACGCGCATGCGCAGCCGCCTCGCGTCGACGTCCTGGCTTGGCTTCAGTTTCAGTTTCTGAACTTGATCGAGGTTGCCGAAGCGGCGAACCGCAAGGTGACCAGGCAGTGAGCCTCGGGCTGCTGGTACCGTGCACGCACCCGCGAGGATAGCTCTGTGGCTTCCGGTTCAGAGTCCGTGGCTACGCCGCCTCGCACGACACCAGGCCCGCAACCATGGAGTTCGCCTCATCGAGCGCGGTGCTGCTGCTCTCTCTTGATGCTTAGTGCGTGCCTTGCTGCTGCTCACTCTTGGCGTTGTGCCTGCGTTGCTGCTCTCTTGATGAAGAAGGTCGGCCTCCCATGCGAGCAGCTGGGCAACGACGCAGTGTGCAGCTCTCGTGGACTGCAACGACGCCCACGACCTGTTTGTATTAATGCCAAAGCTTTGGGGGGTCAATTTTAGAGGGTGTGGCTGTGAGAGGCCTCTAAATTTTGACCGAACATGTGTCCGGCACCCCAAAGGGAGGACAATTGGAGGGTGCCGGACACATATTTGAGGGGTGTCGGTGGAGATGCTCTAAGATATTCCATCCAGTGGATATGGAGCCCAATTTGTGTTAGAGCACCGATGGATCCATCTCTCTACTGTCTCAAGACGCAGTAAGGTTCGATACAGGGAGTACTATGCAAGGAAAGTCGCTAGACTAGAGATGAGCTCTGCCGCCTCCATCGTCTGCCGTGATCCCGAGGATGAACTCCATGTAGGTCATGGTCTTCCTCTTATAGCTAATTCACTTGGTCCTGTCTCGACCCACGTTGTAACGACCCAAAAACTTCAATTCCTTGTTTAAAATAATTCTCCGCGATTTTATTCGATTTTCAAAAAAGAAAAATAGTATTTAAAAATTTAGAACTCTCCATAAGGCCGAATCCCTCTGCGCCGAATTCCCTAAATGGGCCATTCTTTCTTCATCTCCTGGCCCAGCAGCCCACAAGCTTAGTTGTGGTAATTCGCGGGGTCGGAAACTCGGAATGACATAGTTTCGCTACTCTCTCAAAAAAAAAAATGACATTGTTTCGCTTGCTTCCTCCGTTCGTCTGATCCCCCAATTATCCACCGTCGTCCGTCGGGGAACTGCGCAACAAATCCTCGCACCCTCATGCCTCCAGCCAGGAGCCGGAGGCCGTCGCCGGCCATGGTTGCGCCCGCCGCGCCAGAGAGCTCCCCGGCGCCCCCTCCGGCCGTGGGAGAGGCCCCGCCTGACCCGGCGGGGGCCGGTGTTAGGGTTATGGAGGTCGGTAGCGGGGCGGTGGAGGATCGCGCTGAGGTGGAACCCACCGGGGCGGAGTCCGTTGAGGAGCCGGAGGAGGAGGATCCCGAGGAAGCGGAGGAGGAGGAGGATCCCGAGGAAGCGGAGGACGAAGCCGAGGAAGGCGAACGTAACGAGATAGAGATTCTGTTGGCGATGGCTCAGGGGGACGGCCCGGCTGCGGCGGCTGAGTCAGAGAAGGCGGTGACTACGGAGGGCACTGGCGAGGAGAAAGAGACGGTGGCGGCATTGGGGGAGGGCGGCGGTGAAGATGCAGTGTTGGAGTCTGCGGTGGTAGAGGAGTCTGCTAAGGAGGAGAATCTGGAGGATGATGCGATGGAAGAGGATGCCAAAGCAGATGGTAAGTACTCCGTAAGAGGTTAAGCCTATTGCACGCTTAATACGCAGCTCAATGCTAGTAGTAACCTTGTTTCGGACTCGACCTGCTATGGATGGTATTGCTTGCAGCTCCGAGGCGTAGGTTTGAGCATGGAGAAACCGAGATATTAGATAGTTTTGCATGGAAAACTGAGATTTAGTTTAAGCTTTCGTCATTAGATTTCATACCTTCTTGCTTATTGGCGAGAACTTATACACTGACAGCATGAAAATGGCAGTTAACTATATATATGCCCAATTTTGCCTCTTTCTTACATGAAGTAAGTTTGCCCACAGGGCCTGAGTGTTATCTCAGTTAAACCATGTCCCCTCATGGTTTTGAGTGTTCAGTGTAGTTTATTTGTCTATTAGCATCAAATATTAAAATCTTGTTGTTAGGAAAAAACTTTAAAATGCCTTTATAAATTTAAATATCAACCTTTGTGTAATTTTCGTTAGATAACACGGTCTTATGTTGAGCTACTATATGTGTCTATATTTCCGGTTGGATTAAAAGTACAGATTCCTTGCACTAGTCATGTTTCTCGTGTCCTATATTCTGTGTCCAACTAGTCAATGATCATAAAGTGTCGCCTTTTCCATATATACCCCAGACATGAATGAACTACCTGAAGAACACGACGAATCTGGGGATGAAGGTTCACATGGGGATAGCGCTAAGGATGGCATTGCCTGCCAGTTCAATGTTCATTGTGAGGCGCAAAATGGTGAACTTGACCCCTCATTTCCTACGATGGGTTCACTTTCAGTGGGGAATGTTAAAGACCTTGAAATATTTATTGGTGGATTGCCTAGGGATTGTACCGAGGAAGACATCACAGCTGTCTTCTCTCAGTTTGGGGAGATTGTATCTGTTAATATAATTAAACCCGCTGCGAGAAAAAACTACAAAAGCATTGCATTCATTCGTTATATGAGCACTGGAGCTGCAAAGAATGCTCTCGCTGAATTTAAGGATGGAGCTGAGGTTTTGATGCAATAAACCATTCTGTCCTTCAAATAAATCTTCTTTGAATATGACTTAGTTTATTGAATAATGATCATTATTCTCTTCGCATATTTTTTCTCAGGTGACAGGGAAAAGGGTCAAAGTATCAGCTTCTCAAGCTAACAATACCCTTTACCTTACAAATATTTGCAAGAGCTGGACAAAAGAGCAGGTGAGATATAACGACCTTTACCTGATCCTGATCTTTAGAAAGTCTGTCATGGTGATTATATATTTTGCAACAGTGTTATAGTTTGAACTATATGTTGAGTATGAGAACATTCTCATATCAACAAGTACTTACTGAGGCTGCTCAGAGCTTCTGAAGATATCGAATTAAAAAGAAGTAATCTATACAAAAGGTTCTTTTCTGTTTGGCGTCATCATGATGTAAATGAAATCTTGCTGATCTTTCTAGCAGATAAAAATTCCAGATAATGAAGATGTGTTCACTCACTTAGTTCAAGGATATGAGAGGGTCATGGACCTCATGGAAAGCAGTGAAACCTGAGATAATTATATATAAGGATGAATGGGTTAAATTAAATATTTTCCTGCTGCACTATATATGTTGCAAACACTTGAATGTGTTGAGGAAAAATCGCAATTCACCAATATATATATCATAAGTATAGCTGTAGCAGACATTTAAAAAGTAATGACAGTCTGTTATATCTGAAAGTGCAAAAGGGCATTAATTCATTAATCTTATTTGGGGGACCTCTTTGGGTCACATGATTGAGAAATAGAGAGGTTTGGCTGTGCAAAATAGAGGATTCTAAAACACAGGAAAACTGCTCGAATAGTCATTTGGATGGAACACATGAAAATCAGATCAAAAGTGCCTTGATCCTACGCGTTTGAGTCTAAGCAAGAGGTTGGTGTGGATGTTCAGTTCCCTATGGAATTGAGGTATAGGAATCCAATCTATAGGAATTTGGGTAGCACCATTCCTTTGATTCAAACGCAATCCATAGGAACATATCATAAGGGTTGGGATCCTACAAAAATCTTATGAACCTGCACACTTCAGAGTTGTTGAATATTTGAATCCAGAAGTTGATCAAAACAATAATAATCAGAGCTAGGTTGTCTAGCCTCATTTATAAAAAAAATGTATCATGAAAGAAATAATATGTTATGTAAATTCGTTTCTGTGTGAATCATGTATTTACTTAGTGAGGACTGAGGAGTGAGGACTGAAGGAATTAATCCTATGTGCAAACAAAATGACTGCATACATCACTACTCGTTCTTATTTAACTTTTGTATTGGTGGTATAATAGGAAAACACAACACCATTTTACGAATGTCTTTGAAGATGCGGCATCATCTACTTCATCTGGTTTACTTGTTTTCCCAACTATAATTTGCAGCTCGTACTCGCGTTGAAAAGTATTGGAATTGAAGAATTTGAAATGAGTTTGCCTGATGATCCTGATACTGGAGGACAAAACAGAGGGATTAGTTTTCTCAAATTTGCTGCGGCTGACACTGCCAAAGGTGCATTTCAGCAGCTACAGCAACCAGATGCACTTATTGACATTGGTAGAAGTGTGAAAGAATATACTCAAATCCCTACAGAATCAAGTCAAGAGCTCACTATGACGGTAAAGCAGCTATTGCCAGTTTAATTTTAAGATGTTAAATATCTTGTATATTTTCTAGTTGATTTTTTGTTCTATGTCATCAATTTTGGCTATGAAGAGTTAGTTGAACAAAGTAATGAACTTATCTTCTGAATGGTGTCTCGAGTCAGAAATAACAGTTCATAATATGCAGTTCGTGTCCATGAGTCAGCTAGTTTATTTGGTCAAAGTTTTGGAACTTGTTGTTGGAGCTAAATAACTTAGCTCCTTCTAACAAGGTTGTGCTTCACACACACTAACACGTATGCATATATGACAGACCACATATATGCTCCACATTATCTTGCCTTACTAGCCTTTTGTTTTCTTACAAAGGGGGTACATCCTTATATAGATATCTAGGGCGGGTACTGTTCATTGAACAGTATATCGGTTAGTGTACTCTAGAAACTACTATGGAACTGCAAACTTACCTCTAATAGGATACTTCATAAGCTACCAGAAACTTCATGCATCAGATATGACAAGATTACTATTAATATGTGTAACATTCTCAAAAAAAAAAAAAGATTGGCTGCACATTTTTGGAACCTACCATAGCAAACATCAATCATAACCAAACAGATCAGAAACTTTGGTAGTTAGTTGGCTATATCTATCTTTGTTTTTTTACTTGAACTTCACCTTTGGGACTTCTGTTCTTTTCCATGGGCCTTAGTTGTTTTTTATCTGACTTGTCAGGGTTGTGATTTATCTGCACATTCAGGGCCCAGCCCGATTTGCTTATTCTCCTCTGATCTCAGACAATCCATTTTGTTCCTTCCTGCTATCATGACTTCCTTTCTCTTCCTTACATTAGCACTGCAAGGTTTTGTAGCACATGAAAACCTTGCACGAATGCCTCACTCGGATTTTCAAGGGGTTTGATTATGCACATCGAGAACTAAGGGTTGCAAAATTTAGCTATTTTGGTCTTTCCGGTTCCAGTGCTCAGATTGGCAGTGGTAGGGTGGTATCATGCACATGAAGAGTAAGACCACCAATTTTAATGATCCACGTCTGGTGCCATTCAAAATGCTGCCATACCTTTGGTCTCATGCCTATATATGTGGTCATGTGTGCTCATCAATCCTCTCAATTGGGTGTTGGGCCAGTTATGGAAATGCAGAGTTGATTTATTGTCAAATTTAGAAGGCAAATGACCAGAAGCTATCTTAAATCACCTAGCAGCTTGCGTGTGTCCCACAACCAAGTTCAGTACTATGTTTGTATGCAGGTGTATACTTGGCTAAACCACATGTATATACCAATATTTGTGTACCTTGCACATGAAGTTTGTTTATCCACGGTGGAAATACGTATTTACTGTTACTTTGTATGTAGGTTAAATCAGTATACCTCGAACATGTTCCTCGTTCTTGGGATGAGGAGAACATTAAAGAATGTTGCAAATCATATGGTGAGATTCAGGAAGTTCGACTTCTAAAGAAGTCAAAAAAGAAAAGTTGCTCTTTTGTTGAATTCTCATTCAGGAAGAATGCATTAGCTTGTGTGGAAGGAATAAACAGTTCCAAGATTGGTGGTGAAGTTAAGGTATTCCAAAATCCTGCTTTCATCTAGACTGCTATTGGTTTTGCTAACTTGCCTGCACAACTGTTCCTTTTCTTTACCTAGTTGGCTGCGAGTCTTGCTCGACCACGTCGGGAAATACATCTGAACAAGAGTGGTAAAGATGGGTTCAAGGTCAATAGTGGTGCAACTTCTAAAGGCGCTAATAGTTCCATAAAGAAAAAGGATCAGAAAGAAGAGGTCATGGTGAAGAAGAGTTCACATAAATTGCCAAAAGGTGATGTAAGTAAGCTGACCTCACAAGTTGGTGTGGAAGTACCACAAGCATCCAACCTGTATAAAGGCAAACGAAAAGCTGGGAAGACTGAAAATACCGCTGTAAATGAAGGACTACTGAAGAAAGCACGGAAGAATCGTATGTTTTCTGCAACTTTGTTAAGTTTTTTAACTGGTGTTCTATCTTATACTTGTAATTGTGCAGGTGATGCCCTGACAAATCCTTCAAACAGAGCACGTCATGGTGGTCATGCTAGAGCTGCATATGCAGGAGAGTCTTCTGGAAATATGAAACATTCTGTTGGACCTCGATATGTAACTAGCAACGAATCTTACCCCAGTGCGGGCGCATCATCCAGATCTAAACCAAATGCTCGTGACCTGGTATACATCATATTCTTCGCCTTGATATTCGTATTCTCATTGTTTTATGTCATATGTGTTTCATGTATACATTATACATGCATTCATGCCTTCAGGAACCTCATGCTGGATACATCCCTCCTGTAAATCATGTCCGCGCACCTTCAGATCGTGTTCAAATCACTTATGTGTATGATCAGCCGAGGTTTTGTTTCCATTTTGGCTTGCTGATTATTTGGTACTGATAAGAGACATGTAACTTATATGGGGTTTTCCATGGTTTTGCAGAGCTGCACCGTCAAATTACCGTTATATTGATGATCTTCCTTACGCTAGAGGTACGGTCTTTAAAGCTGTTTAGTCCATGACCATGCGCATGTGCATCTTTTAATATGTGTAGTAACTGCACATAATAGACACCATAATTTGGTTGGGATATACATTTAAGTATATCTCATAGACTGGGAGTCATGTTCTTGGTTTCTCTTGGAATAAGTGCATACCCAGCTCAACTATTGCGCGAGTCCAGATACTTACCGGACAAACCAAGAATATGACTCATAGACTGGGAGTCATATTCTTGGTTTCTCTTGGAATAAGTGCATACCCTGCTCATAGACTTATCTCATAGGCATTTTTTTATCTGTAGTCTGCATAGCCGTTGTTTCCATGTTAACGGACAAACCCAGAGTGATTCCTCATGACAACCTCTACCGCTTAGATTTACCTTGTATTTCTTAGGAACCAACAAGAAAGTTGACTATGCCTCCTGCTTTCCCCAGCTGTCTATGATGCACTGATACTTTGTCAAGGTGGTGCACCTGTACCAATACGTGTATCTGATGTTGATACACAACTGCAACTCAGATATGTAATTAGCCAGAAAATTTGAATATACTGAAATTCCCGACATAAACTGGTTGATACAGCTCATTAAACATGTGCCTTGGGATAATAACTGAAATACACCCTGGGAGGGAGTGAGTAAGGCTTGTACTAGCCTTCGCTCTGAAGTTGTGTACAGAATTAACTCCCATATCTCCAGAGTTAAAAAAAGAACTCAGTGTCGTCTCCAGCTACGAACCACAAGCCGCCTCTGCCCGTGCTATTTTTTTTGTTGAGCAAAGTCTTTTGGCCTGGCCTTTTATGAAAGCCAACGAGCAATATTCAGTACATCCAGGGATTACTTGGTCACATAAAAGAGCACTGCAAGACCTCCAAAACAAAGACGCCTCTCAAAGGTGAACACAAAACAGAAAGAGCAATTACCCTTATCAGCAGCTACTAAACCCGACCATACAACCGAAACAGAAAATAACTTCCCATCACGGGATGCTTATCTCATCCTTTCTAGCCACAGGATCATAGCTTGTATCGGATGGGTCTTCTGCTTGATCTACTCATCCTTTCCAACATGGCATAAGACTTCTGGCTGATACGGCAATATGTACTGCTGTTGCAGTTTAATTAATTATCTATATAAAGCAGATGCAACAGACCATAAAACCCAATTGTTTAAAAGATCATAAAACCCAAAATTTCGAATGCATTTTTTATACATATGCTGCAAGTAGTGGAATTGTGTGATGATTTGACTAGATTGGAGTTGATACATTTTACGTGGTGCTATTAAATTGATTTTGTTTGAACTCTTGCACTAGTGTTGTCTTCACTTGTCGATATCCTGTTAGTTGCTTTCAGGTAGGCAAAGCCACTTCAATGTGTAATACATTTTTTGTTGTTGCATTTGACAGAAATACCAGCTCCGGCACCAGCCTATTCTGGTTACACAAGCAATCCTCACTACCAGGTCTATATACTTCCTTACTCGTTCACTTCAACATCTTCATTTAATTTTGTCTATATTTTCAATCTGACTTGCTTGTTGGAAAATTAAACTAATATAATTTGTTATGTCAAAATTGTATTCATTCTATTACTTTCGATGATAAACCTGTGGACTTTATTTTAATCGGTGAAATAATTTACTACGTATATTTGTGGTGGAAGTGTTAGAAAGTTAGCGTGGTCGATCAAATTCCATGCCAACTTATAATATTTCTGAAGGATATGGTCTGAGAGGCCTTCTTTAGAGTACCGCCTGAGAGCATCTCCAAACATGGTAGCTATATTCTCCCTATACGTCCGGGCGGACAGCCCGGATGCGTTTTGGGCTTTTTTAGTCCACCCAACGGCGGCCCCCAAACTCTCCCCAAACGTCCGGGCTGTCCGGCTCCCCCCAAAGCCAGCCCATATGTAGGGTGGGTTTGGGGGCGCCCGGACGCGTCCGCCACGTCGGATCTGGCAAGGCGGGCCTACCCCAAATTTCCATCTAAAATTCCGGCGTGCCGGCCACTTCCACTTTCCCCTTCTCCGCCTCCATTTCCCGCCGGCCAATTTTATTCCTCCCGCCCCATCCACCTGCAAATCCGATAGAGGCGACGGAAGGAATCGATTTGACCGAGAACGGCGCCTCCTCCCAGTCCGTCGAGCAAGCGGGGGCCTCGGCGCTGAAGCCGGAGACCATCGCGCGGCGGACGCGGCGCCGCAGGCAGCACTTCCGCGAGCTCGCGACGGAGAAAGCGGCGCTGGAGGCTATGTCGGAGACGGAGGCGGAACGGATAGCGAACGCGAAAACGCAGGGCGACGAGCCGGAGTTGTCCACGCCCGTGCCCGTCGTCCGGCGTCCTACGCAGGTTCCGCATGTCCCCGCGCCGGCAAGGAGGTCGACATCCTCCACGACGAACCCGGCGGAGGATGCGGGCAACATCTTCCACCCGGATGAGTACCCGTCGCAGGTTCCGCCGACGCAGGAGAACGAGATGATGGGCGAGTCTCCGCCGCTCTAGCGGACGTGGGATGCTTCCGGCATCACCGCTACCGACGTCGCCCACAACCTGTTCAACGAAAGTCAAATCGACTATATGGTATGCATCTCTATCCAAACTTCATAGTTCCGACATCACAGGGTCCTTCGGCGGATCCGGCATCACAGTGTAATCCTTAGCATGTTTAGGATGATAAGAATGATTATATGCTGGAATTGATCCGGGATGGGGAGGATCCGGCATCACAGGGTCCGTCGGCGGTGGTGGGCGAGTCCGAACCGGTGGGGAATGCGGACAAGCCGAAGGCCCGGAAGGCATACACGCCAAGAGGCTCGTCCTACTCCACTTTTGAAGATGTTTTGCTTTGCCTTGCTTGGTTAGCCACAAGCATGGATCCTATATGTGGAACCGAGCAAAAGGGCACAAGGTTGTGGGAGAAGATACATGCCCATTTCCATCACCAAAAGGAATACATGACACCCCACCCCATTGTGTCCGATCGCAATGCCGGCTCTCTTCAACATAGGTGGGCGGCAATTCAAGAAAGCGTCAACAAGTATTGCAGTTTCCACGCACAAGTGGTGAACCAGAATTCTAGTGGCGTCAACGTGACTTCCTATGTAAGCTATTCCTTATGATTTGTTCATTTGCATCTCTTCATTTTGCATCAAACTTCAACATTTGTGTTTGATAGACAAGTTTGACCGCCACTTTGTACCATCAAGTGGAGAAGAAACACTTCACCCTCTCACATTGTTGGCTAGAGTTGAATGGAAAGCCCAAGTGGATGCTCCAATATGATGATCACAAGAATCCGGCCAAGAAATGGAAGACCAACGATGGATCAACCTCTTCCATCCCAATTGGAGTTGATGAGGAAGATGGGCCATCCGAAGGTGGAGGTGGCCGGAAGAGGATGATGATGGGGAAGAAGTGGGAGAAGGACCGGGTGGCACGAGACTGCGCCGCCGCGAAGATGTCCACCACATGGAAGGACATCTTCGAGAAGAAAGATGATGCCATGCAAAAGTTGGAGAAAGAAAGGGAGGACAAGAAGGCCGAGAGGTATGACGCCTTCTTGGCTTTGCAAAAGGAGAGAATGGAGTTTGACCGCATCCGGCTCAAGGAGAGGTTGGACATTGAGAGGGAGAAGTTGACCATGGCGAAGGAGGAGGCTTGGTTGAAGCTCCAATTGGAGCAAAAGAAGATAGCCAATGCCTATGAGATGGAGCAAAAGAGGATGGCGGATGCCTATGCCATGGAGCATGAGAAGAACATGATCGCAAGAAGTATGGAGGAACAAAAAATCATGTTCCAAGACGTTTCACTCTTGGATGAGGCAAGCGCCAAGTGGATCCTCATGATGAAGAAGAAGATCTCCGACCGTGACATCGGCGTTGATGGCTCCGGTGGATCCGCCCCTTCATCCGCCCCATAATCCGACTTTTGTATCGGACAACTTGTTAAACTTTCATTCAAATTTGAACTCTATGTCTTGTAATATGATCCGGTATGTATCGGATCGGATCGACGTTGCATGGCTTGCATGGATTTGGGTGTCAATTTTTGTGCATTGTGGTTGTAGGAGCCCAACTATGGGGGTCGTCCGGTCGGTGTCCGCGGACGCGTCCGGGCGCGTCCGGGCACAGTTTGGGGGGCGGATTTGGGGGCTCCGCTTGGAGATGCTCTGAGCGTACCATATTTATCTGAGAAGCCTTTTGAGACTAATGTTTGTAAACCTTCAATCAGTCTTTCTGAAATTCTGTGACCAGGGGTCTGTATCTGAGTTGTTTTTTTAATCCGTTTACAGGGTGAATATGCGTACACATACCTTCCCCCTCCTCGGCTAAGTGGATATGACTATCCAAGAGGCGGTGCATACAGCCCTCCGAGGAGATATTACTGACTAGAATCCTGCTGCCGACTCAGTTCTTTCATCATGAGTGCTATAGAAACAGAACGTTGACATTTTTCAAGAACTCTTATGATGTCGTGGTAGTCTTGTAGATACAGATGCTGAAAAAAAAAGGTCAAGTTCGTTTATGTTTAGGTCTTGATTTATATTTTGTTGATATTCTGTTCTGGTCAAGAAAGTTTGTTCTAAGAATTGAACCTTAACGCCCCTCCTGTGGGATTAGCTGAAAACAAAAAATATGATAAGAGAGTTGTGTGAACTGTTCTATGTTTCCCATCGAGGAAAGATAATAAGTCTCAAGGGCTCTCTTTGATTTGTAGGATTTTGGAACTGCTGGAATAGGAATAGTATAAGGATTCGAAAGCAATATCCTCTTGAATCCAAAAGGTGAAGTGTATGCCTTAGAAGCTAAGCCGAGGTTCAGGCAGTAAAAAAAGTTGATTTTTTTGCTTGCCAAGTTTGTCACGCATGCATATCAGACACTAAATCTTCAAAAATAACCGGCGACTGTCTTTTCTCCTGGGTATCTATTGCGTTGAAAGATTATCCATGAGTGACTGTTTCCTAGTTCAAGCAGAATGTCAAGGCTTGTCGGGCCCTTCAATCATGTGGTAAGTTAACTCCAGTTTAATGGTAAAGCTAAATGATCTGTTAATGAACTAGTGATCCCTTTATCATCAAAAGGTATAAAATCATGTCTTCTAGTTTAAAGTTTATATTGAAAAAAGGTCTAGATGTACACAATGACGTCAATTTCAAATTGAATGAGAACTAGCTTAGTTCTCATTCGCATGACGTCATCAATCCTAGTTGCATGTCAAGTTGTAACTCATGATTAGCACGAATCACGCAGCTAACTCTCAATCGAATGAGAACTAGCTTAGTTTTCATTCGCATGACGTCATCAATCCTAGTTGCAACTCATGATTAGCACGAATCACGCAGCAAATCGAATGGTATGGAGCAGTTGCAAGTCCACTTACAACTCACACGAATGAGAACTAACTTAATTCTCAATCGCATGACGTCATCAAATCTCAGTTACAACCTAACTTGCAACTGATGCACGAATCACGAAGCAAATCAAGTGGTCCGAATCAGTTGCAACTCCACGTGCAACTGATGACGTCATGCGATTGAGAACTAGCAAAACCGATTTGAAATTGTTTGTATTCCGAGCTACACACAAAACAAAATGGATGGATTTGAGTATAGTGAACGATGCATATTTTCAAGCTCTACATCCAGATTTTTTAGAAACTTGTAAATACGATTTTCGTTTTTTTAATAAAGGAATCACTTGAACTCGGAGGCAAAATGATTTTTTAGTCAAACGCTAGTGATGCGTGTGTGTGCAAACTTCCAGTCTGCGCTCCCGGCGCCACATTTCACTCGCGAATCTTGTTTCTCGGGAATATTCTCGTGCATGTACTATCAGCACATCTCAATCAATGATTGGAGTATAAATTTTCTACCTCGGCTCACTCGATCGCAGTATCACAGGGAGACGGACACTGTGATACTGCGATCGAGTGAGCCGAGGTAGAAAATTTATACTCCAATCATTGATTGAGATGTGCTGATAGTACATGCACGAGAATATTCCCGAGAAACAAGATTCGCGAGTGAAATGTGGCGCCGGGAGCGCAGACTGGAAGTTTGCACACACGCATCACTAGCGTTTGACTAAAAAATCATTTTGTCTCCGAGTTCAAGTGATTCCTTTATTAAAAAAACGAAAATCGTATTTACAAGTTTCTAAAAAATCTGGATGTAGAGCTTGAAAATATGCATCGTTCACTATACTCAAATCCATCCATTTTGTTTTGTGTGTAGCTCGGAATACAAACAATTTCAAATCGGTTTTGCTAGTTCTCAATCGCATGACGTCATCAGTTGCACGTGGAGTTGCAACTGATTCGGACCACTTGATTTGCTTCGTGATTCGTGCATCAGTTGCAAGTTAGGTTGTAACTGAGATTTGATGACGTCATGCGATTGAGAATTAAGTTAGTTCTCATTCGTGTGAGTTGTAAGTGGACTTGCAACTGCTCCATACCATTCGATTTGCTGCGTGATTCGTGCTAATCATGAGTTGCAACTAGGATTGATGACGTCATGCGAATGAAAACTAAGCTAGTTCTCATTCGATTGAGAGTTAGCTGCGTGATTCGTGCTAATCATGAGTTACAACTTGACATGCAACTTGATCCTGAAGCTGCCGCCTTCTCCCGGATCTTTCCTCCTCGAGTTTTTTAGTAGTTCTTGTGAAGAGGATAGCATGAGACTGGGGGTGTGGGCGGTGGCGGCGGTCGCATGGATCATGGCTGCTTGCACCGCGCACCCCGGCGGCGGGGAGCAGCCGCTGTCGAGGATCGCCGTCGAGAGGACGACCCTCGCCGTCGACGGCGCGGCGCGTGTGGAGGCGTCCCCTACGGTTCTCGGACTGGGCGGCCAGGACAGCGAATGGGTCGAGGTGGAGTTCTTCCATCCGAACCCATCCGGCGACGATTGGGTTGGGTCTTCTCTCCCGCCAATTTCAGGTTAACCACACTATACGACGTTTAGGCCATGCATTATTATCTCCCACGTTTATATGTAGACGGTAGATCGACTGCTGTATGAACTCTGTAAACTCAGACATTTTTCTTGATTTCTTCTGTCAATGCACCCACACAAAAGACTCCGTTGTCAAAATCATTTTCAGTTCAGTTGTGCGACTTGGAATGGAAAAAAAAACATTGGGTTTGATGTTTTTCTGTGTTTCTTGTCTGTGATGTTTCAGTGCAGCAATCTGTGAGCCTGAGAATAAGAGGGAATACCCTCCGGTGCTATGCACAGCGCCTATCAAGGTTGGAAGATTCTATTCCTGTTTCATTCAGTTGGGATTTAGTTTGCCAGTTTTGAAGCTTAACTTTTTCATTTTCTTTTCTTGCAGTACCAATTTGCAAAATTCAAGAATGATGGGTATAGTAAGTCCGGAAAGGGCTACCTGAAGCTCCAACTGATCAACCAGAGGGAAGATTACTCGTTTGCACTTTTTTCTGGGGTCTCCTCAAGGTAAAAAAAAAATCACCCTAGTTTCTGAACTTCTGTGTATAACAACAACTCCATTGCTATTCTGATTAGACGTTTCCTGATATTTCTGAAGTCTGAACCTTTTTAAACATTTTGGTCACAGCCGAAGCTGATTGCCGTCTCAAACAAGGTGGCATTCGCGAATCCAAAGGCTCCCGTCTACCCACGTTTGGCACAAGGGAAGTCTTGGAATGAAGTAAGCTTGCCTACCAATCTGCAACTGAGACTGAATTAGCATGTGCAACTTCTCAGACCAAATGTGTACCATCTTTTTTTTAAGAACCTACATTGTAAATATCTTCAGAAATCTTAAAAAGTGACTGAATTATAGATGACAGTGACTTGGACAAGTGGATACGGTATCAAAGAAGCAGTTCCTTTTGTTGAATGGGGTGAAAAGGGGGGACGCCGGTTTCTTTCTCCAGCTGGAACATTGACATTTGACCGGAACAGCATGTGTGGTATGTCTTATGCCACTTGTTCCCTGTTTTTCTCTAAGATGAACATAAGCTTGTTAAAATTGAGATTCTTAGAACGTCGATAGAGACGATGGTCTGCTCATGTTGTGCCACAGGCACCATTTGGTGTCCTCTGAATCTCCTCAGCAAAGTATGCAGTTCAAATATGCAAATGCAGGTGCACCAGCGCGTACTGTTGGTTGGCGCCATCCTGGTTACATTCATACTAGTTACCTAAAGGATCTGTGACCAGACTCAGTGTATGTGATCTTGTTTTCCTGTGTGACCCCTTCTGACATTAGGATCCATCCAGTCACTCAGCAAACATGCTTGCTGCAACATTGCAGGTACACCTACAGGCTTGGCCATAGGTTACCGAATAATACCCGCACATGGAGCAAGTCATACAGCTTTAAAGCATCGCCTTACCCTGGACAAGACTCTTTGCAACAGGTTGTCATATTTGGGGACATGGGGAAGGTAGATATATTCTTCCATATCTATCTGAGTTTGATTCATATAGAGGCATTATGCAAGTGCAATGATTCTTTCTGACAACTTTCTTCAGGCAGAGGCAGATGGTTCCAATGAGTACAATAACTTCCAGCCAGGCTCACTAAACACTACAAACCAGATCATCAGAGACCTGGAAAACATCGACATGGTGGTCCACATTGGGGACATTTGCTACGCAAATGGATATTTGTCACAGTGGGATCAGTTCACTGCACAGATTGAACCGATTGCTTCAACTGTGCCATACATGATTGGCAGGTCTGTTCAGTATGAAGTTTCAAAACTTCAATTTTTCATTGCCATGACTTTTAATTATCTAAAAAAAATCTCATTTTCGCAGCGGTAATCATGAGAGAGACTGGCCTGGAACTGGTTCTTTCTATGGAAATCTCGACTCTGGTGGAGAATTTCGGTGTTCCTGCACAAACTGTGTTCTACACTCCTGCTGAGAACCGTGCAAAATTTTGGTAATCGTGGTAGCTAAATAAGGGCATACCGATTCCTTTATATATCATTCTGAAATTTACTTGTCTTTGGAAAAACAATTAGTGACACAACATCTATCCTTCTTTAGGTACGCAACCGACTATGGCATGTTCAGGTTTTGATTTGCTCACACAGAAGAAGATTGGAGGCCAGGCACAGAGCAGTACAAGTTCATTGAGCACTGCTTATCATCTGTTGACAGGCAGAAGCAGCCATGGCTCATCTTCCTTGCACACCGTGTTCTCGGGTACTCATCCAACTCTTACTATGGATTTGAAGGCACGTTTGAGGAACCAATGGGGCGAGAAGCACTGCAAGACCTCTGGCAGAAGTACAAGGTCGATCTTGCCTTCTACGGTCATGTCCACAACTATGAAAGGACATGTCCAGTATACCAGGTGTGTCTCTAATCAGCATTTGCATCAGATCAAAACCTGCAATATTGTAGATAGAAAAGTAAAGCTCCTCTATTCACTGTAGAAAAAATCTGATATGTACTACTCCCTCCGATCCATATTAATGGACATATCTTTGTCTAGATACGAATGCATCTAGTCTAAATACTGAACTAGATGCATTCGTATCTAGACAAAGATATGTCCATTAATATGGATCGGAGGGAGTATTAATATATTGTCGGTAATGCTACAGTACAAATTGTAGTTTCCACACTAAGGCTTACATTCCTATTACAATCTTACAAGCGATTGCAATCTGTGTTTTGTTGCAGAGTCAATGTGTTGTTAACGCGGCGAATCACTATAGCGGCCCATTTCAGGCAACGACACATGTGGTTGTCGGTGGCGCTGGTGCAAGCCTTTTAGACTTCACCAGTTCAAAGATCCAATGGAGTCACTTCAGGGACTTCGACCACGGGTTTGCCAAGCTAACGGCCTTCAATCACTCATCCTTGTTGTTTGAGTACAAGAAGAGCCGTGACGGCAATGTGTATGACCACTTCACGATCTCGCGTGACTACCGAGATGTCCTTGCTTGCTCCATCGACAACTGCCCAAGGACTTCACTGGCTTCCTGAACGCCCAATACTTAAGAGGGGGGAGTCCATCGATGGGGTGCTCTTAGAGAAAGAAGTAGTTACTGTACATAATATTTTGGTTGCATCAATAAATTGTTTCGCTCCATCGACAATTATACAAGGACCATGCTGAATTCTAAATGATCTTTTAAAGCAAAGTCCTGATTCATTTTTGTTCTTACTTGCTGCTGGATATACTGAGCATTTAAGCATGTCAGCCAGAGAAAATGGTGGCAAAGCCCCCCACCGAAGAAACTCCAGAAGCGAAAAAAGGAGAAAACTCAGGATAGATTTCTACGAGGTTAATAGTACACTGAAATATTTCTCTGAGAAAATAACGAATAGCAATGTTTGCATGTAAGTCTTTCTGAAAACCTGCTATTGTCACATTTCTTGTCTACTTACAGCTGTGTGGTGTAAACACTACATTCTCTGTGGACCAAAAGAAAAGGCAAACCCAATCTTGTCGTGTGAGGACAAGGGAAATTCCAGCTAGAAAAAGGTCCAAAAGAGTTAAACCTAGGAGAAAAGGGACAGACCAGATGTCATTTTCAAAGGATACTTTCCCAAGCAAAATGCCATGGGAAATTGGTTCATCACCAATCAACATCCTATGTGAGACTTTCGCCACCATTCATATATTCTTCAGTTCTCTGCATGTCTGAGTTATCTTCTCGCTTTTCCAAAAATGTACACACACCAGTTGCCCATATTATTACAGAGTTCTAACCCCTCGAGCTCTCGACACCTGTCCACACGAGTTTAGTCAGTCTTTCAAAACCACAGATGTTCACTCAAGTATTGAAAAATCCAGCACCATGCTGTCCACACAACCTGGAGGTTATTGGAAAATTACTAGGTATGTGTGGACAGGTGGTCCTCATGAGTAGTAAAAATATGATCCATGCATAATAAAGCTGGGTACTTCCACACCATGATAAGATTATTAATAGCCATCAAGGTGCAAGGTGCAGATGACCAGATCCTAATTGAGCTTTCAGCAAATGTGGGCCTGCTTCTGTGAGGGGATCCAGGAGTTTAAATCACAGATCAAGACAGATTAGACGGCTGAGGTTTGATGCAGAGTTGGAGACGATCTTCTACTCTAGGTATGGTGTAAAGGCCAAGCATCCTCTTGCCTGTGCCCCAGATAACAAGTCTAATTCTTGGACACTGTACACGGGGGAACAGTTTATTACAAGGAAGGGACAAAAAAGGCCATTTCGGGTTAACCTCTTCTATACTCCCTCATGTCAGGTTTACAAGGCCCCACACATATGCCGAGATTTATACTACATGTATGAGATACGTGTCATACAAAAATACCATCAAAAGGTACTTTCAAATACTCGGAACTGCTAATATATTTTTCTGGCCTATAGCTAATATTTTGTTGACCAAAACTAAAGTTAGAATCAAAATACAGGCAAGTCTTCTAAACCCGAAAGGAGGGAGTACTTATAATGGTGTAAAACATTTATACGGATGAAACAAAAAGTGATCTTGTCAGGTACTCATATGAAAAAAATTAGGTAATAGTTGATGGAAATGGATAATACTTACTCGTGATGAACAAGTTATTTGAAGGTCATTCAAGGAGTAACATTTCATAGGACTACACATTTTTTGCAAAGCGACACCTTGTAGTACGTAATTATTTTGCAATGGACACTGAAACCTATGAAATGTACATTTTTTAGATGTAAGTGTAGTTTCATAAAATTGTTGTTTGCATGAAACATAGAGTATAATTTTGACCCACAAAACGCATACGCACACTACCTTAAACATGTACTTACACAATGTGCAAAGAAGATTAGAGTGTCAGTACTACCGAAGTCACAACCGGCCTCGTTATTATCGACGGGAATTGAATGGACAATGTGTTAAGACACACATGACGTCAAACCTATGCTTTGACCCTAAGTACACTAGGAGTACATCGCATCCACTAACCGCTCAAGCTACGCTTGGTTTTAGTAATATAGCATTTTGATAGGCTTAACATAAAAGTGTAGTTTTGAAATATTTACTCCTATTCTCTCGAACAAATATTTCAGGACAACAATTTGAACTGAAAGATGAACGATATACTCCTACATGATACCAGCTGGAGCCAATTCCTACATGCGTCACTAATGCCCAGGGAAGCAAATTAGCAAGCAGTTAATGACAACGTTAATTCAGAATACTGACCTTTTAGTGTTGACACAATGAGTAATGAAGAAGATTTTGACCCTTTCAAAAAACCATTTTAAAGTTGCACAATGAACAATTGATTTACAATTACTTCCCTAAGATCATGTCCTATAAGTTAATATTTTTGTCGAATAAAGAAAACATTATTACCGCATGATAATTTCTGCGAAACTATGTCTTATATTTTTTTTACATAAGTCCTATAAGTTAAGATTTTTGTGGAAATCTCTACTATATAATATAGCTAGAGATGGTGATGGTATGGTACGTTTTTTAAAGTTCCAATTTTACCCCTCATTGCTAGGCTGATCTACAAAATAATTACGCCTGTTGCCACCGCCAAGTTAAGCATACCTGTTCGGCGAAAAAAGAAAATCCCCAATCCAAACATCCTACCTCGTTCTCTGCAAGCAGCCTACCTGTCCCCGACGGTGGTCGCCGGAGCTGGCCGCTGGGCGCACGGGGAGGATGGGCAAGGCGGAAACGGAAACGGGAAGAAGGCGGCGGACCGCGGCAAGGGAAGGTGAAGCCGGCGGCGGGGGCGCCTCCTGCGCGTCGCCGGCGAGCTCAACTCGGTCGGCCATGGCGGTTCCGCAACGAAGATGAGGTGGCCCCCGCGCCCGCGCTCCGCCTCAGCGCTCCCGCTCGCCCTCCTCCGAAGCGGGTGGTCGGCGTCCACGAGTAGGAATGCAGGCAATGCATCTGGGCCGAGAAGAGGATCACAGAAGAAGATCGACCGTGGTACTCCAGGCAGTAATGCTAGAGGAGACCGTAACGCGGCTGCATTTGCCTCTAGGGCACTGATTCGCGGCCACCAAATCTTGCACGTGGAAGAAGCCGCCGGCAAGAGGTGCTGCAGTCCACGCGGTGCTAAAACCTGGAACCAGACGCAAGGCGTCTGATGTTCATGCCACCGTTTTTGCAGTCACATCTTTACATATTTGGGAGGCTAATTTTTTTGTACGAATATGGGGAAAAGATGATGCATCCATGCCATGTTGCGGAGCAAATTAGGCGTGAGCCCTTGCAACCTGTCCCTAAATAGACTCCACCGCCCGACGATTGGCTATGCTTAACTTGGGCTCTTTCTTGGAGGTGGCACCTAGCAGTTGCTCTTTTGACAGAGTTGGCTATTCAAACTATGGCAATCCGGCATCCACTCTCATGAGCTTCTCTACTGGATAGGATGAATGCATGAGCGTTCGTGAGATCAAGCAATTAGCTTCGTCAGTTGTTTTTACCTCCATCCCTTTTATTCATGCCAAAGTCTGTGATGCATGACATCGACATTTTGTGGGTCGGTGAGATGCCGGAGCTGTTTCTAAAAAGAATAGTAATAGAAGTGGTGAAGATATTATTAAAATCTATTCTCCAGCCTCGAGCGTGCGAACATCTTCTTAGTTGAGCGCATCAATAATTACAATTAGCCCGTAGCAACGCATGGAAATATGATTTTAGAAATATTATATATGCTACCTCTCATTTATGCATGAAAATTTACATGTACATTTTTTTCCATTGGATATATGTTTTGCTGACATTGAATATTAAACACTACAAAGTCAGGGTGGGTAATTACAAAGTAGAGTTTGCTAGCCTCTAGCAACGTACGGGCATTTCAACTAGTATATGT
This sequence comes from Poa pratensis, assembly GCA_947311845.1. NCBI lineage: Eukaryota > Viridiplantae > Streptophyta > Magnoliopsida > Poales > Poaceae > Poa > Poa pratensis. The sequence goes on from CAMZMU010000041.1 coordinate 13,552,349, forward strand.
ATTCATCACTTCATCCATCTACCGCAAAGAATTCGCCGCTCGACGTCACTGACATGTGGATCCTGATGATAGTCCTTAGATTAAGAAATAGTTTGGCATGGTCGATAAATTCAAGAACCGAAAAGTATCAAATCCTAAACTTAAAACGCCGTAATCAAATGAAAAATGATTTTCTGATGACAGTAAAATAAGAAACTGTCGTATTCGTCGTGACGATTCCACATAATCCTTGGGGTGAGCTGTGGCGAGCTGTGAGCCGAGCTGTAAAAGTAATAAAAACCGGTGCAATTTGAGCCAAAATAAAACAAAGAAATTTTCCATTTCAGAGTAGTCTCGTCTCCCGTGTGGCTTCTTGGGATGTTCTTGTTGCCTCTTTCGGACCAACCCAAACCCAAACCCCAAATCCCCCATCCCAAATCCCAAATGCTTCCTGTCCAGTGACGACGCGCTCTCTCTCCGGACCTCCCCCCTAGCTTCCCTGCCTGCCGCGGCATTGCCGCTCTGCTACGCCGGGCGCCGGCAACCGCCGCCGCCGCCGCCTTATCCTCCCCCGTTTCTTGGTGGCGAGAAAAGCTTCCGGCCCCGACGATTTTTGGCCTCCTGGAGATCTTATAGGGGAGGGAAGGCCGGGTCTTGGGGCCTGCCGCCAGGCGAATCCAGGTAATCCTGTGTTTTATTCGTGGGATAGAGAAATTTGAACCAAGATTTGGTTCTTGTTGCGCGCACGACCTTGCAGCTGTTTGATTCCGGGTGAACGGTTTGGGATTTGATTCGGTGGGTGGGCGCTTGCTCCTGATGCGTCAACTTATCCATGGAATGTTTGCCTTTGCTTAAAGATTGCGATGAAGGAATTGGGGATTGCATTAGTGCTCAGTGTTTACTCGTCGTTTGTTTCCGATATTCATGTTCATGTGCTAATCCTGCTGTCCATCATGTAGATGAGGAGGTGCCCTGCTTTCGCTGAAGAACTAGTGCCGGGTTGCAGGATCTCCGATGGATAAGCAAAAGAAACACAAGAATGCAGAGATGGGGAACAACGTGTTTCACAGAATAGTTCTGAACCAGATTGGTGGGAACATCGGTTTTGAGGAGGAGGAGGAGGAGAACGTGCCTTGCAACACGCCGAGGCACTCCGATCGTTCGCGGTTTGGTGCTTCGTCTGGCAAATTTGCTGCGTCCACCAGTGGAAGTATCGGCGCTGAATCGGTCAGCCCGGGCGAGTATGTCAGAGATCCTGGATCTATATTGAGCTTGCAACCTTGGATTTTTAAGAGAAGCAGCGCGCAGAACAACGAGGAAATGGTGCTTCCAAGTGGCAGAGGCAAGAATCTGGTGGATGGCTTTCGAATGGTTCAGCTATTGAGGTCTCTGCAAGAAGCCCTGGTTTTGGCTCTGGGCCTGGAAGAGGTCGAGGTGCTCTTAGGAGCAGACGGCCCCAGAGGCATTTTATTAAGCCACTTGTCGCAATGGAGGACTCTTACATTCCCCAACTTTACGACGAGAACTTTGAGTTTGAAGAGTATACATTTGCTCCAGTTCCATCCCCAGCTTCTGCTAGGCCATTCATTGTGACAGATGGGAGAAGAATCATTAGTAAATCACGCCATGGAACAGTACCCGTACCCTTTGACATAGGGTTTGACAAGGACTGTCGAAATGGCTCAAAAGTGCCAGAAAGTATCATCGGGATTGCTCCTCTACCCGAGCTGAACGAATCCAGAATGGATAGAAGGGTATCTCAAGATGCAAGTTTGAGTTTGCCTAGTAGCTCCCAAAGAGGTAATAAACCATCACAATTAGCAGCTAATTTCAGCATCATACTACAACTCATGCAGTATAATTTAAGCAGGTTCCACATGTTTTCTCTACCACCTCGATGCTATTCACTGAAATAAAGCAAGTCGACAATCATGCATGTTGGACATGCCTACTGAATTCGTCATTTGCAATGTTGAAATAAAACTTGCTTTTTCAAATGAAACCATGATTTTTATAGTTTTGGCATGGTTAGTTGCATAGATAAATATGGTTATCTGATCATCCAGCTCCCTGACCTGTTTTTCCTTGTTCTGTCACATGCATATGTTTCTCCAAATACATCCGAACTGTAGTTCTTAGGCCTCATTTCAGGACAAAATGTGCTAGAATAAGAAATGGTACTTTTGTCCTTATAAGCAGTTTGTGTGCCTCTTTCGCTGATCTCCTGCTAATGGTTGGAAATGTTGTAACACCTATTAAGTAAGCTCTATTGGATGCTAACATTTCGCTACATATGAGCATGATATGCTTCATATTCAATTGTTGCTTTGGATTTTCTCCCCATTTGAAGCATTTAAATCTTAAATAAAGACATTTGATCTGCAGGTTTAATTGAACCATTGCTTATGTTCTCGAGTGGGGTTGGTATTGGTATTATATCAGCTTCTCTATCAAGCAAAAAGGATGTTGATTTATTGAAGGGCACACTGAAGCGAATGGAGCACTTGGTTCAAGATTTGCAAGATGAGCTGGACATGAAAGAGGGGTTAACCGTGAAGGAATTGCCTAATGAAATGTCCGGTGAACATAATGGTAAATCAAAAGCTGTCAAAATAAAAATATCTTTTACATACTCGTACTAAAAGCGTGTGCTATTTTTTCCCTGCTGATAATAGATGACAATATGAAAGCTCAAACTGCTGATTCAGAGCCGATGAGCAAAATTGAAGCTGAACTTGAAGCCGAGCTTGCGAGATTAGAATTAAATATCACTTCAAGCCACTTGGAAGAACAACCGTTTGACTTCAGTGAGGTAACAATCTCGTACGAAAATGTTATGTGTGCCATCTTAATTAGACCACAGTCTACAAGCCCACTAAATAGAATTCCACATTTCTAGATCGACCAGGACGTTGGAGATATTATTCAGGGGGAACTGAAGATCGACATGATTCGTCGTGACATCGCTGATTACAGCAGTGAGAGTGACCATGGCAGGGACAGCAGACAAAGTTCCCCAGATTGCACACGTGATGCCAACTATCCTGTCTCACCTAGGGATCTCAGTATACGTCTCCACAAGGTGATCCAGCGTAGGCTTGAAGACCGAATCAAGGAGCTTGAGATAGCACTTGCCCAAAGCCAGAAGCAGGCGCAAATTCAGATAATGGCGAGAGAGCGGGTCTTCTCTGAACAAACCTGCTCAAACAGTGATTCAGGTTCCTCTTCGAACCAGGATAGTCCATTGTTTATACAAGAAACTAGCTCCTCGGCAGAACCATTATGTCTAAATTTAGCTGGAGATGCACTAGAAGCATACGATGAAGCCTATGAAGAATTCATGAAAATTGCTGATTCCCCCTGCACCACAAGTACTAACGGGAAGCCTCGGGTAATGAAGATTACTCAGTGGAGCATAACTTGATCTGGGGCTTCGAAGATGACAGCGCTACGGAGCTTAAAAACATGTCCACTTGGGAGCGGGATGCGAAGAGCGGGGAGCCTAACAGAGCTCAAGAGAGGGTTGGAGATGATGAAGACAAGTCCGACGACGGTGATGACGATGATAGTAAGATGCTCATCCAACAGATTGTAGAGAGAACTAAGCAAGGCTCACCTGTACTGATAAATGCTCAAAGAATGTTGTTTACTGTGGATGATTAGGTTGCTGGACTATACTGAATACATTGAAATTTTGGGTAGCATGTAGTGTGGATTGATTGCTCGAGAAAAAGGGAAAGCAAAGTATTAATTTGTTAACATCTCCTTGTGATGCCTCTTTTGACATGTGATCGTTTATAGATTGTATCTTGTTTATCCCCAGTGGTGGTCAGCATAGGGGTCTTGTGGCAAAATTGTCATTATACTTGGAAAGAGTGAAACTGAAAGGTATCAGGGATGACACCGGGCTAGAAACTATTGTGCACATCCAAAAATATAATTCTCTTTGCGGCCTATTTGAAGCTTTCAGAAGTTCCATTGCACAATTTTGAAAAGGCAAGTGTGAACTATGGAGGAGAATTTCAGGCCAACGTTTGGCGATGCATGTGTTGCTTGAAAATAGTGCCCAGCTACATAATGTTTCATATTTACTCTACAGTTGTTGTAATCATCATTGTGGCACGCGTGTTAATATGTTTATAAGAATTACCATAAAAAGTTTGGATGACGATCCGAGAAGTCAGTCCATAATTGGGACGATTTTAACCATAGATTTCATTCTTTCCCAAGCTTAATCAACATGTTCATTATCAAATTGTTAAAAGTTCATCCTTAGTTGTATAATTTTTAGAGATGTATAAACTTCCCAATAAAAGCATCTTTGCACTCAGTTCAAAAATCAATACTATTTCTAAGCGAAGACAATAACCATTCTTTATTCTTTATCATGTCCTCTCAAACAAAAAATAAAAAGTTTCAGTTTAATGATGTCTGCCTCTACTTCTTTAAACATAACTCAACAAACTTATTTAAATGAGAAGCATCGTTATCAATACCAGTACCAGAAAATTGCTCTTTCAAAACAACATTTTGTAAAGCAGGTTTTATTTCTTAGAACTTTGCTTTGATAACTGGAGGAGGAACGGGTGTACATATCAAATCATTATTGTTGGTACTAGTGACTTAGTACTTAGCTGAACCCATCTTAGGACGATAAAAGCAAGATAAACTAACAAATCAAGAAAAAAATTAAAAGCTAAAATTCTATTTATTTTGTAGTTTTAATTTTGAAGGCAAAAAAGATTAAAAAAATAAACTAAGCAAGACAAAAGAGAATGGTGGCGTGTAACTCCCCTTGCTAGAGCTTCCAACTCCCCGGGCAACGGAGTCAGAAAATTGCTTGACGACGTGAAATACATGTTCGTTGGGAAACACTAAGAGAAAGGTATGAAGTAATTCAGCAGCAAATTTCTCTCGAGAACAAAACCAAGGTTATCAATCCAGGAAGAGCTTCAACACGGTGTCAACCACCCCGTTGCTTAGAAGGTTGAAGTGGACCTTCTAACACAACACAATCAAAGTACTTTGTTCCAATGAAACAGGTTGTCAATCTGGCTGGCTTGCTGATTACAAAGAATTAAACTTATGGTGTGAAGAATAAATGTAATTGCAAAAATAAACAGCGAGCAATTAACAACGTATGGTGTGGAGAATAAATGTATGGTAGAAAAAGTGGAAACTGTGTTTTTATCGGTGTAAAAGAATGGAACGATGACCACAGTTACCAGTGTGGTGTCTCTCCATAAAATAAATAAACATGCATGACGGGTAAACAAATTACAGCTGGGCAATTAAAAAATTGTAAGGCCATGGCAATGCTATTATGACAAGATAAAGTTCACTGTAGTATTTAATTAGACATTAGAACCAGATAAATAGATCACTTGCTAGCCGCATCTATGACTAATAATCCACCCTCGGGATAACATTTGTGTCTCCTGAAAGTATTAAGTCGCAATTAACAAATATTGAAATAAGCAGAGTGTGTAACGTAAACAATGCAAATGACACGTAGACATAGCACCGGTGTTTTCTCCCTAGTGGCAATTGCACGTCCATGAGACTTAGTTGTTTCTATCGTCTCGAGTCTAGGCAACCGGAGACATGAACGCGCCATCGAGGAAGAAGAGGGAGGTGGAAGAAGGCGGAGGCGGGCGGAGGACGCGGAGGTGTGGCGACGGAAGGAAGAAGAAGAGGGTGTGTGGACCCGTGCTTATCGTCGCACAGGTCGACACATAGCGATCCCTTCCCCTTTCCCAAGTCCACCCATCAATCTCATGTTGTGCAAAAAAAAAAAAAAAATCCACCATCGTGTTCCTCCCTCCTCCTGCCTGGCGACCGCCAAGATCCATCCGAGTAATTCCAATCCAAACCTAGCTAGGATGGACGTGTTGTTCGCTGCTAGTGCGGGAATTCCGCTGGCTTCGTTTGATCCGCCCGCCGTCGACGCCGCCGCCGCCGCCGACCCTCCCAAGAGCTGCCTCCTCGATAACAAGCCCTTCTTCGGCGAATCCACCAACGCCACCACCGCCATCTACCGCAACGAGGACCCGGAGGACGGCGACGTGATGTCGATTCAGGTCAGCCTGTTCGTCGCCCGCCCGCCTCGCGTCTCTTACGTCCTCGCCTGGTCCACCGGCACCTATTTCGCCCAGGTGCCCTTCATCCACTGCACCCACCGCGGGCTCATCCTCCTCAACATGGCCGTACACACCAAGCGGAATTCCTTCTCCCAATACTACATCTACCAGCCCGGCGCTCCGTCGCTCCACCTGGTCCCGCAACCGGCCGAAGACAGGTGCTTGGCCGAAGAATCATGTGGGGTCGGCCTCCTGTCGGACGGCGGCGGCGGCGGAGGCTACCACGTCGTCGTCCTAACAACGCAAGGGGGAGGAGACTTGGAGCTCTTCCTCTTCTCCTCCAAGACGGAGAGTTGGACGGTGAAGAAGCCCCTCCTCGTTTCACTGGATCAGGACAGGGCCGCCGACTTTGTGCCGGACAAGGTTATCACCGTCGGCGACAACGGCGTCCTGGCATTCGTCGACATGTGGAACGGCATCCTCATCGGCGACGTCCTCCAAGGCGATGACAGGCCCGAGTTCCACCATATCCTGCTGCCATTCGGCGATCCCAGCCGACCATGGATGGAGAGCTACAGGTTAATGCCCCGCGATGTTTGCATCGACATCATGCCCGCCGGCAACATCCGCATCAGGTTGGCTGACGTGGTTTGCCGTACCGACTTGTCTGCTTGGGTTGCTACCACGTGGATCACTACCACTGCAGCTACTAGTCCCTGGCACCAAGTAGACCAGTGGCGCATGGACTGCTTGCTCCAGGATCCGCAACTTTCGGTGGGTGAGGATGTCAACACCAATGGCCTGCTGCCGCCTCCTGGTGAGGAGGATCCCAACCCACCTGATTTGGGGTGCCTCTTCGTCGACAGGCCAATATTGAGCTTAGACCCAGACAGCATTGTCTGCTTCTTGGCCAAGCGCCACTACCGAGACAGACAAGTGTTTGAGATTGCTGTCAACATGGTGGCGAAGAAGCTGGAAGTAGTTCTTCCTCTTCAGACTGGAAGAATCACAAGACTCTTCTACAGCACTATCTCCAGCCATCTCAATATGACCGCCGCCGCCGCAGATACTTCAGGTAATGGATATGCGTCTCAATATGCTTGCTTCAGACAATGGATACATATTTTTGCCCTTGATTTGGTGTCTTGTAAACTGAACTAATTAGCAACAAACCAAGTACGTACTATTTTTCCGAAGCCCGTGGATGTGATCGAGTTGTGAAGTTTTTATTTTTATTTTTAAAAACGTTTACTTCTGAATTTAGCTATCGATTGTTTTGTTATTGTTGTTCTGTAAATGGAATTGTTGATTGATAGATTGGATACATATCCACTGGTGCAGGTGCAAAGGGAGACCAGAAACGGCTAGCAATGCATCTACAGCTATATCCTCAAAAGAGGCATCAGCAGCAGCTATCCATGGAGTCGTCCGTTGCTGGTGGACAGCGGCAAGACCTCGTGGGAGCTCATGACGGGGATGATATGGAGGGTCTGGAACACTCCAAAAGCGATTTCTGATTTAGTATTGCACCTAGTTTCTGGCAACATTGTTATTATACTTTTTTGCAACTGTCCTTCCCTTGTTGAACACATGAGAAGATGCCTTTTTTGCAACTCAAGTGCTCGATCAGCGTGGAAAAGTTAAAATGCTTAGCTTGTTTGTTTTCCCTCCAATATCGTAGAGCTGTCAAAGAGATCGAACAAATTGCCATGAAATTTTGCACATCCGAGGAGGGCATAATTAGCATCCTCTAATATATACAATGTTGGTCCCAAGCAAGTTTATGAAAGCATGGAAGAGCTGTTTGATGGTCACTTAGATTTGGTTGAATGTGGTTATGTTCATGAGTGACAATGACTCATTCTAGAAGTGTGAGCTTGCCATTTGTTATGCGGGTATATGAACTGAGTGTGATTATGTTCAGTACAGTAGCTGAAAGATCATGTTCACCTTTTGTTCCAGATGGTGGCTAGCATCTCTGTATCGGTTGCAGTGAATATTCCATGGAATGCCCCCATGTTGGATGTTAAATTTAAGTTTTCTGAGAGAACGTTATATAAGAACTTCACTGTTTTCTTGTCGGAAAAAAAATACATCAGTGGATAATGCTCAGGGTTTCGCGTTGGGTGCCAGTTGATGGTTCAGAACAGGAGTGATGGTTTTTAGCTGTCCTCAGGGCCGCCCCGGGTCCAGAAATTTGGAGGGCCCTTCCCAAGTTAGTGTAACTAGGCTTATTTTGTGTACCAAAAAGAAAAAAGTTAATTACCGTAAGAGGTCATGACTTGTGGGCTTTGATGCTTGACAATTGGGCCCTTGCGCACATGTGGGGCTGTCAACGTAACGATTATATCGATCTCAGGTTAGCTGCACAGGTGGGACTCTCGTACGTAGCTGTAAATCGCATCCGTCTCTGCCGCCGACTCGCCGCCAGGGCTCTTGCGCTCCTACGTAGATCGGTAGCTGTTGTCTGCTTGCGTCGCCGAATCCATCCGTGTCGCCGCCGGCGGCTTCCGTCGTCGCTCCTGTATTCCCGATCGTCCAAGGCGACGCGCCGCAGGCAAAGTTTGTGCTCTTCCGCAAATATGAAATGTCTAAAAGCCCATGTTCCTTCTCCATTATAGTATTATTTTTATCCCTAATTTATATTGCTAATTAGTTGTTGTTTTGTTTGTAGGGCCGCTATGAAGAAGAAGCCTATGTCGGGGAGTGCGAAAAGAAAAAAAGGAGGGAACAAGAAAAGAAATTGATAGACTCACAAAGAGGATCTTTTCACAATTTTTTGAAGAGGAACCCAAAAACTTCAACAAATCCAGACGCATTGGCGTTGGTTCTTGTAGGTGAACCAAGTAATATTAATCTGGAAGACAATGAAGAAATCAACGCGGATGATAATAATGTGAGTGATCATGAGCACACATTTAATTCATCTCCTACCTAATCTGCTAATTTTGATGAGGAACTAGTACCTGTGGATATTTATAATCTGGCAAATTGGGGTAATCTTGATAACAAAGCAAGGGACACATTAGTGGAGAAGGGGCCTATTAGAGTTTAACTAAAAAGGGAAGACATTTTTAATACTACTCCATCATAATGAAATTACGCCTTCATGCGTCCGTGTTTTTTTCCTGTAAGGATTTTCCATGTAAAAATCGGTGTCTCATTTCTCTCGTTGGAATTTTCGCCAACATATATATGTACTTATACTTTGGGGCCCTAAATTTTAGTCTCGCCCCGGGTCTCCGAAATATCAGGACCGGCCCTGGCTGTCCTTCAGTCCTTGGCAAGTGTTACATATTACTATCAGCCCACTGAATGTTCTCCATAAGCTATGCCAGAAGGAACTTATGGCACACATGGCTAAGGTATGGCGCAGCGCTTCTGTTCCCATTTACCAATTGCTGTATCTCATGTCAGCTAGACTGGGAAGAACGACTACATAATCTTGCAACCGGCTACTATCCCTCGTAATGGTGTTGCTCCAAACAAAGCCCCATCATCAACTTTAGAAAGATGCAGTCGCGGGGAATCTGCTGCCTACTAACTGCTTACTTCAATCACTCGTCTATGCTACGACAAAATTTATGAACCGGGATACAAGTAAAACGTCTGGACAGCTGAGACCAGAAGAAAGTCCTTTCCTGGCCTGTTTGTTTTCCTCCATTATCTCACAGATTGCTTAGGTAGCTAGTCTGGATTGGCCAAGAAAAAATGAACATTGCACACAAACTCCCAATGAAGGAGTAATACTATAGCACTCTCCACAATAGCTCCTGAAGGAATGAAGAGCTATATACTATTGGAACCGGGTTACTCCCCGTCATGAAAGAGCCATGTGTACGCATGTGGTTGCAATGCTGGTTCAGTGTACATTTTTATTGCGTGAAGAAGCATGATGTCCCTGTGCAATTTCCTTGATGCTTTAAGATTTTAATTTTTTGCTAACTTTTTAGAAAAAGAGGATAACCTCCTGCTTCTACAACCGTTGATGCACACAACCATGTATTATTCACAATGCAAAATCTAGCAGCCGAAAACATCGACCCGAAAAAGAAAACCCAATCCCTTGTGCCTCGAGACAGTAACTCTACCATGTCTAGAAAGAAATGAAAAGTACAAAAAAAATGAGAGCACCGTTTTGACTTCCGAACTTACATGCTCCTCCCTGTTCTCGAAATTCACAAAGAACGTGAAAACACTTCAAGAAAATCTAAAAATAAGGGGAATCAAACATATAGTGTACTAAGTATGTGCAAGGTTTCATTGTGAATGTTTTTTTTCTCAGTACGAAAAAAATCAAAATCAGTACTCATTTGTGACAACGGACATATTCTAGAATGAGTACTGGTTTTTTTTCACAGAGTACAACACATATTCTAGAATGGCGGACTGTCTGCGCTTGCCACGTCAGTCTGAAAATGGGACCCACCCATCTAATTCGGGCTTAACTGAGCGTCGTGACAGTTAGTGAAGAAGTGGTGGTTGTTTGAAAGTAATTAACTCTGGATTGGTGTTTTTTTAAAACATCTGGAGGTTTTTTGAAACCCTAGGATGAATTGTGATGGTTTTTTGTAATTAACTCTTTGTCTGGTGCCTCGATAACCGAGTACCTACCAGAAGACAAAGACGTCCCGTACCGCCTCGCCTCCTGTCATTGTCGCACCCCCCTTCACGTGCCGGCAGGAAACATGAATTGACTCCTCCACCTAAATCACTGTGTATGTGTATCACTTGCCGGTAATAGGCATGATCGACTTGGCACATCCGTAAGAGTCACTCTAGCATCTTATGAGCATGGTCGAACCATTAGAAAGGTCATCACCATCTTTAGATCTAGTACAAAATTCTTATTTCAGTGCCATGGGATTTTAAACATTTTTGGCTTCATAGAAACATTTGCTTAATTTTGGGGGGCATTGGACATTTGCTACAATAGCATAAAATTCTTAATACCAATGAATCATTTTCACTTCATAGAAACATTTGCGGATTGAGAATAATAGCATAAAAGTCTTATTACAAACGAATCATTTTTACTTCATAGAGCCATTTGCGAGATTGGGGTAAGGAGTGACACGTGTCATCTCCGGGACCCGGGGGATTTTCGCCCAACAGCACTGCCCAAAAACGTGCGTGCTTCCCTGAGGCCGGCTGTGACGGAGGCGGCGAAACTCCGATCGGTCGAGCGAAGAAGATCGAGTTTGTGTGTTTGCTCGTGTTCCGCCGTTCGCCTATATATCGTTATTCCAGCGTTTCTGTTTGGCGTCGCCCAAATATCGTGTCCCAGCCTGATTCGTGCTAGCGTGCCCTCCATCTCCTCATTCGCTGGACGGGACGACAGGACGATGTCTCTTTGCTAGAAATGGTATCACTGACCACTCATCAACGACATTGCTTAATGGTAATCAGATAATAAAGTTATCTATGCATGCTCATTCATCCGTTGAATTGTTTGGATTGATTTATATCACTTTACGAGTTTATGAAACAAGAATAATAATCGTGAATTTTAGAAAAATAGAAAGTGAAAATCTGGTGCATCAGCTCGGTCTCAGAAGGGTGTTCGACAAAAATATGATGTTGGGGCTCACACAGCAGAATTTGATGCGGTATGATCTCGTTCTAATAATTATACAGTTTCAACAAAGATCATCGTTCTATTTTACAATCCGCACAAGGGCCCTAAATTGTTGGATAAGCCCCTGTATTGTAGCAACGAGTGTATGTTTATAGCTGTTTCAGCCCCCATTCGGCAGCTCGAATGAAAGCCATAACATATACCCTAGGAAAAAATATTGCTCTGCTGAAATTCCCAATGGACTGTTCATTCAGGCTTTAATATCTCGCTACACTTCCGTGTAAGACTATCATGTGGAGTTTCAGCATGAATATACGATATGCTCATTATGAACGGCAGTCATGCAGCAGGGACAATGCAGGACTCGGTGGCAGCTCCTCCTCCTAAGGTTGCTGCGGCAAACGAACACGCACAACAGCAATTATTTTTCAGCGTTGAAGCTGCTGCCCACTGATCGCTTGCCACGATCCATACTCCATCCTAAGGAAACATTTGAGTACATATAAATACAAGCCGGAAGTTTGGTTGCAGCGGATGGTAAGAAGTGCTTGCCGGAATTCTTGTTTTCCTCCATTATCTCACAGATTGCTCAAGTAGGTAATTTGGGTTTGCAAGGAAACAACGAACTTACAAACAAATTCCCCATCAAGGAGTAATTCCTTCGCACTATCTACAAATAGTTTCTTGACGAACGGAAGAGCCATATATTATTGGAACCGGGTCAATCCCCATTATGATAGAGTTGTATTTGCATGTGGTTGCAATGTTCGGAAGTTTAGTGCACATTTTTATTGCATGAGTATCATGAGGAGCATGATGTCCATGTGACCATGTGCAGTTACCTTGATGCTTTTAAGATTTGTATATGTTCTGCCATATGCATATGTTCTAACCTGTCTTAGATCATGTCAATCTTTCCTTTATCATGTGTTTTTTTCATTGTTTCCGGACAAACATGGATAATCCAACTGAAAAATTGTTACGAGAAATGTATATTGAACGTTTGCTTCAGCTCCCATACTATTGATGTTAAATACGTTTTTTTTTTTGCTACGAGTTAAACAGAAACATGATGATTTTCTTCTCTGCAAAATAAAGCACAGCAGCGAATAGTTAAATTCTTCTAAGTTTTGACGGCACAATATGGTTCAGAAGAGAAAAATGCTTTTTGAAAAACTCCTTTGTGATGCCTAATTGACAATTGTTTGTTCTTATTAGCTCATCGAAAGTTTTTCATAAGCTAGAAAGTTATGATCATGTATATATATAGTATCTACTCCACTAGGAGGAACATATCAGAAATCTACATTGGCACTGGGTGCATAAGCTCCTGTTATAGTATTCAAAATTAAAATATATAAAACATTTCGAAAAAAATCTGAAAACAATGGGTCACAAACATACTCAAGTTTTTACCATTCATGCAAAATTTAGGAAGGAACTGGCACTTTATGTGGTCTGTTCAAAAAAGACAAATATGTGTCTGAAATGAGATTTAAAAATACATTTTTAAAGCACAATTTTTTTCTTTTTGCATGGATCGCAGAAAATGTTATTTCTTTCCGAAATTTTGCACGAATGTTGAACACTTGGATATCTCTGTGCCCAATTGTTTTCAGATATTTTTGAAGTGTTTTCATATTTTAAATGTTTTGAAAAAAATATCAGGAAGCACCCGGGAGACAAAACGCCTGAACACATATTGTGCACTTCAGTACGCACTCTCTTTTAAATAATAATGCCCTTTATCAAAAAAGAAGAACCAGCTTGCCGATATTCTTAAGTCTCTCGGGAAACATAAGTACATCGAGATGAGGAAGAAAATTGGAGTGCAAGAATCGAAGCTAACAAACCAGATTAAGGAGGTGAATATAGAAATTAACCTGGTTATCCCAACTCACGTAGTTGTAGAATTAGGAAACGGTACGAGTTCTAGTAGAACTAGGATTCCTACTTTTAGTCTAATAGTTAGTCGTCGGTCGTGTATTTAAGCACCGGCCGGGTGGCTTGTAAACACAACGAAAATCACCAAAGAAATAGAGAGAGAGCAAGTCAGGCTCGAGACGGGCCTGTAGCAATCTCAAATCTTTTCCGATATGCGTGTGTTTCGTTCTGTCGCTCAAGTTCGTAAGACGTCGGAAAGTTTCGATCGTGTCTGATCGTTTCGAGCTAGCTAGCTGACTACGGATCCACAAGGCAACGATCTAGAGGCTAGAAAACAACATATATATAACTAAAAAGAATTATATCCAGTAGTGGGAATAAGTGATTCGCCGCTTTCCTGCTTTCCTCCATTATCTCACGGATTGCTCAGGTCGGCAAGTAAATAATGAACTTGCACGAATTTCACATCTAGGACTATCCTTAGCACTCTCTACAAATAGCTTCTAAATGAGTCAAGGAACTATATATATTTTTGGAACCAGGTTTCCCCATTATGAAACTGAATGAAAGAGCAACATATGCATGTGGTTCCAATGTTTGGAAGTTCAGTGCTCATTTTTACTGCGTGCGTATGTTCAGAAGCATGATCTCCATGTGCAATTACCTTCATGCGTTATGATTTCTCTATTCTGCCATTGCAAAATGTGAATGTTCTTATGTGCCTAAAATCATGCCAACCGTGCTTTTTTTCCCGAAAGGTCCAGCAATTGCTAGCTCTCGTGTATATTAGCAGGGGTGCCAACCGTGCTTTCATCATGTGTTTTTCATTGCCATTGTTTTTGGACAAACAACATGTAAATGGACTGGAACTTTGCTGACAACAAATGTATGATGAGAACTTGCTTCAGATCGCACATGATTTATGTTAAATATGTTTTCTTTTTCAGGATATTACATAGAAGCTTAATGATTGCGTGCATATTTATGCAGAGCCCAGGTTGTGTAATGGTTAAACCTTTTAAATGGTAAAGCCCTTTATGGAAGGAAAAAAGGACCAGCTTCCGACATCCTTACCAAGTCTCTAGGGAAACTGAAGTTCATTGAGATGAGGAAGAAAGTCGGAATGCAAGAATTGAAACTAACAAACCAGATTAAGGAGGTGAATGTAGATATTAACCTGGTTTTCCCAGCTCACATAGTTGTAGAATTAGGAAACGGAACGAGTTCTAGTAGAACTAGGATTCCTACTTTTACTCTAATAGTCTAGTCATCGGTCGTGTATTTAAGCACCGGTCGGGTGGCTTGTAAACACAACAAAAATCACCAATGAAATAGAGAGAGCAACTGAGCAAATCAGGCTCGAGACGGACCTTTAGCAATCCCAAATCTTTTCCGATCTGTGTGTGTTTTGTACTTTTGTTCCGTCGCTCAAGTTCGTAAGACGCAGGAAAGTTCCGATCGTGTCTGATCGTTTCGAGCTAGCTAGCTGCCAACGGATCCACAAGGCAACGATCTAGAGGCTAGAAACCAACATATAAGAGTATTTTTTTCTCTCTCTCTCCACTAGTTGGAAGACGTGATTGTCCGCTTTATTGGTTTCCTCCATTATCCCACGGATTGCTCAGGTCGGCAAGTAAATAATGAGCTTGCAGGAAAATTTCACATCTAGGACTATCCTTAGCACTCTCTACAAATAGCTTCCAAAGGAGTGGAGGAACTATATATAGTTTTGGAACCAACCAGGTTTCCCCATTATGAAAGAGCTACATATGCATGTGGTTCCAATGTTCCGAGTTCAGTGCTCATTTTTATTTCGTGCATATGTTCAGAAGCATTATCTCCGTGTGCAATTGCCTTCATGCGTTATGATTTCTCTATTCTGCCATTGCAAAATGTGAATGTTCTTATGTGCCTAAAATCATGCCAATCGTGCTTTCATCGTGTGTTTTTATGCCATTGTTTCCAGACAAACAACATGTAAATGGACTGGGACTTTGCCGCAACAAATGTATAATGAGAAATTGCTTCAGATCGCACATGATTTATGTTATATATGTTTTATTTTTGAGGATGGTATATAGAAACTTAATGATTTCCTCTCTGAAAAATAAAGCGCAACAATAAATTGCATACGACGCCAAGTTCGGAAGAGAAGCCCAGAAGCATGCTACTTTAGGAGTGGAGATTTTGGCTCCCGACCTCCGGTGCCCCTGCTATTTAAAACAATATAAATTGATACGAGTTTAAAAATTATTAAAAAATACGGACAAACATGGAAAAAACATTTCAAATACTTTCCTGAAATATACAAAAATGATAAAATAGTGAATCTGAGTACACATATTTTCATATCTCTAAATTGTATCAGATTGTTTTTCATTTTGTGTAGCCCATAATACAAAGCATTTGAAATTGTTATTTTGCAAATTTGTAAAATAAACCATTTGCTACATTTGAAAAAAATTGACGGGTAATCTTTTTTTTTGAAATATTTTAAGACGGCGAGAGCACGGAAATACAGAATCAAATACACTTTCCGCTGCTTTAGCACCTTTGTGTTGCTTTCTTGCGAAGTAGAAGTTATTTTTAGATCACTGAATGTTTTCCATATGATGAAAAGCTATTGTGATTTACACATTATCTACTTGGAACGTACACCAGCACCTGCTCTCTTTGCATTTCAGTTGGGTTCAAATTTTCATTCATCAGGTTTTAGTTTTAGTAATGCTTTGAGTTCTGTTACTCGCAAGATCTTCTAACAATGAGTTTAAATGATATATTTTTTTCCCTTCAGAACAGGAAAAAATTCTTACATTCACCGGCGTAGCCCTTGGTAGGGTGGGCGCTTTACCTCAACTTCTGACAAAGCACATGAAGGAGCTCCCTAGAAATTGGAAGCTGTGGTTGCTTGGCAGTGGATTGCTGTGTTGGACAAAACAACATGGTTAACAAGACCGAATATTTTTATTGGATATCTAGTCCTAGGAGGAACCTATTGCACACAGCAACACACATATACTCTAGTTGCATATCTATTTAAACAGTGTTTCTGTTCATCAGATATACACTTTTAACAAATGTTCGTCAACCTCTTCACTCATGTGTTACACCGGATCTTCCACGTGAGTTTATAAGATACTTCTTTTCCTATAGAACACACAACAACGTTTTACATCGGGTCTAGAATGACACGCATGAGACAGCACAAACAGTTTTCATTTTAGAATAACTTATCTGTTTAATTTTCTTGCATCGGCTAAACTGATAATAGCATGGCTAAATATAATAAGTTGTCTATGCGTTCGTGCAACGAGTGTATGCTGATACTTGCTTCAGCTCCCATGAGCCAGCTCGTATGAACCATAACATATATACCCTAGAAGAAAATCTTAACCTGCAGAAATCTCAAGTAAATAGTTCATTCAGACCTTAATATCTCGCTACACTTCCGTGTCAGACTATCATGTGGAGTTTAAGCATCAATATACGTATGCTCATAATGAAGGCTGCAGCCTGGACAAAAGGGGAATTGGTTGTAGGTCCTCCTCCTAAGGTTGCTGCGGCAAACGAACACACACAACAACAATTATTTTTCAGCGGTGAAGCTGCTGCCCGCTGATCACTTGCCACGATCCATACTCCATCCTAAGTAAACATTTGAGTACATATAAATACAAGCCGGGAGTTTGTTTGCGCCGGATGGGAAGAAGTGCTTGTTGGCTTTCTTGTTTTCCTCCATTATCTCACAGATTGCTCAGGTAGCTAGTTTGGTTTGCAAGGAAACAACGAACTTGCACGAAAAATCCACATCGAAGGAGTAATTCCTTAGCACTCTCTACAAATAGCTTCTGGAGGAATGGACGAGCTATCTGTATCACTGGAACAGGTTTACTCACTTACTCCCCATTATGAGAGACTGAGAGATATGTATATATTCATGCTCGAAAGTTTGGTGTACATTTTTATTGCATGAGTATGATCAGAAGCATGATGTCCATGTGACCATGTGCAGTTACCTTGATGCTTCTAAGATTTCCATGTGATGCCATATATAAATGGTCTAATGTGTGGAAAATCATGCCAATCTTTCCTTTATCCTGTGTTTTTTCCATTATTTCCAGACAGACAAAGTGCCTAAATAGACTGAAACTTTGCTACAAGAAATTTATATCAACAGTTTTTTTCAACTCCCACATGATTGATGTTAAATATGTTTTTGTTTGCGAGGAAGTTAAATAGAAACTTAGTGGTTTTCTTCTTAGAAAAATAAAACACAACCTGTGAGATACTTCAGAATTTCGGCGGTGCCGGTTGACGGTTTATACAAGACAAAAAAAATGCAGTCCAACTACAGCGCCATCTCCGCGTACCGCGAAGTGCACCCATATACATCGGTCGCCCTCGCCATGTGTTCGCTGGTGGTTCAACACACAAAAAATAGTTCGATGGTCTCTCGATCCGATAGCGCGCGGGACGGGGAGAAGAAGAAAAAAGCCCCTACAACACATATCTGTTCGGCGATCAAAGAAAATCGAGTTTGTGTGTTTGCTCGTGTTCCTCCGTTCGCCGATCGTTGTTCCAGCGTTTCTGGTCGGCGTCGTCCATATCTCGTGTCCCAGCCTGATGCTTGCTACTTTGCCCTCCATCTCCTCACTCGCTGGACGGGCTGATGTCTCTTTGCTAGTAATGGTACCACTCACCACTCATCAATGACACGGATTATTGGTGAATCAAATAATACATTGCTCTATGGTCATTCATCAGTTGAATTGTTTGAACTTATTTATTACTCTATTGGTTTATGAAACAAGAAGAATACTGAATTCCAGAAAAATACACCAATTTGGTGCTGAAATGCATCATCTCCCTCTCAGACCATGCTCAACATAGATCAACGCTCAATTTTACAATCCGCACTGGGGTCCTAAATTCTTGGATACCACCATGTGACGTAGCTCTTCCCCCTAATAATGTTGTCGCAAAGGAAGCGTCAATCGCAACATTTCTGTAGTAGGGAAGCTGTTGCCGACTGATGGCTTTTCTCAGTCACTAGTCCATGCTATATCAAGATTTGAAAACGAATCTCTCCACTGACGGGAAGACGTGGTTGCCCTCTTTCTTGATTTCCTCCATTATCTCACGGATTGCTCATGTCGGTAACTCTGAACTTGCATGAACTTCACATCAAGTACTAATTCCTTAGCACTCTCTACCAATATCTCCCAAAGGACTGGAAGAACTATATATAGTTTGAGATAGCTACATATCCATGTGGTTGCAATGTTATGAAGTTTGTTGCACATTTTTGTTGCATGAGTAGCATCAGAAGCATGATGTCCATGTGGCCATGCGCAGTACCTTGATGCTTTCAACATTTCTATGTTCTTCCATATGTAAATGTTCTTACGTGCCTTAAATCATGCCAATATTTCCTTTATCATGAGTTTTTTTCTCATTGTTTCCGGACAAACATGGATAATCAGATTGAAACTTTGCTACGAGAAATGTATATTGAATTGTGTTTCAGCTCCCATGCAATTGATGTTAAATACGTTTTCCTTTGCTATGAGTTAAATAGAAACTTAATGATTTTCTTCTCAGAAAAATAAAGCGCAACAGTTAATACTTGAATATTTCTCAACTTTGACGGTGGGGTTAATTATTCAGAAGAGAAAATATTTTTTGAGCATTTCTTTTGTGATGCCTAATTGGCAACTGTTTATTCGTATTAGCTCACCAATTTGTTCTCGTAAGCTAGAAAGTTATGATCGTGTATATAGTATCTACTCCACTAGGAGGAACATATTGCAGGAGATTTCGTGCTCCCTAGATCTAGTGATTCTGGAGCTTAAAAAAAATACAAGTTTCAAAAACAAAATCCCACACGTAGCCAATGGTGTATTTTACAAACATGCAAACGTTAAATGTCAAATAATTTATATCACGGGTCACACAAAAATGATAAAAAGTGTGGATTTGAATATGCATATTTTCAAATCTCCAAGTTATCATATTTGGTCATTTTTGTGTAGCGCATAATACAAAGTATTTAAAATTGACTTTTTGCACGTGTGTGGGATACATCATTGCTACATCCGGGTTTTTTTAATTTTTTTTGAAACACATAAACATTTTTTTATCTTTTCATAACACCGTGATCACTCGTGCTCGGGAGCCAAAAACAATTTCCCGTTCTTCAGTAGGTACTCTCTTTGCATCTTTGTTGTGTTGTTCTATGCATTCGATATATTTATCTATGGTTGTCGTGGAGACCCAATGCCTTTCTTAGCTTGTAGGAGAAAGTATATGAAGAGATTAGATGTCTTTGTGTATAGCCATCTGCCTCGTCGTCTAGATGCCACACAGTGTGCTTTATATTGTGGAAACCTAAACTTTTGTAAGACAAATTTGAGGAAAATTTGGAACCTTATGTAGAATTGGAGTTAGGATTTTGAAATTATCATCTTAATTGACTTATTTAATATGGATGATATTTTATATCCTCTAAAAATGGTTTTCTAGAATAACTTGTTCAAACCATTGAATCTAATCTCGAAACGTGGAGACGATCCTAAAACATATTTTAAACTATTTTAACCACATAAAAACTAATTAAAAAGTTTTACTCTTCTTAAACCCCAAACACCCTATTCCTAATATGAGGATATTGTCATTGAAAATACAAAACTACTATAAAAAATTGAGACCTACATTATAAATATTTCCTTCTAAAAGAATTCATTTTACTCCCTCTGATCCGAAAAAACAGTCGGAAGTTATTCCTACGATCTGTACCGACGTTGTTTACTCGCGAATGATTTTATGGATCGGAGGGAGTACTAAATATATAATTGAATGCTTTCATTTTTCTAAAATATGTTGATTAGTTGATCTACAAATCTTTAGAAATTTCCCAACCGGCTGAAATGCTACGGGCCAACAAAAAGGCCTAATCGATTGAGTGATACCGGCTAGAGCTTGGCTACAGGATAGACATAACACAAACCAACTAGCCATTTTGCACATCAACCGACATATCGAAGGAAGAGACTTGAGGCAAGTGGGTGGCAACTAGATGGCAAAAAATAAAATAAAAAAGGATGACTGAATAAGATGACGTGCGGCTAAGACAAGACCCACTGATCATTGACATATGGAAATAGGTTCAAAGAAGAAGAAGAAGAAGAAGAAGAAGAAGAAGAAGAAGAAGGTTTCTCTCAAGCTACATTTGGGGTATCTCTCTATCCCAGTGCAGGTTTGATACTAGCTTCTTGGTTACCGTCATTTGGGTAAATCATACTTACTAGAGAGCTTTCCTGTGCTCCTATATTTTACCACTATTAATTGATTTTGGCTGGTCATGGGTCTTGTATCTATGTTCTCCATGCTTGTTCAGCCTCTGTTTCAAAGCAATGTAAGTAGGTCCTTGAGCCTTCATCAAGTGCGGCGGCACACGCACAGCTCGGTCATGGCGATGTCTGGAGGGTCGATTCTAACAGCTGGGTCAGGCTGTTGGTCGCCGGTAGTTAAGATTAAGCTACCTTGTTGATTGTAGTGGAATGATGACTGAATCTCGGGGCAGTGGCGGTGATGAACTGTCGGTAACGTACAATGTAAGAGGATCCTAGATGCAGAAATGTGCCGTTCCTTTGTAATGATAAGATAGCTTCCTTCCTGATGAGAACCGAGCATTGCTAATGCTCGTTCCTGACAAGCAAGCAAGCACTCCTTAGTATGAACCTGCATCGGCGGCTGGCATTACACAACCAATGATGAATCACTGTCCTGTGCATATTTGCGTGAGAAGCTGTTAAACATGTATAATTATATATTGTGATGTATTATGAAGCTTAGCCCAGGTGGATTTCGGCTGTGAAAATAGCAATTTTGATTTCCCGTCGTCAATTGTTCTGTAAAAATCCAAAGACAACGATCAATGTTGGTTCTGTACAAATGAAGAATAGTACAACATCATCCATCCAAGGTAATAAAAAAAGGCAAAGTTATCCGAAAACCTCAAATGTAGCCTGAGCTACATGGATCTCGGTTTAAAAAAAATAAAATCGGCACTTTTCAGTTTCCAAAAATCTTACAAAAAATCCCAGAGGTAGATAATGTCTAGATCTAAAGGCGTGCCAAATTGCAAGTCAAAATTCTTTGTAGTTTTGGATACAAAAAAAAGACAAATTGGGCAAAATTTCAATTTTTTGAATCTCTATACTATTCACCACCCAGGTACATCCATTTGTCATTTTTGCCCAGCCTAAAATACAACGAATTTCGAGTTGAAACTTTGCACACTTGTAGATCTTACCACTATCTATGTCTGGGATTTTGTTCACGATTTTTGAAAACGCAAAAATGCAAATTTCGAATTTTTCAAAAAACGAGCTCCATATAGCTCGGCCTACAAAACGCCTCACTCCAAAGTTATCTCTCTATTTCTTTGTAGGTTTTCCTATAATACAAATCAGCTCAATTCCTGACTTCGCCTTCAGCATCCTCTTCTCCGCATGTTGACATGAAAATAATAGTTTCCGACTACGTCCTCGCCACCTGTCCAAGCAACAAAACAGGCAGCAAATGTTAATGTCCAGTCAAATCAAAAACTCAAAGCAATTCGATAGAGTTTTTCTTTAGTTACGCAACAAAAGAGATCTTTCCTAAATGGTACAGTTCAGAGAACATCTCTAGAAGGGTGGTCTAGATACACACAAAACCTCCACTAACGGTGAGTTAGTATGCTCTCTCTGTGGCTTTGACACCGATTTGCTATCTTCCTCTGTTTTATCAATAAATATTAAAAATACGACCAGAAAAATGGCTGATACGAGCGGACAACACATACTGGCCCTAAAAGTCCACGGAATCACCTATTCGACCACGAATCTCAAAGATAAAAACACATAGCCAGAAAAACAGTGTGCATGAATTAGAAAACAACTATTTACTGTTCCAACGGACTCGAGACGTCATGGGTTAAGCCAACTAAAACCAGACGTTCACATCGCCAACTCGACGTGTTACTGTTCATACTTATTGATTTTTTTTTGGAGTTCAACAAGAACATCTAGCCGTAGACTTGGCCACACGAACCTTGGCACCTTCGAACATAAGTGCAAGCTGGCAGCAAACCCTAGTTAAACTCGGGGCTAGTAATAAGGGAATACTTAACGGGTAGGCTCATGACGTGGAGATGGCCCACTAGGCCTAGCGTTGCGCATGACGTGGACATGAAGTACGAACTTGGCGTACAAGACAAGTAGATGTTAGATAGCTCCTACTAGGACTGCATCCCCAAACTGACTCCGGAGAACTACAAACCCTAGTCGCACCGCATCGACAGGAGCACCCTAGGGGGCTTCATACTATCTGCCAGACGCTTTCTCCGCACCTTGTAATCGACCTATAAACAAATCATAATACCATATAAGCAGGAATAGATCTTTACCTCCACCATGATGAGCCAAGCTTTGCTACATCGTGCGTGAATCTGGTCCCCGAATTTTCTACATTGCCTAGCTTCACACCTTTGAGTCACCCGCGATGGCTTATACCGTTCACGACAAGACCTAATCCAAATTTCCAAGCCCCTTTCAGGAATAGGGGATTCTATATTTGAGTTATCGGGTTTAAAATTCCGAATCTCTTTCTCTCTAGTGCATAGGATAAACAACTTCATTCACTCTACTGAAATAATAATTTTTCTTTGGTGAAAAAAAATTGATTAGCAATTTCGTAAAGAGATACAAATTCAGAATTTTAGTCAAGTGCTTTTTAACAATTCCGTGAATACATATTCTGCTATAGCAAGATTTTTTAGAGCTTTTGCATCATGTGTTTTCTCTTGTTTCTCCTGAGAGGACGCATGAGAGAAACATGCTTCCTTTCTTCATCCTCCCTCTGTTACATATTAGTTGTCGTTGATTTAGTACTAACTAGTATGGAACATAGGGAGTAGTAATTTTCTCTTCAAGTTTTTTTATTGTGTTTTGAAAATCCTGTAAAATAGATCAAATTAGTAGTAGAATATAAGACGGTTTTTGTTGCTGGATTATTGTACGTTTGAATCCAGAAATTCAGCCCGATTTGTTTCGTGTAATATCAGGCTTTGCCCAAAAGGCCAAAACAGTCCAGTGCCATGCGACATGGGCTTTCACCTCGTGGGCTTCTTACCAAAAGCCAAGTCCAAACACTAGCAGTGAACCCTAACTAGCCGCCGCCCCACCTCTGTTACCCGGGAGAAGCGACCGCCGGCGCTCAAGCAGCTCGCCGCCGCTGCTGTATCTAGCCGGATTCGTACGTCTACACCGAGCTCCGCCTCACGCCAGACGAGCTTCTCCACCACGAGCCCGACCTCCAGCAGCCCGATATCGCCGCTCTCTTCCCTGGTGAGCTGCCAACCTCTAACTTTGAGCTAGCTTAGCAATGATGTATCCCACTACTGGTGATTTGTGCTATGTACGTAGTACTGTATAAAATTGGTTATGTGATGTGCAAATGTATTGGTATCCTCGTGAGTTGTCATATTGTATAAGCAAGTGGTGATAGAATCTTGTTATGATAGCAGACAAGGTATGCTAGTACAAAGTACAAACAATGACATGATTTTTTTATAAACACTAGTACTGAACCCTAACTCTGGGCGATATGCGCAGGCCGTTGCACACTCTGTTTCCAGGGGCAAGTGAGTGGGCGTTGTCTAAAGCAGCAGGAGGTGAACCAGGTTTGCCCCCTCAGTTCAATCCATCACAGCTCTGAATCTTGGAGTGTGAATGGTGACTGGATTTTGCCTCGTCCCGCAGATTTCTGTCATGTCGTCGTTCACCGGTGTATCTGTCGTCACCGACGGAAAGCACTGCACCACGACGGCCATCGATGCCGGCACAGACAGCGGGTACCACCACCTTCTGGTCAAAGGATACTCGCTTACCGTACAGGACAAACCCTGCGGCAAGAGCATCATCTCTGGTCCTTTCATGGTAGGAGGCTGTAACTGGTGCATCGAGTACTTCCCTAACGGTGAGGACCAGAGTCTTGCTGGCTTCATTTCTTTCTATCTTATTCCTCGCTGCGGCAGCGACGATGTCAGTACTGAAGAGGCTGTGAAGGTGCATTGTGTCTTTAGCTTTGTTGACCAGGTTGAGTATCAAAAGCCGATGTACATTCGTGCAACTGAACTACACAGTCTCTCCAGAGAAGCTAATGAGGGTGTTTATGACAAATTTTCCAAAAGAGATGTCCTTAATCATGTGAAAGATGATTGTTTCACCATCCGGTGCGACATCATGGTTTGTGATGATCTCAACCCCCAGCAGGATGCTGTTGGCACCCTCTCTGACATAGGCCAGCATTTTAAGATTATACTTCAAGATAAGGTGGGTTCGGATGTAACATTTGAGGTCAGCAGCAAGACGTTCCCTGCACATCGTTGCGTGCTTGCAGCCCGATCTCAGGTTTTCAAGGCACAGTTCTTTGGCCCCATGGCAGAGGGCATTACGTCCGGTGTCATACAAATCAAAGACATAGATGCAAAAGTGTTTGCAGCTTTGCTTAGCTTCATCTACACAGATTCTTTCCCTGAGATGGAGGAGGAGGAAGGACAAGATGAGGAGGAAGCATTGGAGGTTGAGGAAGGACAAGAAAAAAATGAGGAGGAAGAGGTAGAAGGACAAGAAGAGGAAGTATCAGAGCCTATTATGCAGTGGCTGCAAGACTTGTTTGTAGCGGCAGACAGATATGATATCCAACACCTCAAGTTCTTATGTGAAAAGAAGTTGTCTGAGCACATAGGTGTGAGCTCGGTGGCGTCAACTCTAGTTCTAGCTGAGCAGCACCAGTGCCATGGATTAAAGGAGGCGTGCTTGATGTTTATCCAAGTCCAATCTCCCAAATGTTTGGATAAAGTAATGGAAACTGATGGCTGGGAGCATATAAGAACGACCTATCCCTCCGTTTTGAAGGAGTTGTTTGCCAAGATTGCATCCAATCAGAAGAATGACAAGAAAAGGAAGCTGTAGAGGATGTAGTGCAAGACCATAAATAACAGTATTATGCATATATGGGATGCGATCCTCTAGTTAGATGGTAGTCTACGGGTCTGTAATGCAAGACCTGGAGTATCACTTTTGTTTAATCTTGTTGTTTGGCTATATGTTGAGTCTATGTTGAGCTAGGAAGATCCAACTTATGGCAGATCGTGAATTGGATGGTCTGTAAGTTCAGGTGTAAGCGTCAACATTGATCTGTGCAAGTAACCTAGCTAGTCGTGTCTCACTGTATATTCTCATATATTGTTGCTTTGTGCCTTCCCCTGTCATTTATGATTGAGGAAGTATAAGTAGGTTGTCCTGCGCATTATCTTCAGCTATGTGATTTGCTATATTCAGCTGAATACTGCTATTTTTAAATCTAATTATCTGTTTTCTACATAGCACTTTTAAAGTACAAGAAGAATTTTACGAATCAATGGACAATTTCGAGGATATGATCTGTAATAATGCTACTAGACCGGTAGTACGATTGCATCTTTCTATCCTTGTTTTTGCACAGATGGACTGTTTTTCTAGTACCTCTAGTGATTTATCAGCTACATTAATACTTTCTTTCTGTTTGTAATGATTCTAGCGAAACGCCTTTATTCTAGAGTTATCTTCCAGTTTTGCCATTACATTGAAATTTTACATCACGCTGAGCTTCTCCTTGTTTGCCATGGCCCCCTCCCGTACCAAAGACGATTCCATCTACACCTATAGGTACTTTACTTACTTTCTGCTTTTCTTAATTTCATATCCTATCCTATAGTAAAAGACAGGAGCTCCTGTCTGTATTCATGAATGCCGTAAGCTTCTCAACCTTCATTTTTAGTCTCTATGACAATATTTATATTGAATTATACAAATGAATGTATCCAAAGCCTTATAGCTATGCTGTCCTGTCCAACCTAAATTAATATGATCGTTTTCTTCGGAGCATGCAATGGGAGAAGAGAGTACAAACATGATAAATCTAGAACAGCATATACTTCGTCTGCAAGGCACAAATCCAACCCTTATTTTAATCTTCTTTTGTGTTTCTATGCTACCAGGCTAGCAGCTCCATTCATAAAAAAAGACTTAGATTTTCGTGTAACAGAAAACATGGTTCTTTATGAGATAGCTGTTTGGGCTGTTCCTGTCTTCCTCCTTGGCTGTTGAAGCAGTACATTCATTCCAGGATGAATGTAGCACAAGCACCATTTATATATGTTGAAGGAAACTGTGTCCTGATTAGTTTTCTATGTTGATTATCAAATGGGCTATCTTAGGAGGGGAAAGATGATGATGATCTGATGTGTAGCTGGTCATGTTGTTATGCAAATCAATTTACTCTAGCTGGCATCTATCTCTCTCTCCCAGTACGTGCAGGCTTGATATATACTAGCTTATTGGTTTCTGTCATTTGGGAAAAATGTTTTTCTGTGCTCTTACGTTTAACCACGATTTCCTCTGCCTGAACACGTGTCTTCTTTGGTTGTGCTTCTACTCTTTAGGATTGAAAATTCAGAGCTGTCGTGCCTGGGAATTGTTCAGTGTCCATGCTTGCTGTGCCTCCGTTCAAAGCTACTGGCAATAACCTGTTACAAATCGCTCCCTGTAAGGTAGTGCCTTCAGCCTTGATCGCACATGAAGGCCATTCGCTTTCACTTGAGCAACTCTGGAGCCGCGGACAGTGTACGTCAATTTAGTTGCCATTCGCTCTAGTAGCCAGCCATTCATTTTAGGCTAAACAGCTGGCATGTTTCTCCAGATCACTGCTTACAAGAATGTCTCTCAGTTGCGGTAAGATGACTGTTTGGGGTTATGCCGAATGGGTATACCCACGACATGGAGAAATACCAGCCAACCATCGGTGGTTTCATGGACAAAGTAAATCAATACAGATTGAATGGACCGACGCGTGCGTCACCGAAACAGATTCGTGGGCTGTCTGGTGGTTTGTTGGCCCGCCCTAACATTGGTAATTGACGATTGATGACAGAAACCAAGAAGCTAGTATATATATCAAGCCTGCACGTTTGGCATGTGTGATTCCCCTAACATTGGTAATTGACGATTAACATTTTATTAATGAGTTATACAAATCAACCATAGAGCACCACTTGCTAGTTAACTAAGTAGTAATATGAACTTCTCTAAATACATGTCTCTATCTGTTTCAACGTGTTGTGCGATCATATGAATGAGCTTAGCGCATTGTGTTTCCCCAAGTATTTCGCTTCTGCGCCATACTCTATATACGCTTGTTGGAATACGACTTTATGACGATCAAGGGGCGGTGCCAAACAGCCGATGTCCTGGCAAAAGGGAGGTGGCCACACAATGAGTATTGCGCACTATGCTTGTGCTCTTCCGAGCGGCACGGCACCTACTCGCGGAATGCCCTTTCACTACATCTGGTTTGGTACCACGGCTGCCGAACGGGCCATCATTTGATTACACACGATGAAACAGCAAGGGAAAAACAATTCATCCATCATCTTTTCGATTTCCCTTTGCCCTGATGATACCAAACTAGTACATGGGAAGAAAGTAAATACTCCAAGAAATTTGTCTACGGCACGGATCCAATGGCAAGATCCTCCAATTGCCACCACCAAACCCGGTGATCACACCTCGAGCTGAATGTTGGGAGTGTGCACCGGCTTCCACAGGATGGTGTTCTCGCCGGTCATGGAGGTGACGATATGTTGGACGCCGGCCAACGGTCCCCGAAGTAGCCCTTGCTGTTCTGCTTCGTCTCTCGGGCCACGCAGATGGATGGGCCAGAGTTTGCAACACCCTGCAGAGCAAGTAGGGTTTTTAGAAACGATCTTCTTGTGTGACATGGATTCAGGTTATTTGGAACAAAAGCGCAATGTGCGTGCGTACCCAAGTGAAGTTGTGGATGTCGGTGGTCTGGTGCTAGCCAAGCAGACGGCGCTCGTTTCCCTCGCCGTCTTTCCTCATCGATGGCAGCGACGGTGACTTGGAACCCGCCGTTTTTCCTCATGGACTCGGTACTAAATGCAACAGAGCAGCAGCAATCAGCAAAGTAACACGTTAAGATAACAAAGTGCTTCAAACAGTTGAAGCATCTTCATCTTACATGTAGTCTGTGTGAGCACCACACCAGCTGCGTTCCAGTCTCCTGGGATGGGCTTTGGGTCGAATGTGACAACGACTCCAGAAATCTCAGTAATCCTCTAAAGAAAGGGAGAGTGTCATTTAATAATGATAATCTTATCTAAATGCTAATGCTGTTTGAGATAACATCCAGTCAAGGGTATGGCGATTTCAGATTACCTTCTAGATTGAATAATATTTATACCTCAATAGTGTCGCCATCAACGCACACTTGGTCACTAGCAGAAATGCCAACACTTAGGCCAACTTTGAACTCCCACTGAAAAGAGATCATAATTTTACCATGGTCAGAAAGACGGCAATTTACCAAGATACAGCGAATGGTTATTTATCTTAGCAGTATTTCACCTGTCTTGGCATGACCTCCCTATTGATGTCAGCAAAGAGGCTAGTCTTGTAGCGAGAGTCAACCATGTCACGCCCAAACGACTCGCCAGAACGATCTGAGTTTTTTTTTAGGGAATGCCATTCGGTTAGCTTTATTGATTTGAAAATAGTGTTACATCGTTTACAAGAGCGTTCAGAATAAAACTTGGGGGTTCATCTACCCAAGTACAAGATGAATTTGAAATGAAAGCATTCCTAGCTAGCTCATGTGCCACCTCATTAGCTTTCCTATTACAGTACTCCACTAAAACTTTGCCAAAACCACTCCAGAACATAGAGCAATCTGCTGAAATATTGGGCCATTTAGCCCATTTAACAATTCTGAAAATCCCTAAGGCCCATGTTGTCATGGCATGTGGTGAGAGTTTAGTCCCATACCGCTAGTTTAGTGAGATGTGCATCAGCTTATATACTGAGACATTCTCCTACTAGTATGAGTTGGTGTGATGTATTAGGAGAATGGTTGTATACCACACGCGCGCTCCTCCTCCTCCGCCGCCCGCCTCGCCACGTCACGACACGACACGTCACGGGTTGCGGGAATCTCGCCGAGCCGATGTATTCTTTTTGTCACGCAGGAATAAAATGTGAACGGTCATGAAACATTTTTCCTTAATGGAAATGAATACGAAGTTGAAACGTCTGTCTTAAGTGCTCTTAAGTACGACCGTTTCCAGAATTCATTTGCCTTAACGGAATTGATTGCACGCGTTTCTGTTGGACCTCTCGCCTCCTGCGCTGCGTGTATAAAGGAGAGGTCGCTCCTCTCTTGCGAAAACAGAACAGAATCATCTGCTCCACGCGCCGCTACCATCGTTCCTTTGCTGTCGCTGCCATCGCTGATCCCATCCCATCCGCCGCGTACAAGGTCGACGGAGAGCAGGCCTCCGAAACCCCGCCTCTCTGTTTCCTGTACGGGAGAGGGGCGATTAAGTTTTTGGGGAGCGTCTCCTACGCGACTGCTCGCCAATCTTCGTCCCCTACGTCGTCTACTTCCTCTTCGTCCACTACATCTGCGTCGCCTTCATCATCATCATGACCAACGAGGACGCAACTGCTGCTGCGGCCGCCAATGCAGCTGCTGCGGCCGCCGCCGCCCAAGAGACTGCCAACGCTGCTGCTGCCGCTGCCTCCGCAGCCTCCGCTGCTGCCACGGCCAACTGGACTACTGGAGGGTATAACATGTTTATCCCTCTCCTGTTTATTTCCATGTTTGCAGTACTAGTCATATGCGTAGATGTTTCTACTATTTGTCTAGTACGTAGTTTCATCATGAAGTTTCAGTATGTCATTAGCACTGTGTATGCCATGTTCATGATTTATTCTTGGATTAATTTAATCGAACAATTGCCTATATTCTCAACAATCCAAAAACCTAATATGTGTAGGCAATTTTCGGTCAATGGTTTTGCTGCTGCACTGAAACCAGCCCCGTTTACGGGGACATATTTTAAGCATTGGCAAACCAAAACCACCTTATGGCTCACTGCAATGAACGTGTTCTGGGTCGCCGGTGTTACTCCCAATGGAACGATTGCTCCTGAACAGGAGAAGGCGTTCAGGGATGCCACCGTCGTCTTTGTTGGAGCCATTCTGAGCGTGATCGGAGATAAGTTGGTTGATGCATATTTACATGTGCGGGTTGCCAAAGACTTGTGGGAGGCGCTTGAATCTAAATTCGGCGCAACTGATGCTGGAAGCGAGATGTACACTATAGAGCAGTTCCATGATTACAAGATGGTTGAAAACCGTTCTGTATTGAAACAAGCTCATGAGATACAGTGCATCGCTAAGGAGCTTGAGCTTCTGAAGTGTGTGTTACCGGGCAAGTTTGTCGCGGGATGCATAATCACTAAGCTACCCAATTCCTGGAGGAACTTTGCTACTACTCTGAAACATCAGAGGCGTGAATTCTCAGTGGAGGATGTCATCGGCCATCTGAGTGTGGAGCAGAACTCGAGAGCAAAGGACTCAAACAAAAAAGGGAACGAGGGATCTTCTGTCGCCAATTTTGTACAGAAGAACTCCAACCACCACAAGCCAAGGGAATACCTAGTGTCCAACAGAATACCGACTTCAAGAAGAAGGGTAAGAAGCCCTTCAACAAGGATAAGAAGAAGGGAGCCTCCTTCACATGTGGTTCAGAGGAACATTGGGCTCCCAAGTGCCCAAAGAAGTTCAAGAAACCAGGACAGGACTCCAAATCTGCCAACATGGTTGTGAGCAACAATGAGAATGGTGCATCCGGGTACGGTAATTTGTTTACTGTATTTTCAGTTTTTCAGTCAAACGATTGGTGGATTGACACGGGTGCAAATATACATGTATGTGCTGACATCTCATTGTTTTCTTCTTCTCAGGTCACAGGGAACGGATCCGTACTGATGGGGAATGGCGCAAGTGCTTCTGTTCTTGGTGTTGGCACGGTCGATCTGAAGTTTACTTCGGGAAGGATCGTGCAGCTCAAGAACGTGCAGCATGTCCCCGCCATCAAGAAGAATCTCGTTAGTGGCTCCCTTCTATATAGAGAAGGGTTCAAGTTGGTATTTGAGTCTAATAAAGTAGTTATTACGAAATATGGACTATTTGTTGGAAAAGGTTATGAATGCGGAGGCTTGTTCGGCTTTTCCCTCGCTGATTTTTGTAATAAAGTCGTGAACAATATTCATTCGAATGTTAATGAAACAGAAGTTTGGCATTCACGTCTTTGTCACATTGGTTTCGGTTGTATGACGCGGTTAGCAAAATTGAATTTAATCCCGAATTTCACTTTAGCCAAAGGTTCTAAGTGCCTTTCGTGTGTGCAAGCAAAACAACCTCGCAAGCCCCATAAAGCTGCGACGGAGAGACACTTGGCACCGTTAGAACTCATACATTTTGATCTTTGTGAGATGAATGGTGTGCTGACTAAAGGTGGAAAAAGATATTTCACGACACTCATAGATGATTCCACTAGATTTTGCTATATATATATATATATATATATATATATATATACCCCTGCTATTCTAGACTCCGTTCTAGAATAACTATTCTGGACAACTATATGAACTTCCGAGTTAATAATAGGTGAACTTCCAGATGGAACACTTAAATTCGGTGAGTTTTTCCATCGTGTTTTTCAAACCGTTTGTCGGATTGAAGCAAATGATACGGCGTTGGAAAGGTATGGAAAATGCGCACCTTTTTCACTTCTACAAGATTTTGAAATTAGTTACGGTTTTAAAATAATTTTAAATATACGAAACACTGTTTTTCACGTACTTTCCTCATTTTCGTACTGTTTTGGACGCCATTTTAAAACCGTTTGTCGGATTGAAGCAAATGATATGCCGTTGGAAAGATATGAAAAATTCGCACCTTTTTCATTTCTACAAGATTTTGAAATTAGTTACGGTTGTAAAGTAATTTTAAATATACGAAACACTGATTTTCGCGTATTTTATTCGTTTTCGTACTGTTTTGGACGCCATTTTCAAACCGCTCGTCAGATAGATGCAAACGATATGCCGTTGGAAAGCTATTGAAAATGCGCACATTTTCTATCTCAGTGCTTTTTTTCAAATTCGTTACGGTTTTAAAACAATTTCAAATATACTAAAGACTGTTTTTCATGGATTTCTCCGTTTGTTACTGTATTTTGGGCGCCATTTTCAAACCGCTCGTCCGATTGATGCATATGATACGCCGTTGGAAAGCTATTGAAAATGCGCACCTTTGCTATCTCTGTGCTATTTTCGAAATTCCTTATGGTTTAAAAGCAGATTCAAAAATATAAAATTCTGTTTAATGTCCAGCGGGCTGTTTTTTGGCAATTACTTTCAAACCGCTTATCGGAAAGTAACAAATGATATGTCGTTGGAAAGATATTGAATAGGCGCAACTTTTTCGTATAGAAAAGTTTTCAAAATTCGTTACGGTTTTTGATTAATTTTGAAAATACGGAAAATGAGAAACTAGAAGACATGGGAATCGATTTAAAATTAGCACGTTTGTGGTGCTCGGATTGGGCAAGTCAGTATAGGAGAATCGAATTAGACATATATCCTTGCCAATGGATGTGGCGCTGGCCGATTTGGACTAACGAAACTCGTATAAATGATTTATATGCATAAAATTTCCGCCTGAGAAAACAGAGTATGCGAACTTCCTTATATACGTCCGTGAACTTCTTGTTATCCCGTTAGTGAACTTCGGTTTATTTTGTTAGTGAACTTCCGATCGTGAATTTTTTATGTCTAAATGATGCATATGATATACCGTTGAAAATGTATGAAAATTTCGCATCTTTAGGTTTTGACTATTTTTTTTAAAATCCTTAATGGTTTAAGAGTAGTTTAAAATTTACTAACCGCTGTATTTTTAGAGTTTTCTCATCTTGTTATTCGGAATGGACTTCGAGATTATATATTTGAACTTCGAAATTTTCAGAGAGTGAACTTCTAACAACTGTGAACATTTATTTCACGTGGATAGATTGAAAAAAGTTTGCTGAAAAAATGAACTTTATGCTCCATACGAATTGAAGTTTCTGCCAACAAAAAAAATGAACTTCACGTCCACACAATAAAAAAAATCGGGTTAATTAACCTGAGGGTTAATGAACTCCGTAACTTTCCGAACTTCCGTTTTAATAATAAGTGAACTTCGCTGGATAAACATCTGTTTTAATATGAAGCAAACGTCGTGTGGTGAACTTCGCAGCCGAACTTCCGTTTTAATACGATATGAACTTTGCTGCTGAACTTATATTTCCTCTTTATTTTTAAGTGGATATATTTTATACGGTGAATTTCTAAATTTCATCTCAGGAACTTCGCTATACGAAAAATGTCAAGTTTTTTCTCACGAACGAATTCTCTTTTTTTGTGAAAAAAAATGAACCTCCGAGATGGACGATTTGAACTCCCTATTTTTAAACTTCTGCGATTTAGAAAGGTAACCACGGAATTTTTCATAAACATGGTGAGTTTTAGAGTTTGAAGAGTGAATTTAATTATTTTCACAATGTCTTATAGGTAATTCTTTTATTAGTATTTAGAGAACTTCCTGGAAAAGAGAGAACTTCTAAAGTTGGTAGAGGCCCGAGCATGGGAGTATTTAGTCAAGCCGCGAGCATGGGAGTATTTAGTCAAGCCGCGAGCATGGGAGGCCGGGGCTCGCCGGGACGGAAGACGATGCAGGGGTGCGGACGGTGGCGAGTGCGTGCAGCGGAGGATGTGTAACCGGAGGCGGGCGCGCCGTGGTGGTTTGGAGCAGCGCTCGGGGGAGGTTCGGAGAGGCGCCGCTGGGAGGTCCAGAGAAACTGCCGAGGTCTGGCCGGCGGTGGGCGCGAGGTCTGGCCGCAGCGGGCAGGTGCCGGCGAGCAGGATAAGGCGTGGTGGGCCGCGTCGGCCAGCAGATGGGTGCGGGCTGCGCCGGCGAACAGGACCTGCTAGAGAGGGCGACGGAGCGGGGTACCGCCGGCGAGCACGAACAGGAGGAGCGGGGCGCAGTAGGGGGCGGTGGTGGCGGCGGGCGCCTCCGAGATACGCGCGACGCGGTTGGGTCTGCTGGGAACCGCGCGATGCAAGCACGGTGGGCGGACGGCCGGGGCGGTAGGTTGGTGCGCGGCGGCGCAGTGGAGATGGGAAGCAGGGCGAGGGCCGGAGGCGGTGGTGGGGAGGCGCGTCCACCGGGACGGTGGCAGGTACGGAGGACGGCATGAGATCGATCGGGAGGAGCAGGTTGGTGGATCGTGGGGATGTTGGCAGCATCGGGGAGGAAGAAGGTGGGTGGGGGCAGCTAGGCGTTGACCGGGTCGGTAGCTTAGCAGCAGGTCGGGTATCGGGTTTAGAAGGTTTTTAGAAATGGAAAGTTGTCTAGAATAGTTATTCTAGAAACACTTAAAGGGTTGTCTAGAATAGTCCTACCCTATATATATATATATATATATATATATATGTTAAGCACTAAAGATGAGGCTCTACACTACTTTAAAATCTATAAGGCAGAAGTTGAGAATCAACTTGAAAAGAAAATTAAACGAGTCCGGTCAGATCGTGGTGGAGAGTACTTCTCACATGAGTTTGATTCTTTCTGTGCGGAACACGGCATTATTCATGAGAGGACGCCTCCCTATTCACCCCAGTCAAATGGGGTTGCTGAACGGAAAAACCGTACTCTAACAGATTTGGTTAACGCCATGTTAGATACATCGGGTTTATCCAAGGCATGGTGGGGGAGGCTGTATTGACATCATGTCATGTCCTGAATAAAGTTCCGACAAAAGACAGTGAGATCACTCCCTATGAAAAATGGGAGAAGAGAAAAACGACACTCTCATACTTGCGTACTTGGGGATGCTTGGCGAAAGTCAATGTGCCGATCCCCAAAAAGCGTAAGCTTGGACCAAAGACCGTGGACTGTGTTAATTTGGGCTACGCTAAGAACAGCGTCGGCTATAGATTTCTAGTAGTGAAATCCGAGGTACCTGACGTGAAGGTCGGTACAATTATGGAGTCTAAAGATGCTACATTCTTTGAGGATATTTTTCCTATGAGAGATATGCAAAGCACTTCTAGACAGGAATCTAATGAGACTCCTGAACCTGTCATTCCGATGGAATATTATGAACAAACACATGATGAAAATCCTGAGGAGGATGATGAGGAAACCCTTGGTAGGGGCAAGAGACAGAGGACTGCAAAGTCCTTTGGTGATGATTTCCTTGTATACCTCGTGGATGATACTCCCACTTCTATCTCAGAGGCTTATGCGTCTCCGGATGCTGATTACTGGAAAGAAGCGGTTCGTAGCGAGATGGACTCCATCATGGCTAACGGAACATGGGAAATTACTGAACGTCCCTATGGCTGTAAACCATTGGGATGTAAGTGGGTGTTCAAAAAGAAGCTTAGGCCCGATGGTACAATTGAAAAGTACAAGGCTAGACTTGTGGCCAAGGGTTATTCCCAGAAAGAAGAGGAAGATTTCTTCGATACTTATTCACCTGTGGCCAGACTGACCACCATACGAGTATTACTCTCTTTGGCAGCCTCGCATGGTCTTCTCGTCCACCAGATGGATGTTAAGACGGCTTTCCTGAACGGAGAGCTAGACGAGGAAATCTACATGCAACAGCCAGATGGCTTTGTATTAGATGGTCAGGAAGGAAAGGTGTGTAAGTTACTGAAATCATTATATGGCCTGAAACAAGCACCTAAGCAATGGCATGAGAAGTTCAATACAACTTTAACCTCTGCTGGTTTTGTTGTTAATGAAGCTGACAAATGTGTATATTATCGCCATGGTGGGGGCGAAGGAGTTATACTGTGCTTGTATGTTGATGACATACTGATATTTGGGACCAACCTCAAAGTCATTGAGGAGGTTAAATCTTTTCTGTCTCAGAACTTTGAGATGAAAGACCTTGGTGTGGCTGATGTTATTTTGAACATCAAGCTATTGAGAGATAATGAGGGTGGGATTACTCTGTTGCAATCTCATTACGTTGAGAAGATTTTGAGTCGTTTTGGATATTCGGACTGCAAAACTTCTCCAACACCATATGATCCTAGTGTGCAAATTCGAAAATTCAAAGGCACAGCTAAGGATCAGTTGAGGTACTCTCAAGTCATTGGTTCACTCATGTACTTAGCAAGCGCTACAAGGCCTGACATCATGTTTGCTGTGTGCAAACTGAGCCGGTTTGTTTCCAATCCGGGTGATGTTCATTGGCATGCTGTCGAAAGAATTATGCGCTATCTGAAAGGTACTGAGAACTACGGACTTCACTATTCTGGAAGCCCGTCAGTGCTTGAGGGGTATTGTGATGCGAATTGGATCTCTGATGCTGATGAGATGAAAGCCACAACGGGTTATGTGTTTACCCTTGGAGGTGGTGCTGTTTCCTGGAAGTCTTGCAAGCAAACGATCCTGACGAGATCGACAATGGAAGCAGAATTAACAGCATTGGACACATCTGGTGTCGAAGCAGGATGGCTTCGAGATCTGTTGATGGACTTGCCTGTGGTTGAAAAGCCAGTTCCGGCTATCCTTATGAACTGTGACAATCAGACAGTGATTACCAAGGTCAAGAGTTCAAAGGACAACATGCAGTCCAACAAACATATAAGAATGAGATTAAAAGCTGTCAGACATTTGAGAAACTCCGGAGTAATAGCGCTGGATTATATCCAGTCGGCTAAGAATCTGGCAGATCCCTTTACTAAAGGGCTATCACGTGTTGTGATAGAAAATGCATCGAGGGAGATAGGGATGAAACCCACATGAGCTGCCATGGTAGTAACCCAACCTATGTGATCGGAGATCCCGTGAAGTAGGACCTGGGAAAACAAGCTGATGGTTAACTGAGAGAGTACTTTTACTAACCTACTCCGTTGGAGATGCAATACTCTCGGTAACTGTATGGCAGGTTGACATGTCTTAATGTGTTCCAAAGCTTTGCATAAGCAAGACGCTATCCTACAGAGCGATCTTTGGAGGAACACACCTATATGAACCTGACTGCTGGTCACAGTCTATGAGATTAGGGTGATCTCTAGTAAGTTCATGAAAAGGCCAGGAGTGACTAATATGCTCCACCCGAGGGGTCAGCCTTCGGCAGCCTAGTACTGGTAAGACATTCAGTGAAACTACTTTACGCCAAACTGACAATTCAAGGCCTAGTCCATTGTCAGTTGTGAAGGAGTGTAGCTGATTGCTCTAGGTGGATGTTCAACCTTAACGGGTCTCCACTGAAAATACTGGTATATCAAAACAGTGTTTGGAACAGATGACAACATCATGGGTCTTTGGGATCTGG
The DNA here is from genome assembly GCA_947311845.1 of Poa pratensis. Classification (NCBI taxonomy): domain Eukaryota; kingdom Viridiplantae; phylum Streptophyta; class Magnoliopsida; order Poales; family Poaceae; genus Poa; species Poa pratensis. The sequence continues at coordinate 13,590,227 of CAMZMU010000041.1, forward strand.
TGGGGGATTGCTGAAATATTGGGCCATTTAGCCCATTTAACAATTCTGAAAATCCCTAAGGCCCATGTTGTCATGGCATGTGGTGGGAGTTTAGTCCCATACCGCTAGTTTAGTGAGATGTGCATCAGCTTATATACTGAGACATTCTCCTACTAGTATGAGTTGGTGTGAGGTATTAGGAGAATGGCTGTGTACCACACGCGCGCTCCTCCTCCTCCGCCGCCCGCCTCGCACGCACGACACGTCACGTCACGCGCGGGTTGCGGGAATCTCGCCGAGCCGATGTATTCTTTTTGTCACGCAGGAATAAAATGTGAACGGTCATGAAACGTTTTTCCTTAATGGAAATGAATACGAAGTTGAAACGTCTGTCTTAAGTGCTCTTAAGTACGACCGTTTCCAGAATTCATTTGCCTTAACGGAATTGATTGCACGCGTTTCTGTTGGACCTCTCGCCTCCTGCGCTGCGTGTATAAAGGAGAGGTCGCTCCTCTCTTGCGAACACAGAACAGAATCATCTGCTCCACGCGCCGCTACCATCGTTCCTTTGCTGTCGCTGCCATCGCTGATCCCATCCCGTCCGCCGCGTACAAGGTCGACGGGAGAGCAGGCCTCCGAAACCCCGCCTCTCCGTTTCCTGTACGGGAGAGGGGCGATTAGGTTTTTGGGGAGCGTCTCCTACGCGACTGCTCGCCAATCTTCGTCCCCTACGTCGTCTACTTCCTCTTCGTCCACTACATCTGCGTCGCCTTCATCATCATCATGACCAACGAGGACGCCACTGCTGCTGCGGCCGCCAATGCAGCTGCTGCGGCCGCCGCCGCCCAAGAGACTGCCAACGCTGCTGCTGCCGCTGCCGCCGCAGCCTCCGCTGCTGCCACGGCCAACTGGCCTACTGGAGGGTATAACATGTTTATCCCTCTCCTGTTTATTTCCATGTTTGCAGTACTAGTCATATGCGTAGATGTTTCTACTATTTGTCTAGTACGTAGTTTCATCATGAAGTTTCAGTATGTCATTAGCACTGTGTATGCCATGTTCATGATTTATTCTTGGATTAATTTAATCGAACAATTGCCTATATTCTCAACACAATCATCATAAATTGCTGCGGCCGATGTCGAAGAAAAACCACCTTGCACCATCGTATCCACCACCTGTACACAATCAGTTTGAACTATGATCTGAGTATGTTTCTTGACTTGGTTTGGTTTCCTCCATTATCTCACAATTGTTCAGTTAGCTAGTTTGGATTGGAAGGGCATGTATATGCATGAAAAATCCTTACACAAGAATAATTCCGATCCTGAAGGCCTGAAAGAGCTATATATGCTTGTAGTTTCAATGCTAGGAGGTTTGGTGCTCATTTTTATTGCGTGATGTGATGTTGTGTTGTCGATGAGTGCAATTACCGTGATGTTCAAGATTTCTGTTTTGCCATGGAAAAATGTAGATGTTCTTATCTGCCTAAAAGCACACCAATCTTGCCTTTATCATGCGTTTCCTCCATTGTTTCCATGCAGTTCACGAGTTTGTTGTCTCTCTAAAAGAGTAGAGTTTTGGCCTGATTAGTGGTAGTAAACAGAACATTGGTTTAACATGGTTAAGCTAGTCTATAAACATATACAGATTGTAACTGGTTAAGTTTCCAACGCAGCAACAGACACCAAACAAACTGGTGTCGAAGCATATTTGTTTGACTAGTAGGAAGTTCACCACTAATATACTCTCCCCCCTTAATCTCATTCGATACTTCTCGTCTAATCATAAGCATAGTAATGTTCTTGAATTTCTTTTTCAAGCACAATATACTACACAGAAACAAGTAATAAACATGAATGGAAAAAAACAAATTTACACTCTGCCATTCAGTTTTCCCCAAATTTTCTAAACACCCAACGCAACTGAATTGAAGGAAAATGCAAGGATATAAGCTTTAATGATCAGTTAGGAATAGCACTGCAAACACTAACGTTCAATTTAGCCGAAGTTATTTCGGCATGTAAGAGTACAAGCTATGTCAAATCTGTTGCATTATGTATGAAGGAGCAAACACGCCAATACAAGAAATTTGGGTGACCAGATGCACCACAAGGCTTCTCAGGATACGTTGACAACTTTTGAGCCTGGTAGTGAAACATCTTGCTAGTGAGCTGTTGTTCCACATGAGTAACATTCACAGATTTTACCATAGCAGCAGCAACAAACAAAGACAGAACGGAAAGATACAAGACTTACAACCTTCACATCAATAGTATCATCAGCTTAATTCACTGCACGAGTTGGAGGAAATCAGGTGACAGAGTTTGATAAGACCTTACAAAAGGAGATCCCCAACAAGTTCTCGACGATTGGCCTGACGATAAACAAAGCAGCAACATCTAATAAGGTAATACTAACTCCAACCCCATTATTACAAAGAAACATCTGAGAACGGTTACACCCCTTAATCCACACTAAGAACATGTGCAATGACCATGTTGATAAAACAAATGGAAAAAAGCACAAGCTACCAGCTCCAGGATGTCCATTGTTTCAAGTTCTGTTTAGATGACCATATTGTCACCCTGGGTGCGCATCAGGAAGATGGATCCAGCAAACAAACCAGCAGCCTTTAGCACCTTCTGCAAATGAAAAAAAAAACAAGAACATGGTTAGTAAGAGTTATTTGTACCGACATAGAAAATTGTCGTAAACAACAAGGATAGATATCATTATAAATAATTAGTTCGTCTAATATTATTTAACGTATTGAGAGTCCAGCTCAGTTCCAATATCAACGCTGCCAAGGTAATATGTAGCAACAACTTAAAACCCTTTGCGCCTAAGTACAAATGTGGACAAAAACAACAAGGGCCATATAAAAACAAAAAGGTTCTTGCCGGACATGATTTATATTTCAGGGTTAGGATACCATCGCAGAAATTTAATGTCAAGCATAACTCAATGTTAGGATTCACCGGCAACAAATAGTCATTATCACGCAGAAGTTTGGCAGCCACAGGCAGAAATTGAGATCCATGGATCACCGCCACACATAATTAAACAGCTATTTTCTGAGGGTAGGTAAGCAATTCATCAGTGGATCACCCAAGGTTGTCGACCTAGATTGACTGACCAATCCTATCAATTCTAGAACTATCAAGTCAACAACGTAAGAACAAAGTAAATTAAGCAAGCCAGCGATGCATAAATAACTAGATCGATGGGGGCAAATAGTGGGAGGAGAGGGGAGAGGCTCACGTAGTTGACCGCCCAGTTCTCCTCGTTGTGATACTGCGAGTCCCAGAACGCCTTGATCTTCTCCAGCGCCGCCACCGCCATGTCCGCTCTCTCCCGAATCTGCTTCGCCGCCGACGAGTTCTAGCTAGGGTTTTCTTTCGCGTGACGGCGGCTGGGAAAGTGTTATGAGCTTCGATGCGGGTCGGTGAGCCCAGTTTTTATTGATTTGGTTCATTGGGCTTTCCGGAGAGGCCCGTGGGCTCGTGCTTGGGCCCAAAGAAGTGCAAAAGAAAAGAGATTTGAAAAAACAGAGATTCGACTCCGCTGGGGATCGAACCCAGAATCTCTGGTTTCGTAGACCAGCGCCTTATCCATTGGGCCACGGAGTCACTTGGTGAGATATTTCTAACTACGAGTTATATAACCGTAACATAGCCATTCATCGTATCTTGTTTGCGCTGTGAGCGCTGGAGGAATCGCCACGTCTCCCGCTTGGATAATTCGGGCAGAGGCCACACATCGTCTCATTTCTCCTCGGAAGGGAACATTGCACGTCGCCAAGCAGAGAACCATTAGTAGAAGGTAGCTGAGCCTGCAGAGGAGCATCGACGCGAGGAGAGCTAGGAGCGGCAATGGCGTCACTCCTGTCGCCGAACAGTACAGTCGCCGCGACCACGGCGAGGCCGAGCACCACCACCAGGAGAGGCCGCGTCACCGCCATGGCCACCAAGGGCCCGAAGCCCACCTCCGGCACAAGGAGGTCATCGGTAAGCTCCTAGCTAGCTAGCGCCCGCCGTTCATTTTCCATGTCGATGGCGTGCGCCTGACCGACGCGCGCGTGCATGCAGGGCACGATGACGGTGTTCCCGGTGTCGGTGGGGACGCCCGCGGGCCCGCCGCGGCCGGGCACGACGAAAGGGTCGGCGCCGGTGAAGCTGCTGACGAACGTGCAGAAGCTGCGGCTGCTCACCAAGGCGGAGAAGGCGGGCCTGCTGTCGGCCGCGGAACGCGCGGGGCTGTCGCTGTCGACGGTGGAGCGGCTCGGGCTGCTGTCCAAGGCCGAGGAGCTCGGGGTGCTGTCGGCCGCCACCGACCCCGGCACGCCCGGCACGCTGCAGAGCCTCGCGCTCCTGCTGCTCGTCGCCGGGCCCGCCGTCGTCTTCCTCGTGCCCGAGCAGTACCCGTGGGAGGTCGCGCTCCAGGCCGTCGCCGCGCTCGTCTGCGTCGCCGGAGGGTCCGCCGCGTTCGCGGCATCCAGCTTCGTGTCCAGGCTCCAGGGCTCGTCCGCCTGATCGTTCCCCGCGCTCTGCTTGTGCGTGGCGGCGCCAGGAATTGGTGCCTGGGTATTCACCCAATTTTTTTTCCCTAAATGCAATATATGAACCAAATAATACGGTAAATCTAGGGGAATTTTTTTTCTTCATCTACAATCTACAATACAAGAAAACAAGTGGAAATTTAGGAAATTAAAACATTTCATCTATACAAAATTAGATCTACTACTAGTGCAGAAGGGTGGAGCAAATCAAACAAAACTGGATGTCGTGGTTCCCCCATGGCGTCTGATGCAGTCCGTCAAGCACCAGCCCGTGAGCCTGAGACGACGTGATTCCAGCCGTGGCGCAGCGCCAATCGAGCTCCTCGACGTGGCGCTGGGGGCCTGCGGCTCGGATCCATGCCTGATGCTGCTTGGCCTCCATGGCGAACGGCGGTCGGCTGGGGGCTGCGGCTCAGATCCATGTCTGATGCTGCTTTGTCTCCTTGGCGAACGGCGGCCGGCTGGGGGAGGTCTGCGGCTTAGATCCGGCGCGGCGGAATCCAAGCAGCCTTGACGCGGCGGAGCCCAAGCAGCCTCAACGGTGGCTGCAACGCGAGGAGGCTGGCGGCGCGGCAGATGTCGATGCGGCCGGAGCGGGCGTGCGTGAGCGTGAGAGAGGCGAGCTGGGAGAGGCAGGGGTTAGCCGAGGAAGGGGATCGAGGCGAGAGGTGCGTTTGTGTGTGAGTGCGTCGCGTGTGCCGTGTGCGTGTGTAGCAACCCTGGCGCTGTATTGTGTCGATATGTATACACATTTTTTTTATGCTCCAAATATTGGATATTCCTGTGAATACAGGGGCATACCCCTGGCGCCGCCACTGGTTTCTAGCATCAGTAATTAATCTTGCGTAGAGTTTATCTACTTGTGCAAACATGGATTGATATATCATATATGCGATGCACCATTGTAGTACTTCATTGTGAGACTTGCAGGTTTTTGTATTAAGATATGTCGTCATAGATCTGATCGATGAAAAACAATGAAGGATCAAATTCTTAGGACGACCAAACCGTTTGATATGCAAAATTCGGGTGCTTGGGAGACGATTGCATTTTCTTCTTTCGGTGATGCCTGAACTTCGTTAAAGTTTCAGTTTGAGTTCACTTTTTGTTCGATGGTGTTTTCGTCATTTCGGGGAATAATAGTTCATGTGTGGGGTCCTACATGGTCAAACATGGTGAAAATTATCAATGTTAAACAAGGTCAACAAAATTCCAGCAAACTAGTTGTGGCCAACTGATACGTTTCAAACGTATCTATAATCTGATGTTACATGTTTATATTATGTCAATTACTACATGTTATAATTTCTGGTGCATTTCTAGCATCAGTAATTAATCTTGCGTAGAGTTAATCTACTTGTGTAATGATGGATTGATATATGCGATGCACCATCGTCTTCATTGTGAGACTTGCAGGATAATGAGTGAGCAGCATAAGTTTTTGTATTAAGAGATGTCCTCATAGATCTGATCGATGAAAAAGAATGAAAAACAATGAAGGATCAAATTCTTAGGACGACCAAACCGTTTCATATGCAAACTTCGGGTGCTTGGGACACGATTGCCTTTTCTTCTTTCGGTGATGCCTGAACTTTGTTAAAGTTTCAGTTTGAGTTCAGGTTTTGTTCAGTTGTGTTCTGGTCATTCGGGGAATAATAATTCATGTGTGGGGTCCTATATGGTCTAGCATGGTGAAAATTATCAATGTTAAGGGAGGTCAACAAAATTCCAACAAACTAGTTGTGGCCAACAAGTCGAATGGAATGAAGATATATCAATATCCGTTTGTCTGTTTGAGGTTTTATTTCCGAATTTCAGCTAAGTTATGGGACCTTAGTCAAAATCTTGGCTAGCCAGATAGTTGATATCAACACTTGAGCTCAAACCGAACAAACACTTATAAAACAAAATAACAAGTTCACATTGTTCTAATGAGTTAATTGCACTCACGGTCACACATGCCGTCGCCTATGTGCACTTAAGTCACACACGCAACGAGATGTGTGACCAAAAATTCTTGTTATCCAGATGTGTGATTTAAGTGCACATACACGACGAGATGTGTGACCACCAGTGCAATTAACTCTTGTTCTACTAAATTCATATGTGCAAGTTCTCATCTCGTGTGGTCGTGCTATTTTCTTATGATCTTTCTTACGATGTCACACTAAACACTTATAAACAAAATAAGGGTCTCGAATTTACATCCCTATGGCACTATTTTCTTTTAACATGCATGCACATGTGTGTTATTTCTTATGATGTTTCAATAACGAGCAGGGACGGAGGAAGAGGGGGACGAGCAGGGGCTAAGCCACCCCAACAAATTGATTTCCTTCATAAACTCACTCATAATCATGCTTTTAATTAGCAGTTTTAAGCTATTTCGCCCCCTCCAACTTGATTACGCCCCCTCATTACTGAATGTTGGCTCCGTCCCTGATAACGAGGAGAAGTCACGCAAAATAAAAGTGTTATCTCCATCGTGGTTTTGGCTATCATAAACAACACATTAAAATTTTAGAGCCCCACCAGTGTTGGCCATCAAAAGTTTGATTCCTCTCCATCCTTGCATCTTTTTTGGGGGAAAGAGAGAGAATATAGATCCACATTTTTACCAACAATCTGTATTCTACGTAAAGGGAAACTTTTGAATCTACTTCCTATATCATAGAGCCATTTGTTATCCTCATCCATTGCCCCTCTTCCCCCAGTTCCTCCATATCATTTATTGATTATTGTGATTTGAGAGAGAGGGACTTGAGCATTACTAGTGTTCTCGCTTTGCATTAGGTGCATTGTTTTGAGCTCATGTGTTGAATTGTTTGAGTGATGGCCCGTGAGTTTGTTACTCATGGAAAATTGTCAAGAAGAACGGGCTTTCCGTTCGTCGAGTTTGTGAAGACATTGTGGAGTTTGCCTACTCTAGGGTGGAGGAAAATCTAGGCATAATAAAAAGAGCCCTAACTTTGTGGAGGTGAAGTAGAGAAGATGTGGTGGGATTGCATAGCGTTCGGTGGTCCTTCGTGGTAGCCCGCATCTCTTCAAAAAGGAGCAGCTTCCTTTTAAGAAAGTGAACTTCGAGATACATCTTCGTCTCGCCGTGTCTCTGTTTCTCTATACCCAAATTTATTTTCGTTGGGATAACCTTCTTGTTTGAGGTCCCCTTTTTCAGGATCATCAAAATTAACTTTCATCGCTGAGAGCATCATAGTGAAGGGGCATCCTTTTTTCAGTTTAAGATTGAAGAAGGGACTCATCGAAGGAAAATCAAGACTTCCTAATTATCATACATTATCATTGTCGTGTCTCGAAGGACGGACACCGGGGATATTGGATACCCCCTTTGTAGATTCGGTATGGGGCGCGAAGGAGGCTGAGAAACGTCTCTTGAGGATGATCACAGCCAAGCTCTCCTCTCCACGATCAAAGCAAGCAAACAGGAGAACACGTCGATCTACCTAGGTTCTACTCCTGCATGTCTGGATAGATGATATCTTCATAGTGGGGCTACAATGGTGGTTCTCCGGTGAGGTACTCGGAACGGGTGTTGGCTAGAGGTAGACGAATGACAGATCCTGACCCAGAGGAGATCATCTTCCTTCTCTACCCTCCTAGCTCTAGTCTAGACTTGCTCCGGCTTGTGCTATGCTTCTTTCCCCCCACCTCCTCCATGCCTTGGTCCTCCTTTTATAGGCCAAGGAGACACCCAAGGGTCATGCGAGGAGCGTGAGGGGGTCTTGGCGGGAAGAACCCCCAAGGCTGGTTTAGGAGGAGACGTGGCCTCTCCTCCAAGTCTTCTTCGTGGGTTAGGTGGGATCGTCCACCTTTAGGGAAAGTGGGGCGGACAAGGGTTGACAAAACCGCGGGCCTTATACCCTGCCTGCTCCTCTTCTGCCTTGCTTCCCAAGTCTTTTAGGATCTTCTGCTGTCTTCCGGAGTGAGCTGGAGTCCTTATCCGTAGCTCGTACGGAGTGGTACCCGAGAGGGAGCCTGGCCTCTTGCCGGGGATTCATGCTCTTGGTGGTACCTCCATCTTACCCGCGGGGTACAGAGGACCCGGCAGGCCCATGAATCGGGGGTCCTTGGTCGATGCAGGACTTGCATGGTTTTCACCAGGTTGAGTATAGAACCCGCCAGTCCATCTTGTGTCTTGGTCATGTCCATCTTCATGCTGGGCCCACGTGTGGTGGACCCACTTTGGCACTGCTAGGGGAACCCCATGTTCCACTGTTGCGACAAATCGTACATCTTATTTTACCTACATACACTTAAGTATCTTCGTATGTGTTGCTTATTACTTATGTTATATCTTTTGCTCATCTTGTTTAGTTTAATTTGTTGTTATTGCACTTAGTTGGCCCTACCATATTTTTTGTTTTGAAAGTTATATGCGTAGTTTATCCTTGTGTTCTTTCAAGCCAAATCCATAATCGTTTTTATAACACCTATTCACCCTCCTAGAAAATCTCGATCATTCAGTATCTCCCAGGCTAATGACAAAGTTAGGTTGCAAAACTGGTGCTCCAAGTTTTGTACATCAAACTGGACCAGCTTCTCGAATCTAGCTCCGTGGAGTTAGCTCGTTCGGCACTACTCCGCGATGGATTTTCGGGAACCTGGAGGACTTTCGAACACGCCCTGAACGGAGTAAGGCTCGAAGAGTTGTAGCCTTCCCTTGAACTTTAATTTGTCATCAGGTATTTGAATTGAACGTCTGCTTCAAACAATTGGTACTAGAACGAGCTTAATAGAGCAAACCGAGATTCAAAATTCAAGAATTTATAGCTAAAATTTAGCATACCGATTCACCAGTCAATAGTCATGCTCACAAATTTAGTTTTATGTTGGATGATAACCGTTTGGTTCGTGACTAAATTGACCATGCTAAGTTAACAATTTTTAAGGGATTAGTCACCAATCAATTTATGATGTCGGTTGGTCATATCTGTAGAAAATTGAGGGCAAAACTATAAATAATTTTATTAGCCAAAATTTTCGGCAAAGCCCAATTTTTTTTTCTTTTTTGAACAACCGGCAACTCGTGCAGTCGTGCTATCGGAGCGTGCGACTGCGCTACTGCGTCTCCACTGACAAGCGGGACCCAGAAGTCAGCGATGTGCGGCATAGCCCTCGTCCTCTCCGGCGACCGGCTAGTCGTCGCCCCCGCCGCCGCCGTCGCCGCCGCCGCCGCTGCATCCGGAGCCCGGGTCCCCGACGAGGTACCGTCTCTAGCATCCGTCGCAACCTCCCAGAGCAGAATTAACCCCCTCCCCGTTGCGGTCTCCCAAACCCTAAACCCTAATCGAGCCAAGCTGTACATGGCGTGCAGGGGAAGGGCGTGTCGGTGGGCGAGCTCGAGGAGGCCCTGCGGCGGCGAGGCCCGGACAGCCTCGGACGCCATAGGCTCCACCTCTGCGCGGACGGCACGATCCTTGGTGGTACGGTTGGCGGCTCCCTCACTGAATATGCTTTGGAGTTTTGCTTGCCTTTTGGCCATTTCTTATGGATGTACTGTCGTCTGCTGCAGATGGGGTAGGTAGTGATGGTGGAGACCGGGTTGCAGGAGCTGTGGGTGCCACGGAGTTGTGCTTCATTGGTGCCACGCTGCAGCTCAGGGGAGCTGAGCCGGTTTCGCAGCCGCTGCTGGCGCAATCAGGAAATGTTCTAGTGTATAATGGTAATGATTGTTGAACTAAATAACAGCAATGTTTGTTCGTTTTTTCTTCACAAATTGATGTCTTCTGATATGTGGTAAATATGCTGATGTATACTAGGACTCCACATTTTGGTAGTGCTTATAATTAAGATGCGCCTTATTCAGTCGTATATATTTGTTAACATAATGCTACTTTCTAAGCAACCTGAGTGTTCTCTGAACTAATGTTTCTTTACTGATTTGTTTCGGAAGATTCACATTCAAAACTCAGCAACTGTATTCCTTTTGAATGATGCACACATATGTGACTTAAGTATGCACGAAATGCTTCTGATGGTTTAGTAAAAATCATATATTGACGTATCAGTGGCTTACCGTTGTTGGTTTCCTTTTATGTAAGTATCTAAGTACTGGTGTGATTACTTCACTTGAACTTTACACTGAACTTGTTATTTTTATTATAAGGTGAGATATATGGAGGAATTCACATCGCCAGTGATCAGAATGACACTCGATCACTTCTGTCCTCACTTGAATCTTGCCGTTCCTCTGACCTCCATGTTGTTGATGGAGATGAAGCATACCCTTGCCATGAGGGTGTAGGGAAATCGGTTCCACAAATCCTCTCAACCATCAAAGGACCATGGGCTTTGATTTACTGGCAGGCAGGTAATCGTGATGTTTGGCTTGTTTGCGTTTTGCTGTAGATTCTGCTTCGTAACATCCAGGTAACCTTGAACCTCCAGGCAGACTCAAAAACATTGTGGTTTGGCCGGGATGCATTCGGGAGAAGGAGCCTCTTGGTCCATTGGCCCACTCCTGATGATTCACGCTTTATATTATCATCGGTATCACCCCTTCGTTTTCGAGGAATAACTCTAGTAAGATAAGCGTAATTCATGTATATGTCTAGTACTATCGTCTCAATTGTTTGTCCATCTTCATTTTTGAATATAAATATGCTGTGTTATTGTGTCTGGTGTTTCTGATTCTGAATGTTGCAACTCATATCTTATTGTGCATGTGCATTCTCATATATACACTCTTGTTCATTCCTGCAGCAACAGAAGTTAATGGTTTGGAGTCAGGGACAGACCATGATTTTTCTGGTTATACCAAAGTTAGCTACTGGGAAGAGCTTCCTTGTGGGATATACAGCATTCGCCTGAAAGACCTTGAGAATAATGTCGCATGTATGAAGGAAGGATGTGTCGTCGAAGTTAGAACACATGATTGGACAGATTCTTCTTTGCACATATTAAGACGGTGGGAGAGAAAATCGACAGTTCCTATAATGGATGGCTTGATTCCGGGCAAGGGTTCTGTTGACAAATGCAACCATCACTTATCTCCAAGTTTCAGCAACTCAATAGAAGCTGAACACAGTACAGGTAATGGTTCTGAGAAAAGAGATCTCCCATCAGATTTTTGTTTACCTACAGAAAACTGCACGACACAGTTAGAGTTAGGTGCATGAGATGTTTGCTACTCCCTCCTTCCAGGTTTTATAAGGCATGCACATATATTTAGGTCCTCCATTTGAACAAACAAATATGTGTATATGCCACAAAAAAGTATATCATTGAATTACTCTTCTAAAGAAGCTTCTAAAGGTATTTTTGTGTGGCATATAACTCATATATCACTAGTCAAATCGACGAGCTCAAAATGTGTGATGGTCTTATAAACCTGGAATCAGGTAATTACCCGAAATAATTTAACTTCAGGAAGTTGCTAATGCTGACACTTGTTTATCATTTCTCAGCACATAGAGTACTGATTGCACTAAGGGAATCTGTAATGCTGCGAACTAATGTGAACAGACTGTATCAGGTGTGTAAACAACTCTCAAGTTCTAAACTGCATTTGCAATATTTGCCTTTTTTACAACTCCACCAGCCTACTAATGATTCGAGACTTTCTTCATTGAAATGGTTCTCTACTTCTATCTTCTCTTCCGCTACGGAAAATGCCTCTACCTTTCTTCATGTTGCATGTCTTTTTAGCTAGTCTATCAGGCTAACTTTACGGAGTCCTTACATGTGGACAGGGTGATCTGAATCTCAAGGACGAGGAGTTGGCCCCGATAGCTGTCCTTTTTTCTGGTGGCTTGGATTCCATGATACTTGCAGCATTACTAGACAAATGCCTTGATTCCAAATGTATGTTCAAATGTGTTGCTTTTGCTGCATTTAATTCTTATCTTTTTGTTAACATATTTGCGAGCAAGTTAGCTGCTTCAGGGTACTCCACAAACTTTCTCTTTTGAGGAAAACTAACAAAGAGTTTGAGCAGGGACAATTGATTTGTTGAATGTCAGTTTTGACGGGCAGCTTGCTCCAGATAGGGTTACTTCACTAGCAGGAGTGAAGGAGCTTCAGAGAATCTCCCCTCTGCGGAGGTGATTTGACCTGAACATTTCATTTTCTTTGCCTTAAAGGCTTGTATCTGGTGCTGAAGATAGATGATTCTGTATTGATGCTGGTTTGCAGATATCAATAGACAGACATGTACATCCATTATTTTTCCGTGCAAAATGAAATCTGGACCCAGTTTCAGACTTTCGTGTTACAGCCTAATGAATTCTTCATACATGATGAACTTATGATATTTCCTTTGCAAGCCTTCTACCCAAAAGATGATCAATATGCTTTAATGAACATAATCTGTCATCTGTGTCCTGCATTATTTCACTCTTGTAATAACTTACTCATTCATGTTCCATTAACTAATATTTATGGGGTTGGAGACTTGGCTAAAGCATGCACATAAATAGATGAATGAGATAATACTAGCATTTTGGTTCTCATGTTGGCTTTAAATGTTGTCTTGCTTTAATTGGAGTGGTTGATTATGTTATCCTTGTGTATGCATCATTCAATTCTTCATTGTCTTCTTTCGTCCTGCAGTTTTTTCACCATGCTAGCAAACATTGCCATAAATTGGTCTATCCCATGTTCAGAGTGTCTCAGTTATAGACTAATAGTAATACTAAATGAAGTGTTCGATATGATCTTCATTTTACTGTCTTGTTTGCAGATGGCGTCTTGTTGAGATTGATACTGATTTAGCCAACTTGAAAGTGGAAAGCCAACACGTGATGTCACTGATATACCCTTCAAATACCTATATGGTGTGTATCTTCCTAAATCCTATTAATGCTTTGTGAGGTTGGTTTTGTTAGTTTATAATGCTGAAGGCTGAAGAACATAGGAATGATCTAAACTGTCCATGCAGCTGTTCGTTAGATCCTCGTGGATTTGGAGTTTGGAATGGTGTTGTAAACTTCGAATTGTGCATCATTTTTTGCATATGACAATGCAAAAAAAAAAAAGTCAAGTCCGTCTTTACAATTGAGAATAATAAAAGGCAGATTTAGTACTGGTATAATGGACAGTTCTCGTTTGTTAATAATTGGGAGAGCAGGTTGGACTTTAGAGGACGAAGTGTAAGGTAGGATTTGACATGGGAATTCGCTTTTAGTCATCATCCCTTGTTTGCAAGAGACGGGAACTGTTGAGGAATTTGATTTGTAGCCTTAAGAGATCCTAATTTATGATGAAACACTTGTATTTAACTATTTATGGGTCTTCCTCTGCACAATTATGCACATCCAACCCTTCACTGATTTATATCGGTGGAAGTTGGATCTTCAAACTCACAGTACTCATCCTGCTTACATTTGCATGCCCATCAACTCTCAACCCCCAATTCCCTATCCCTTGTAACCAAGTTTACTTACAAATATACCCTGTGTTCATTTATGGTGGTGGCATCTTCCTAAGGGTTCTGTGGGAGATTATGTTTTACGAGGCTACAGTAAGATTAGTGGTGGACTGGTGAGAGTATTTGTACAGCAAAATGAAAAAATATCTCTATTTCTGTTTCATATTTCTGTGGCGCACGCTTTTTTTTTGTGGCGCACCACTTTCTGTGGCGCACCGAGGAACAGTGCGCCACTGAATTCCTCTGCATAGGGTGCTGCCGAGATATTTCTGTGGCGCACCACGCTGGGTGCGCCACAGAAATATTTTTTGTGGCGAGAATTCTGTGGCGCACCCAGCAAACCTGGGGGTGCGCCACAGAAAGCCAAAAAGGTGCGCCACTGATAGGGTATTCTGTAGTAGTGCACAGTTCACCATAGTTGCATCATATGACATAATCCTCTTCATGTGCGAGCACTACCTACTGGATAATAGAGAAAATAGTTAGCATTGCAGCTCTATTTAATTTGAAAATATGGCTTTGGTAATCTTTTGCTCTTGTGCTCCTGGTAAATTCATTAGAATTTAAATGCTGGATCTTTTGCACAGGATTTGAACATTGGTATAGCCCTATGGTTAGCTGCTGGTGGGGACGGTTGGGTCAATGGGCTAGATGGTCACCGCTACAAGTACACGTCAACATCTAGAGTCCTTTTAGTCGGTTCTGGAGCTGATGAGCAGTGTGCTGGTTATGGTAGACATCGTACAAAATATAGACTTGGCGGGTATGTATGCATCGATTTGATCTACCGCATGTTAAATAATGTGAATACCGTTTGAGATGTTTTTGCATAGACATTGCAAGAATTATAGTAATTCATTTTTGTTCACCTCTTTAGATGGGTTTCACTAGATGAGGAAATGAGACTAGATGTGCAAAGAATTTGGAAAAGAAATATGGGAAGAGATGATAGGTGCATTTCTGACCATGGCAAGGAGGTAAATCTTTGTCATGCTTTATGAATCAGGATGATCAGCATTCTACAGCTTTGGTTTTGGGCTTTTAGCGGCTGAGTGTTCATGTTCACAATGCAGGCCCGTTTTCCATTTCTTGATGAGAATGTGATACAAACTCTGTTGGAAATTCCACTATGGGAGATCGCTAATCTTGATGAACCTGTGGGGAAGGGTGATAAGAAGATTCTGAGAGAGGTTTGCATTTCATCTGTCTTAACTCTACATGGGAGTCACTACATTAAATTCTTATTTCTGTCCCGCTTTGCTGATTCAATTTTCTGTACCAATGTTGAAGGTTGCAAAGCTGCTGGGCCTACAAGAAGCTGCGTTACTGCCAAAGCGAGCAATCCAGGTACATATTTATAAGCATCTGCTCGCTTCAATAGAATAATTGTAGTACGGTGTGGTGAAAATGACACTACTTAGATTGTACGAGTAGGTAACAAGAGAGCAAGTTTCTTCTATGGTTTGTTTATTTGTGTGAATCCAGGGCCCAATGCCACTGCTTAAAACCTTTTTATGGACCTGTTTATGTTTGAAGACATGATTTTACCAACTGTTGCACTGTAATCTTGCTCAGCTGGTTGTTCTCACATACGATACGGCTCGAACACTCTTGTGCTGGGAACTTATCTGTGTGCTCACTCCCGTTCCATCTGATGTTTCTATGCAGTTTGGTTCGAGAATAGCAAGGGAATCGAACCGCAAGAACTTTGGCAGCAACCGAGCCACGAACCAGGTGTCGGCGGGAAGCGTGGAGGTTCACAAGCGTAACCACCACTGACGTGACGGAGCGCCCCCATCATCGCAAACAGAGGACACCGATCGATGCACGCGACATGCGATCGCCAATTCGCCATGGCTGTGCTTCGCCGATCAGTCCATTCGATGCGGCTTGTAGTCGGCATGACATGGATTTTTTTGCTCTCCATACCGTCTCATGCATTGAACCGTGGGTAAACAAGAGAACAGATGAATTGTTATTTTTTTGAGACAAATCAAAGTTGTTTCTGTAGCGTCCTCATTGGTGTATTTTTTCACTTGTGATAACTGGGCCTAGCGGGCCGTTTTTAGTTCGCGGAGGCCCGTAGGCACGCAGAGAACCCCGTGGGGAACACTGCGTCGTCCACGCTGGAAAGAGGGAGTCCAGTCTGAGAACGGAAAGAACCAAGCGTCCGCCGACATGTGGAGGCGTGTCCGCTCCGCGCACCCGGCTCGTGCACCCGGGGATTCGCACGCCCTCCGCTATAAAGTCAAGAGGACCTCCGAGGCTCGTTCCTTCTTCCTAACCAAAGCCTTCGTCTCCACCTCGCCCGCGTGCTCCCTCGGATCAGAGCCCACCCAAACCTTCCCTCCCCAAACCCTAAATCCCCAACGGTCCTCCTCCTCCCAAACCCCCACCAAACCCGACCCCTCCCCTCTATTTCCCTCCCAATCCCCGCCACCGCGCGGATTCCGCCGCACCGACCGAATTCGAATCCCGCCGGGGGTGCTCGAGCTCGGGGAGTCCGGTAGGGCGGCTGGGTGCGCGATTCTTGGCGCGCGGCTGCGTCTAGCCTCCCTGGATGGTGGCGCGGACGGCGCGGCCGGAGCAGAGATCTAACCCTAGCTCCGGATCTGGGACCACCACCGCCACGCCCGCCAGGTGCTCGACGGCATGACCTGCCGGGAAGCCATCGGACAAGAGGAGAAGCGGGAGAAGTAGCATGAGCGGCCGCGCGGGCAGCAGCAGCAGCGGCAACGGGGACGAGTTCGGGCGGGCCATGGCGCGCGCGGCGGTGGCGCAGGCGCTGGAGGCGGCGGGCTTCGACTGCACGCACCGCAGCGCCGTCGACGCGCTCGTCGACGTCCTCCTCCGCTACGTCGCCCACCTCGGACGGGCCGCCGCCTTCCACGCCAACCTCGCCGGCCGCACCCTCGCCAACGAGTGCGACGTCATCCAGTCCCTCGAGGAGATCGGCGCCGACTTCGACGGCTTCGCCGGCGCCGGCGCCTCCGCCGCGGGCGGCCGCTGCCTCGTGGGCTCGGGCGTCGTCAGGGACCTCATGGCCTTCGTCGACGCCAAGGACGAGGTGCCCTTCACGCGCCCCTTGCCCCGGTTCCCCGTGCCCTGCGCCCCGCAGCCCGCGCCCAGCTTCGCGGCGACGGGCAGGGAGACGGGGATGAGGCACGTGCCCGAGTGGCTGCCGGTGTTCCCGGACCCGCACACCTACGTCAGGACGGAGGTGTGGAGCGAGCAGGCCGCCAAGGACAGGGTGGACATGGTGGAGCAGGTGCGGCAGCGGAGGAAGGCTGAGAAGTCGCTGCTCAGCTTGCAGCAACGGCTGGCCCTTGCCGGCGCCGACGTGTTTCGGCCAGTGGTTTCTTCTGAGGATACTACTACTACAGCAAAAGGGAAGGGGATGCAACAACCGGCTGAGGGGAGCAAGATCAATCCGTTTCTCGAGCCCGCTTTGCCGCACGGGGAGAAGGACGTGTCAGAGGTTGACATGCTGCCACCAGAGCGAAAGAAGCTTTCTATCCTTGAGGCATTTGCGCCAGCGATTCAGGGAGCAGATGCTATGGAGATTGATGCTGGGACGGGTTGGGACCAGAATAATAAGAACCAGAAGAGCATTCTTCCAAAGGAGAGGGCACCTGTGCACCTAAAGATCGGAGTTGTCAAGAAGCCGCTGGCAGCGGCCCTGAATTCACAGCCTATGGATCTCAGGGAGGATCCATCGTTTTTGAGGGAGGAATCAAAGGATGACAAGAAGCGGAGGGCTGGGATGATACTAAGGGCATCAATGGAGAACCCACAGGAACTTCCCCAGCTTTGATGTTGGCGGAAGAAAAGCAGTTGCATTATGGCGAGATGGAATGCGGGGGAGTAGGGTGCTATGACCATTTCAGTTTAGGGTGGATCTTCAGTTTATGATAATCTCGAGGTACGTTGAACTGTTTCACCTGTGGTAATTTGTGCTGGCTATCAGTTGCTTTTGATTTCCACTTAAAACTGAACGTAAATGAATTGAGATTGAGCACATATCATTTTGTTAAAAGAATAACACTGAACAGAGAAATGATTGAAGAATGCTATCTAGGCAATGTACTGTAGTACATCTTTATTGGTCACTTAGGAGAAGCTGCGGATGCAACATTGTAGTAAATAATCTATGTAGACTTCTCCCTTTGTTGTAGACACTTGGCATATTATGGATGCGCCATTGTCCCCTTTTTCGTGGTCGCTCAGGAGTAGGCTACTGATGCACCATTGTAGTAAATAAACAATGTAGACTTCCCCCTTTGTTCTAGACACTTGGTCAATGAGATGAAATTTTGAGCAACATCAAGGATTTCCTGCCATCCTGTTATTGTTATGTGGCATTTGAAGAGATAGTAAATAAGAGGGATGAGCATGTTGGTGGTCTAGATATGCAATATGTACCTATTGAATGATAGGAAGGATTGTCCTGATCAGTCTCTCTTTTACTACTAGGAGTACCTTTTTGCTGGTTTTAACTGAAAATGATAGTAGTTTGATTGGTTAAACTGCTCAGAAGTTAGAGATATGCTAGTGCTGAAGAGAAGGGAAATTCTATGATGCCTCATCAGAATCACTACATGATAGTGTTTTGATGGCAATTTGGTTCGTTAGAATATAGAAAGTGGCGTGACAGACACAAGATAATTGGTGTGTATATGTTCCTACTGCACTTACATCTTTGTGATCATTATCCAAGGATCACACTCTAGTAAACAGCAATGGTTACATCCGATAGATTAGGTCCATTCTCAGGTAGCATTTACAATTAGTCTTAGCTGACTAGGTAAATTTGTACCTTCAGTTCTACAGGGGTACCACTGCAGAGCTGTTTGCAGTGAGTGCTGATGTTGCCCGTTCTAAAAACTCGGTAGGCTAGTAACAATTCTATTCTTAGGTAAAACATGGTAAATCCCTACCTTCAGTGCTATAACTACACTACATGTCCAGGTAAAACATGGTAAATCCCTACCTTTAGTGCTATAACTACACTACATGTCCAGGGTACCACTACACCCTGTTTTCAGCTTAGTGCTGCTGCTGCTTGTACTAAAAACTCAGCAAGCTAGCATGCCCTTTTTATGCCACAGGTGGTGTTTCAGCAGTATAGTGCCATGCGTTCTTCTATGTATGTATTTGTGGGTCTGTCTGTGTTAAACATTTCCGCTTTGATGCCGAGTTTGTGAATTGCGTCGAGAATTGTGGTATGTACAGAAGTTCAGTTCTGCTAGCTGGGAACTAGCTTGTCGTTTTGTTTTTCAAAATTCATATATCGATTGTAAAACTATTGGGTACACAGCTAAAGCAGAGATAGACATATAGCAGCTGGTATTATTTGACACTTGTGCGATTAAATAGTTTGAAAACATCAAACAGAACAAGTCCAATAATGGACCAGACCCAAACAAGTCCTATTTGAAATTATTACATTGAATGACTATCTCTACTGTTTCACAACTTTGTTGTAGGAATATATATGAAACTTCTGTGTGACATAAGTTGGTAATTTCTGACTAGATCTTTGGTGATTTGTGCAGGCCAGGCATCCAATGATGCAACCTTTTACTGAAACATCAACCTTGGTAGCCTGCACCCAGTCGCTCCTGTCTGCGTCAGCTTTGGGATCCCCAGACATTGATAGGTTTGTAGTTCCTGCTTGTCCTGACATTCCCCCGGAATGAAGCGAGCCTTTCTCGCAAGGAGCTGATTTTGGAGACATCCAGAGCATGATGCTCCTGCTTTGTGTAGCTAGAAAGATGGAGAGGAGATGTTTCTGTACAAAAACTGACACAATTTTCCTGACCAACCCCTCCTCGCAACAAGATGGATGGTTGTACCTGGTTGATTTGATTGATTTCTCTCTTGATCCGGCTAAACGAGCTCCCTGCTGTGATTGTCGATGAGTTAGTATTGGTTCTTGTAACTGGACTGTGTCGATTAGCGTGCCCCTACTGAGGCAGTAACGGCATTGTACAATATCATCCATTCTTTTGGCCTGTTTTCAGATGTGTAACGAATCTGAGCTGGGCATCCCCATTATTTGGAATACACTGCACTATTGTCCACGTATGTGTGTTTTTAGATGTTTTTTGTATGTGCTGAGAATCTGGACTCGAGAGCTTAGGTAGAATTCAGCGGATATTTGGTGCTGTTCTGTATAAGTTCCTGTTCGTTTCCTCTATTCAGTGATGGCACCGGTTGGTCCAACATATATCCATGTGGTTTGCTGCGTGTATGACCCAGTTCGTAGTCACGCTAATTTGTCATGCTGCGTCTATGGCCCAGTTCGTAGCCCATACTTATCCCTCTTACACTTTTTTAAGCCGGCCGATATACCACCCAAAAGGGTATAAAAATGCCGGGCGGGTGGAGTGAGTTTTTCGATGAAGACCCGTCCCGTGCAGCAAAGTCTTGTTAGTAAGACCCCACGCAAGAATGGGTTATAGAAGAATATTATTCTGAATACTCCTCTGGACGCGTATAGTAAGTAGCATTGGGATTCTGCCAAACTATGTTTTTTTTTTCATTCATTCTCCTTTAGTTTTTTCTCTATCTAGAAGTGGAATAGAATAAACCCGGTTGAAGAGTAATGATCATACGTCTGTAATGCATTGTATGTCCAAAGAAGAGTTCAATCCAATGCTTTATTTCTGTCTTAGTGAATCCCGATTCGGCATTAAAAGTATATTGATTCTTTCCCAATAAACGAAGACTTTTTATGTAAATACTGCGTATTTGATTCCATTATCATATGATAATACTATTATTTGTATTTGTTTATTGTATTATACCTTTATATATTCTAGATATATAGAATAGACTAATCTCAATTTGTCAAGTGTCATGATCCTATCATGATCTATTTTTATTCGGCTCAATCTTTTTTTTTTCTAAAGATTGAGCCGAGTTTAATTACAATAAATTAGAAGAATAAAGAAGAATTACTGCATTTCATAACTTATGTTTTCTCTTTTTATTTCGTTTATTTTTTATTTAGACCTTCTTTATATTTAGTTTTATGTTATCGATAGTATCTACAGGCTCGGACTCGAATTTGATCGCCTTCCATACTTCACAAGCCGAGGCTAGTTCAGGACTCCATTTGCATGCTGCTCGGATAATTTCATTACCTTCACGAGCAAGATCGCGCCCTTCGTTACGAGCTTGTACACATGCTTCTAAAGCCACTCGATTAGCTGCTGCACCAGGTGCATTTCCTCAAGAATGTCCTAAAGTTCCTCCACCAAATTGTAATACAGAATCATCCCTAAAGATTTCAGTCAGAGCTGACATATGCCAAACATGAATACCACCTGAAGCTACCGGTATAACACCTGGCATGGATGCCCAGTCCTGAGTGAAAAAGATACCGCGAGCACGATCTTTTTCAATAAAATCATCACGCAATAAATCAACAAAACCTAAAGTCATTTCGCGTTCACCTTCTAACTTACCTACTACGTACCGGAGTGGATATGATCTCCCCCAGACATACGCAATGCTTTAGCTAATATACGGAAATGCATACCATGATCTTTCTGTCTATCAATAACTGCATGCATTGCACGGTGAATGCGAAGAAGTAGGCCATTGTCACGGCAGTAATGAACCAAACTAGTATTTGCGGTGAATCCCCCAGTTATGTAGTCATGCATTACAACAGGAACCCCTAATTCTCTCGCAAATACATCACTCTTAATCATTTCTTCACATGTACCTGCTGTCGCATTCAAGTAATGCCCCTTAATTTCACCGGTTTCGGCCTGTGCTTTATAAATAGCTTCGGCACAAAAGACAAAACGGTTTGACTTTTCTCTGGTGAATATCCAACAAGAGGTTCCATTGAATGAATAACGGATCTGGATCCCAAGAACAATAAGGCTTTTGAATAAGCGTGAGTGATCAAATGAAATAAAGCAGCTTGATAAGAACCTATACCTAGAGCTAACATCATATAACCCAATTGAGACATTGTAGAGTAGGCCAAGCTTCTTTTAATATCTCTCTGAGCAAGAGCTAAAGTAGCTCCTAAGAAGAGTGTTATTGTACTTACTAAAGAAATTAAAGTCATTATCAAAGGATATGAAAAGAGGAAAAAGCTGAGCTAGAAGAAAAATCCCCGCAACAACCATAGTTGCTGCGTGTATAAGAGCAGAAATGGGGGTGGGTCCTTCCATAGCATCGGGTAACCATACGTGAAGAGGGCATTGTGCAGATTTTGCAACTGCACCAAGGAATAATAAAAAAGCACACAAAGTAGTAAGTAAAGAGTTAATTCCATCATTAGGAATCCAGTTATTAGCGATTTTGAACAAATCCCTAAACTCTAAACTACCCGTTATCCAAAAAAAAAAACCTAAAGTTCCTAATAATAAACCAAAATCCCCTACACGATTAGTTACAAAAGCTTTTTGACAAGCACTCGCTGCGATTGGTCGGGTAAACCAAAAGCCTATCAATAAATAGGAACACATTCCCACGAGTTCCCAAAAAAAAATTGTATCAAATTGGAGCTAGTAACCAATCCCAACATAGAAGTAGTGAAAAAACTTATATAAACAAAAAAATCTCAAATATCCTTCACCGTGAGACATATAACCGTCACTATAAATAAGAACCAGGATTCTCACAGTAGTAATTAGTATTAACATAATAGAAGTAAGTGGGTCAACCAAGTATCCAAATTCTAAGGAAAAATTAACGTTAATCTGTAAAATGCTGCTGTCCATGCGGAGGAACTACTCATGGTATGTTACTAGTTAATTAAAGTCTAAAACAGAGGTAACAGTCAGCACCCAGCGTAAAAAGGTGAGCACCCGTTAGGTCGAAAGGCACTGAGCTAGATGCTCCTAGCTCAATCCTCCACGTGATCTCGTGACACTAATTTTGGTCTCTTTGGTTCATATGAGTAAATAATTTTTTTTATAGCATGTAGTGACGACATTCCCACTCCCCTCCCTTTCAAACCTCTCGCTGCGAGTCAACGCCGGAGTCCACGGGAAAACGGGCGCCAGTGGGATGAGCACCACACCACACCAGACGAGACGACACACTGGCATGCATGCACGCACGCACAGTAGCATCAGTCACATCGATGGGCCAGAGGTGTTTTGTTGACCGGGTCAGCCCCTTTCGTTGACTCGCTTGAGCCTCACTCTTGCCAAGTTGCTACTACAGGCCGCCGGCCACGCAGCTCAAGTGGGTCAGTCGCCACGTCCCACTACGTGCTACAGTAGCTTGACCGACGCTTGATTTGGTTTCATCCAGATTTCTTGCTAGATTCCGATACGAGCAGGAAAAACCGTCGGCCCCAACGAGTCAAACTTTTGGTACGAGGATCACGGACGCACGCGGCCGCAAAAGGACCAACACATCCTAAACAACAACCATGATACAGTACTACTACACTTCATCGGCTCCATAATATAAGATTTTGATAACTTTTTGTTTTTGTCCTGATTTGTTGCTAAATGAGTAACACACGAAAAATATGTCTATATACGTACGAATCAACATAAATACAAAAAGGATATTGAGGGACGGAGGGAGTATTTATCAACTTCAGATATTTTATATCGATCGTGAATGATTGCTTGATTCATCGTGTTCTTTTTCCCATCCTATGTATGGCCCACCAGTCATACATTGTAGAACCATGGGTGTGCTATAAATTTCGTACGCCCATTTTCCTCTCGACGGATCCATATAAATGTTATCTAACTAGTAAATTGTGTCGATAGAATAGCGAAATGTGTTTGTTTTGACATGGTATGAATAGCCATATGTTTGCATGGTAAAATACATATAGTCACATATATGGCCATTTTCTTTTGCAGCTCAAAAGTATACAAAGGAAGCTCTGCGTTGATTTGAATCTATTTGAAATTTTAAAGTGCATCAATCGAACCAGTTCAAGGTTTGGGGGATGAGAGGCCAAGCCAAATTATTTGGTCCTTTTTACACCAAAATTTCTAAAAATCTGACCAAATTTTATACCACCATTTGTAACGATTTGGTATTGTGAATGTTGATGTATTTTCCTCTAAACTTGGTTAAAATTGACACGGTTAATTTAAGGCAAACCAAATACCCGGATGGAGTAGATGTTGAAGGTGCGGTCCCGATCTTCACGGATTTGGGCGGGATCGATGATGAACACGAAGAACACGACGGTGAACACGAAGAACAATCAACACAAAGGGGCAAAGAGGGGTAAATAGCATGACACAAGCAACTAATCAATCGGTAACACACCCCGAGGGCAGCCCCCGATTCTCAAAGACGCAAGCACACTTACTCTTAGATTCGTTTATCTCACCGATCGAATCTACCGGTCCAATCACCGAGATGAAAGGCGAGTAACTGCAACTACAAGGAGGGATTCATCTCCATGCAAGGAGGCCTTGGTTCATCTCACTAGGAGGCATCTCACAAAGAGGCAACATCACAAGGATGGAAAGAAGCTAAGCTCAACTAGATCTCCACAAAGTCTAACCCTAGCTCTAGGGAGAGGGAGGGGTATTTATAGTCTACTACAACCCAAGGACAAAAAGGGGAATAAAAAGCTGAGGCGACACGGCGCGGGATGGAGCTGTAGAGGGGTCAGCCTGGCGGCCAGCCAAAGCTGGTATGTCGGCTGGCCGTCTCAGCGGGCACGTCGGCCAGGGAGCCAGCCTTGGCCGGCCGAGGCGCTGGCTCGCTCGGCTGCTTGGCCAGCCCAGGGCCCGGCCGAAGCTGGCCTGGTGGCTGGTGGCCAGCCAGGGACCCGGCCAAAGCCGGCCTGGGGGCTGGCTGCCCAGCATGTTGGCCAGCTTGGAGCCCGGCCTGGGCTGGTCTGGAGGCCGGCTGTGTGCTTTGCCTCCGTTCTTCTTCCTCTTCTCTTGTTCCTTCTCCATCTTCTTGATTACTTGCTTGGCCATGCTCAACACTTCTTTGTAGATCCTCATGAAGCTCATACCTAAGCACACACAACGTACCGAAATGTGGTAGCAAACCATTCAATGAATCGTCGAAGTCGTGCAAGGATAGGAGTGTGTTCACCTTATCATGTAGAGCCTTGACTCTAGATCTTGTCATCGGTCCACTTGGTGCGTCATGTGTAGGAACCAGAGGTTGGGCTACATCATCTCCCCCCCTTGGGAAAGAGTCGTCCTCGACTCTTGTTCATCCTCATCGCTTGATGATCCATGGTAAGGAGATAAGTCGGCGACATTGAAGGTTTCATGCACCAAGTGCTTGGAGTTGGCGATGTCGATCTTGTATGCATTGTCGTTGATGCGCTTGATGACCTTGAAAGGTCCATCTCCACGAGGGTGAAGCTTGGACTTCCTTGCATCCGGAAAGCGATCCTTGCGAAGGTGTAGCCACACTTGGTCTCCTTCTTCAAATATCATGGCGTGCTTGTTCTTGTTCATCTTCTTAGCAAGGTCTTCATTGTGCTGCTCAAGTGTGATTCTTGTATCCTCATGTAACTTCTTCATGTGGGCGGCGCGCTTGTCGAAGTCCATGCTTGTTTGTTGACGGAGTGGTAGTGGTAGCATGTCCAAAGCGGTGTATGGGTTGAAACCATAAACGATCTCGAAGGGGCTTCTCTTTGTTGCTCGGTGTTGTGCTCGATTGTAGGCGAACTCGGCATGTGGAATGAACTCCTCCCAATTCTTCAAGTTTGGCTTGATCAACACACGAAGTAGAGTGGAAAGGCTTCGGTTCACCACTTCGGTTTGACCATCCGTTTGACGGTGATAGGCGGTGGAGAAGAGTAGCTTGATTCCCATCTTGGCCATCAATGTCTTCCAAAAGTAGCTCACGAACTTGACGTCATGATCCGAACGATAGTCTTTGGCACTCCATGAAGACGATCTCCCTAAAAACAAAGTTGCAATGTGTGAAGCATCGTCGGTCTTGTTGCATGGTATAAAATGAGCCATCTTAGAGAATCGATCAATGACAACAAATATAGAATCCTTGTTTGTTTTAGTGCGTGGTAATCCTAAGACAAAATCCATAGCAATATCACACCAAGGTGCTTGTGGAATAGGAAAACGAGTGTATAGGCCATGAGAGTTTAGTGTAGACTTAGCTTTGAGACATGTGGAGCATCGCCGGACTACGCGTTCCACATCACGCTTCATTCTTGGCCAATAGTAGTTGGTGGCGAGCATGGCGTAGGTCTTGTCGCGTCCAAAATGTCCCATAAGTGCTCCTCCATGTGATTCCTTTAAAAGAAGCAAACGAAGCGAAGCCTCGGAAATAGAAAGTTTGTTAGCCTTAAACAAGAACCCTTTGATCAAATGGTAATCCTCAACCCCTTTGTTTTCCAAGCATTTAGCAAAAATATCTCCAAAGAAAGTATCGGTGGCATACAAATCCTTTATCTCTTCCAAGCCCAAAACACTCATATCAAGACGTGCAAGTAGGTTGGTCTTGCGGGATAGTGCATCCGCAACCACATCGTATTTACCTTTCTTGTATTTGATTACAAAGGTGAAAGACTCAATGAACTCAACACACTTAGCATATCTTTTGTTCAAATTTGTTTGGCTTTTCAAATATTTCAAGGATTCATGGTCGGAATAGATGACAAACTCCTTAGGACGAAGGTAGTGTTGCCAAACATCCAAAACACGAACCAAAGCATACAACTCTTTGTCATAAATTGGATAATTCAAGCGAGCTCCATCTAGTTTCTCACTATGGTATGCGATAGGTCTACCATTTTGCATAAGAACTCCTCCAATGCCCAACCCACTTGCATCACATTCAATTTCAAAAGTTTTGGAAAATCCGGATGACGAGGGGTGTCCTCGGCAAGTCCCATGGTTAGGTACCTAGGGTTGATTATGTGGTAGAGAACGCGTAGTGTTAGTGGAATCGACGGCTGACAAGCGGGTTTTACCCAGGTTCAGGGCCCTCGATTGAGGTAACACCCCTACTTCCTGCCTGTCTGTATTTGATGTGTGAATATGAGGGTTACAATGATCCGGCGAGTTGCTGATATCGTCGGGGTTCTGATGGCTATGGATTCGTTATCCTGATCGGTCACCCTCCCAGCCTTTATATAGGAGGCTGGGTCTCGGGATACGTAACCGACTAGGATTACAAGTTTGGAAAGCCTCAACCGACTATAACTGAAACTAACTTGGGAAGCACTCTTCGTCTTGGGCTTCCCTTCATGGGCTTCGATTAGTCCTTGGGCTTCTTTGATCATCACGTGCACCAGGTACCTTCATGCTGAGGTATCCGCGGAGCATAACCTCGTCATTAGCCCCCGAGTACTTGCTTGACTCGAAGAATCGAGCATGTGCTCCCTTCATCATGCACGTCATAGTCTTCCGCTCTTGTACTTCTGATCCAATACAATTCCTCTACTTTTAACCTGTTTCGATTATACGTGTATGCAAGCCAAGGGATATTGACATAGTAGGCCTGATTTACTCGAAAGTTGAGTTTAGTTAACTGCTCATTTGGGCAAAACCTTACTAGTCTTCAATCAAACTCAAGTCCCTGGGCTCGAGCCTAGAACGCAGTCGAAAGCTTTTGCCAAGGGATATTGACATAATTGGCCTGATTCACTCGAAAACTGAGCTCAGTTAACCGCACATTCGGGCGAAACCATACTAGCCTTCAATCAAATTTGAGTCCCCGGACTCGAATCTGGAACACTTTTGAAGCTTTTGCCTAGGGATCTTGACATAGTAGGCCTGATGCACTAGAAAATCGAGCTCAGTTAACTGCACCTTCGGGCGAAACCATACTAGCCTTCAATCAGGTTCGAGACCCCGGACTCGAAGCTGGAACATACTGGACAGACTCGACTCAGGTCGTTGTAGGTCTTACTGATTCGTTCTGCAGTTTATCTTTTGATACCTAACGCGTCCGTCAGGATTTTTCATCATGCCTGTTGACACGGAAAAATTCAAAGGAAAACACTGTTGGAGCGTCCCTCGGCCCAGCTCGATTGCTCAGCGGGTCTTACCTTTGCATTTGCGTATGCAGCATCCGAAACATCCACGATTGGCGTAGTCCGGGAATTTATGAAGTATGATTCTTTTGATTTGCGAAATATTTTAATGCATTTAGTCGAGTCTATAGTCGAGTGAATTTCTTACCTTCTTTTGAAAATCTATGGGAGCGCGACAGCGCTCCCATGGGAGTAGCCCCCGAGATTGTGGTTTATTGTCTTGCAATAGAGGACAATCTCAAATCATCCTTATTTACTGCTTTTGTCAATCAAAGTTTTTGCTTTTGATAAATCTATGGGAGCGCGACAGCGCTCCCATGGGAGTAGCCCCCCCCGAGATTGCGCTTTATTTCTGTTGAAATAGAGGATAATGTCAAATAGCTTTGTTTTCTTTTTATCATTACGAGTGACGAGAATTTTTTTATGATACACTCCCATGGGAGTACTTTTTGACCAGTCGAATCACCGTATCGATTTGTATATTTGTATCCTTCAATCGAATATATGCGCTAGCTTTACACCTGATATCATTCTTGACATCTTATGCGTGTGCTCATTGTTTTGACAAGACACGTCTGTGTGGACCCGTTGTCAGAGTTTTGACCGCAGAGGACGCCGCTTCAGTTCCGCTTTGACCGGGCGTGGCGTATTTTTCGCAGCGCCATCATAACCTCCTAGGTTTTCGTGCGTAGTGGGCGGTGTGGGATGCGACGGTTGCTCTCTTTGCTCGCCACGTGTATGGCTGGATGATACGCATTTTTTGCAGACGGTCAAGATTGCTCTTGCCTAGAGCGGTAAATTGATGATTTTGCACAAATTTGTGATTTACTTGCCATTTGCGCCCCTCTGTTCCTCGTGCTCCTCTGCTCTTCTTCTTGCTTGCGCGCCGCCCACCATTGTTCCACTTTCCCGAGCTTTTTGCTTCTCCCTCCTTGTTCGATGGCGCCGAAGAAGCTCAGGCGCGGCGCTGCCACCGATGCGGCAGGGAAAGGGAAGGACCCAGTCGCGGCGAGCGGGCCCGTTGATGCCCGTTCAAAGATCCCCGGTGACTGGTCGAGGTCTTGCATCACTGAGGCTAGAAAGGTTGGCTTCCTCCAGCTGACCAACTGGCCGCTCGTGCCCTAGGCCTGGAGGTACGTCCTGATCCGCGCGCCGGCGAGCGTGTATGCTTTGCCGAGTTCCTCCCCCGCGGTTTTGCTCTCCCCTGCATGACTTTGTGCGGGGGCTGCTGTATGCCTATGGCATACAGGTCCATGATCTCACCTCAAATGGCGTTATGCACATCACCTGCTTCATGGTGCTGTGCGAGTGCTTCTTTGGGGTGTCCCCCAGCTGGGCCCTGTGGAAACACATGTTCCAGGTGCGCCACAACTGCAGGGCGAAGCGTCTGTGCCCGGTGGGTGGTTTTAACATCCAAGTTCGGAGCGACTCGCACTACTTCGACCTGAAGGCAGTCGACTCCGCCCAAGGCTGGCGGACCAAGTGGTTCTATGTGCCAGTCGACCAGGTGATTCTTCCCGCCTTTTCGACTGAGCATCCACACCAGAAGATGGTGGCCTGGGACCACCCTATTTCTGATGTTGAAGCGGAAGAAGCTGCTCCCTTGCTGGATGCTCTTGGGAAGCTGTTGTCGACTGTCCCTGGTGTTCAGTTGATCAACACCTACATGAAGATGCGCGTGTGGCCCATGCACCTTCGTGCCCACCCGATGTGGCAGTATGAGGGTACATCCGACGCCACCAGGATGAGTGCCGTGGAGCTAACAGATAAGGAGCTGAGCGCTCAAGTGAAGAAGATCACGAGCATCAAGGCTTCTGAAACAATCGACTTCAACTTTGCGCATCTTCCCTACGGGCCAGACAAGGCTTTGCTCGAAGTAAGTGCTTCTTTTTGGCTATTTTTATGCTTTATCTTCTGCTTCTGTAAATTCGTTTGATTGATGTTATGAACTCTGCACGTGATACAGGGTCACTTGACTGCTGCATCGCTTCCCCCCTTGCCGGAAGCTGGGCCTACTTCGGAGACAGCGGCACAGGAGGCTCCCAAGGTGCCCATCGCCGACCCTGCTTCTGCGCACTCGACCTCTCAGGACAACCCTGAAGAAGAAAAAGGGGAAGAGGTGGAGCAGGTCTTGGAAGAGGCTACAGTCAAGTCCGACACTGAGCAGGTCACTCGCCTGCCCAAGCGCCAGCGTTTAGTTCCTCCGGAGTCTTCGAGTACGGAGTCCAAGGAGGATGAGCAGAGAGATACCGGTAATTTGGGTACTCTCTCTCCTGCCAAAAGTCATCCTTTGACTGTCTCTCCTTTGGCGTCTTGTCCTCCTGCTTCTTCGAGTGGTGCTCCTCGATTGGGTGTTTTTGCCCTGGATGATGACCCTGACTCAGACGAAGAAGACGAGCCAAGGTTTGATTTTATGAGCTATGCCTTTTCGACTCGAGTAGTATCTTTATGGTTTTGCCTTCTGATTGTTTGCGTCTCTGTTTTGATGGTGCCAGGTCCCAATCGCCATCCCTGCCTCCAGTTGCGGATACGACGCCCATTGCGCAGCCATCCACCATTCCAGAAGCAGCACAGGACACTACTCCTGAAGCGGCCAAGAACACAACTTGGGTGATGGCTGCTGCACAGAAGACTGCCACAACCGAGGATGCCGTGGCTTCTTCTTCCAAGTCCACTTCTTGGACTGATCACGTGAGTGTTTTTTATCCTACTCCTGCTTTAAATTTTCTGCTTCTACTCTTGATGAATTATGAGTATTTTTTGCTTCAGCCGATGTTTGCCTCCATGGCCCCTTGGGTTCAGGCATTTGTTCGGGTGGAGCAAGAGAGGGACTCCCTGCAGTCCACCTCTACTGAGCTGACGAGTAAGTACACCGCTTATAGTACACTTCTGCTTCTCTCGTTTAAAATTGATAACAATCAAATGTTTTTATGAGCATTTGCAGACAGCAAGAAATCGGCTGAGGAGAAAGTGGGTGACCTGGAAAAACAAGTAAAAGACTTGCAGGCCAAGCTTTCCACTCAAGAGACCAATTCGAAGAAAGCACTCGATGAAGCCTGGGACGCAGCTGCTCGCCATGAGCAGGAGTTTGCTGAACACCTATCCACTATGGCTCGTGCTGCTAAAGGTAAATTAACTAAATTTGCAAATGTTCGTCTTTTGACCTCTTAGTAACTATTGCTTATATCATCCGAATTTGAATTTTTGAAGGGACCGAAGATGCTTCGACCTCCGCTGAGCCGTTGAGTGGCACATTATCCGATAATGTACTCGCGGAACTCGAGTCTGTGCTCTCCAAGACCAAAGGCGATCTGGTTACCGTTACCAGTACGCTTGGTAATCTGCACTCGGAGATGCGTCCTTCAGCCATTGCTCCCTCGACTGCTGAAGGACTTGCTGCAGCTTTTGGCGCGGGGTCATCGACTGTGGCGGATTTTGCGCGCAAACTCACGGTACGTGGCTCGGAGTACACCCTCAAGCTTTTACTAGGCAATGGTATAGAGGCTGACTTCAGCAGTGCTTTATCGTACTACCCGAAAAAGCCTGATGGAAGGCCACTATCCTTCAGAGGTGTAACCGAGCCAGCCGTGCGACTGAGCGAGGTCTGCGTCCAGACTATAGAGCGCCGGGCTGAAGCTGTTAGGGCTCAGCAACGCAAGAGTAGGGCGGGATCTGCTTCGCAGGCTTAGGAACCATTTACCTTGTAATCGAATTTGGCCTGTATGATTTTGCTACTTATGCTAGTATACACTTTTGAGTGCTTTGGGTTGAATGAAATTTGCTCAACTGCCTGAATTTTGCAACTTCTTGTGTCTGTGTATCTGAAGATTATGTTTTATGAACCAGATTGGAGGATATGAGTCTGACGAAACCGTCGCCACCTTGTGTCAACATTCAATCGACTAGCCAATCCAGGAATGACGCGAGGGCGCTTGCTCGTGCGAAGAAACGAGTTAGTGAGCTTGAGCAAGAACTTAAGAGTACTCGAGCTGACCTGGAGCTGCTTCGTTCCAAACCGAGTTTTGCCACCCAGCGCGAGGAGTATGTTCTTGGTGAGATGGATAATGTGAATAGGCAACTCGATTGTAAGTTTATGACATCACATTTTCTGCTAAACCATTTATATATTTCGCTTGGCACATTGAACTAGTGACTTCGGTCTTTTGCAGGTTTTGTGCCTGATTTCAAGCAGGAAGACAGGAGGATCAATCGACTTCTTGACAATGCTGTTGAGACACCAACTACTGGCAAGCAACATTTTCACTTGGATAAGGTGCACGCCCGCACTCTTCTTACTTTGAAGGATCGAGTATGGCGAAACGCCCAAGTACTCGAGATGTGCAGACGTATCTTCACTCGCTTGAACAGCGCACTCTTCCCGTCAGGCCCTCAACCGCAAGGATTATTCCCTTTGATTGATATCTTTCGAGTAGCTGACTCAGTCCAAGAGTCTCTGATGCAGCTTGGTATTCTTGGGTCTAATGCCACTATGGCTCACATCCGCAGCCATAAGCCAAATTTTGCGATTCGACCTCCTGAGATTGGCACACTCGTACCCCAATCACATCTGATCGAGACGCGCCCTGCCACTGAAGAATTCATCGATCGCTGCAAGGATCAACTTTTTGGGCCCGTGTTGGATATAAAGGACGAAACAGACCCTTAGCTTTGTAAGCCTTTTTGCGTGACCGGGGCAACCCCCGAGTGTAAATGTGTACTCTTGGATATGTAGCAAAATGTTTATATGTGTATATATATGACAGCCCCCGAGACTATCGAGTGGGGTTTTTGAATTTTATACTGTCTTTTTGACTCAGCCCCCGAGCCTGTCGAGTGGGCTGTAAATCTTGTGTTTTTGCGAGCAGTTTGAGTTAGAGTTTTAATGCCTATGTTTTTATGCTCCAGCCCCCGAGTGTTCGAGTGGGGTGTGTTTTCTGTTAACCCAGCCCCCGAGCATGTCGAGTGGGTTGTGTTTGCTTTTTAACCCAGCCCCCGAGCATATCGAGTGGGTTTGTGTTTGCTGTTAACCCAGCCCTCGAGCATATCGAGTGGGTTTGTGTGTTATGTATACTTGGTTTAGATTTTTATGTTTGAGTTTTTGTGCTACGTCACCCGAGTGTTTGGAGTGGATAAGGAACAAAACATATGCGAGAAGTATGGAGGAACATATATCTTTTATTCCAAATGGTATGTTCGACCAGCAGGCCGCCTCATTAAAAACCTTCCAGTCCCCTTAGGTACCCTGGAAAGGGAAAGAGTGCGTCTGAAACCTGCTGGTTCTTCCGACATTGAGTGCTGTTACAAAAGACTAGGAGATTTCTGTTAGATCGCAAACACAAACCCACTCGATACAGGTACAACAAGGTACAACAAGGTGAGTATACCTGGGCCTACTTCCCACGTGGTCGTGGGTTCGATTCCCACAGACGGCGCCAATTGACGAGGGGTGTCCTCGGCAAGTCCCATGGTTAGGTACCTAGGGTTGATTATGTGGTAGAGAACACGTAGTGTTAGTGGAATCGACGGCCGACAAGCGGGTTTTACCCAGGTTCAGGGCCCTCGATTGAGGTAACACCCCTACTTCCTGCCTGTCTGTATTTGATGTGTGAATATGAGGGTTACAATGATCCGGCGAGTTGCTGATCTCGTCGGGGTTCTGATGGCTATGGATTCGTTATCCTGATCGGTCACCCTCCCAGCCTTTATATAGGAGGCTGGGTCTCGGGATACGTAACCGACTAGGATTACAAGTTTGGAAAGCCTCAACTGACTATAACTGAAACTAACTTGGGAAGCACTCTTCGTCTTGGGCTTCCCTTCATGGGCTTCGATTAGTCCTTGGGCTTCTTTGATCATCACGTGCACCAGGTACCTTCATGCTAAGGTACCCGCGGAGCATAACCTCGTCACCGGAAGAGCAAGTAATGGGGCTTGGGTTAACAACCTCTTGAGCTCATTAAAAGCAAAATCATGTGCATTGCCCCAAATGAAAGGCACATTCTTCTTGTAAGATCATGGAGAGGGCATGCAATTGTTGAAAAATCTTTGATAAATCGGCGATAAAATCCGGCAAAACCCATGAAACGTCTCAACTCCTCAAGTGACGTAGGAAAAGGCCAAGAACGAATAGCTTCTATCTTTGCTTCATCAACTTCAACACATTCGAAGAAACAACAAAACCCAAGAAAATGAGCTTATCGGTGGCAAATGTGCACTTGGAAATATTAGCATAAAGCTTTTCATTGCGAAGGGCCAACAAAACTTGAGCAACATGAGAAGTATGCTCTTCCACCGACTTGCTATAAATGAGATATCATCAAAATAGACAACCACAAATTTTCCAATGAAAGGACGAAGGACATGATTCATAAGACGCATAAAAGTTGAAGGTGCATTGGAAAGACCAAATGGCATGACAAGCCATTCATAAAGACCAAGCTTTGTTTTGAAGGCGGTCTTCCATTCATCACCCTCACTCATCCTTATTTGGTGATAGCCACTCTTAAGATCAATTTTGGAAAAGATAGCGGAACCACAAAGTTCATCAAGCATGTCATCAAGTCTAGGGATAGGATGGCGATACCTAACGGTTATGGCGTTGATGGGGCGACAATCCATGCAAAGGCGTAAGGTGTTGTCGTGCTTGGGCACCAAGATGACGGGCACGGCGCACGGACTCAAGCTCTCACGGATGTGGCCCTTGTCAAGTAGCTCTTGTATTTGCCGCTCAATCTCCTTCGTTTCTTCGGGGTTGGTGCGGTACGGTGCGCGGTTAGGTAACGGTGCCGGGGACAAGGTCGATGCCGCGTAGAGGAGGTAGTCCCGGTGGCACCTCTTGAGGAACACATCTTCAAACTCCTTCAAAAGAGACAACAAAGATGGAGGAATGTTTGTTAAGGTGTTAGTAAAAGAGGCTTCACCCTTGCATATGAGCACATAGTGAAGTGTGGATGGGTCCTCTCTCAACTCCCTCATGTCTCTCTTGGTGGCAAATAGAGTTAAGTTTGGTGTGGCTCTCTTTGAAGATTCACTCATGTTGGCTTGTGGCTCTCACTCACTTTTTGGTGGATCACTCTCTCACCACTCATCTCACTTGAAGCACGCTCTTGTTGTGCCCTTGCAATGGTCTTGGCATTGTCGGCAATTACTTGACTTGGAGTCATAGGGCGGAGGACGAAGGTCTTGTCATTGTTCTTGAAACTATAGTAGTTTGTCCTTCCGTCATGAGTAACACTCTTATCATATTGCCAAGGTCTTCCAAGAAGTAAGTGACAAACGGTCATAGGCACAACATCGCAATCGACGGTATCTTCATAAGCTCCAATCTTGAAAGACACTTGCACCATATGTTGAATCTTGACGGTTCCGCAATCACTCAACCATTGCACATGGTATGGGTTGGGGTGCTTCTTGATCTTCAAGTTGAGCTTGTCACAAAGTTCCTTGCTTGCCAAGTTGTGACAACTTCCACCATCGATGATGACCTTGACGGACTTTCCATTAACAACCGCTCTTGTTTGAAATAAGTTGCATCGTTGGTCTTCCTCTACTTGGACATTGGTGGTCAAAGCTCTTGTCACAACCAAGGTTGGTTCATTGGGGTCACCATCACAAAATATCTCATTGGAGTCATCTTGAGCACTATGTGTGGTGGTGACTTGATTGGTGGCAATGTACTCCTCTTCACTCATCGACTCATATTCTCCCAAGTCATTGACAATCATGACTTTCTTGTTTGTACACTCAAATGACTTGTGTCCATGACCTCCGCACTTGTAACATTGCAAGAGTCTTGTGCCGGTAGGTTGTCCTTGAGGTTTGTTGCTTGGGAGAGGCGCTTTCTTGAAAGCTTGAGGCGCTTGAGGTGTAGAAGATGCGACTTTTGGAGTACCTCTCATGCTTGCTTGAGGTGAAGCTTGTGTCGTTGGAGGTGTTGAGGATGACGACTTGTTTGCAAAGAAAGATTTTGTCTTGAGATACTTGAGCTCTTCAAGCACGTGACGCTCGGCCTTTGTTGCTTGATGGACTAGCTCAACCAAGTTGGTATAAGGTTGGAACTCCACAATCTTCTTGATAGGATAGTTGAGGCCATTCAAGAAACGAGCCATGGATTGCTCTTGTGACTCCTCAACATGGGCTCGTATCCTTGAGATTTCCATTTCCTTATAGTACTCATCCACGGACCTCACACCTTGCTTCAACTCTTGCAACTTCTTGTATAAGTCTCGAGTATAGTGAGTAGGAACAAAGCGCTTGTACATCTCTTCCTTCATTTCAACCCAATTGGTGATAGGTTGTTGGTGGTTTTGCACACGCGCATCTTGGAGTTGTTCCCACCATAAGAGAGCATATTCCTCGAACTAAGGATGCTAGAGTCACCATCTTGTTGTTGGAGAAGTTGCGAACCCGAAAAATCTTGTCAACCTTGAGTGCCCATGATAAGTATGCTTCCGGATCACTTGTTCCAAAAACTTGGGTATGTCAAGCCGATGATTGCTCAAGTTGTCATAGTCATCCCATGGTTTGGAGGTGGGAATGCACGTCCACGTCTCCGTTGATTGAGTCCATCACCATGGTGGTGGCTTGACTCGCTATCACTTGACTCGACTCGGGATGATGATGATTATCTTGATGACGATCTTGGTGAGGACGCGGCTCATGATGCGGCATTGGGTTCTCTCATGGTTGACATGTTCACGATGACGGTGGCGTGGCCTTGGAGGATGGCGATGTGGACGCCCTTGATCACCATAGTCATTGCCACCCGGCACACCATTGCCATTGGCCCAAGGTTCTCGACGTTCTTGATGTTGTGGTGGTGGTGATGGTGTTCTTTCATGCCTTGCACCAAGGTTATGATGATGCTCTTGATGCCATTGTCATGGTGTACTCGAGGCGATGGTGACGCTCATCATCATGGCGACGTCGATCATGTTCGTCGCGCCTTGGCATTTCTTGTCGTCCTTGATGACACCTTGTCCATCTTCTCGCCGGCGCGATGATCTTGAAGACTCCCTTGAGTGACGAGATGATGAAGAAGATCCACGACGTGCAAGGTTCGCCATGTGCTCATTCATTTGCGACATTTGCTGTTTATGTTGGCTTGCATGGTGTGCAAGTCGTGTCGCAGTTGTCGAAGTTTCCTTCTTGAGCTTGGAGGCGACGCTCATAGCGGCCTAGTCCATCACGAACAAGATGGCGAAGATTGACGAACTCATTATGCGTGACGTAGCCGTGGTCGCCGAGGTACCTCATTGCCATCACCGTCCGAGCTTGAGCTCCCATTTGTACTTCCCCTAAACATGATTCTCAATGAACAAGTGAGATGTATTTGAATAGACAAGCAAGATAAACTAAACAAAGGATAAATGTGCTTGCTCAATGAGAATCCGGTTCTCACACCCAACTCACACACTTATGTGGATAGGTAGGTATGGTGGTTGGAAAGCAAATGAAATCAACCCGAAATCAAGATATTGTCTAAGCAAGTAAAGAACCAAATGATCACAAGCAAAAAAAAATGATCCAAAAGAGAAGAAGAGAAAAACACACACGTGGCGATAGTGACTGTGCAACTCAAAATGAGCAAGAAAACCTAGCGAAGACTACGCTCGGTGTTGCACAAATGCTCGATGAGCCACTAGCTCGATTGCAAAGTATGAGTGGACTACAAGATTTGCACTAAGGACACCACCTATAACATGTTCATCGAGCGTTGGCGCAACCTACAAAGTGGCGAGTGGTGTTTTCTTTTTCTCTTTTGTGGCTCTTTTTGCTTCTTGACTTTTTCTCTTGTCAAATATGGTGGCTCTTTTGCTTGTCAAGCTCTTTTCACACTCACTTCCTTGAAGCCAACACGGTATATGATATGATAACTAGCGCACAACTTTTGCTCGGAAACTACACGGTGCCGAAGTGCAAAGTCCACGCAATCGTTAAGAGCTAGCCTCAATAGGATATGGTAAATACAAAGATATAATGTGGCTTGCAAGGAAAAAGGACCGAGGTAAGGATTGGAGAGGTTATACCTTCTTCGACAACCTTACCCGTTTGTTGTTGGAGTCTCGTGCTTACCCACGAATTTAGGGTAGTGGTGGATGGTGAAACAACCGGTATGGCATCATAGCCCTCGCTCGTGGCTTCGAAACGAGCCAAAGAACACCAAATTCGGAGTCCGTAGTCGAAAGATATGGCCAAAACAATTTTCAACTTTTTCTGTTTTCGGACCAGCCGAGGGGCCAGCCTTGGCCGGGCAGGTGGCTGACGGCGTCGGCCTGGTGACCAGCCGAGGGGCCAGCCTTGGCTGGGCTGGTGGTTGGCCGAGCTGGGACACGATTTTCTACTCGAAAATGCCCAATTTTGGCCCGAAAACTTCAAATCGAAGGGGAAATCGATGGAATTAGGCTATGGGAACGCAAAGGAAGCAAGATCAACTTGTTTTGCACGAGATCCATGGATCAAAACTTGCAAAAACACACTCAAATCGCAGATCGATCCAAAAGCAAATTGGGGATTTTTTTTGGGGTGAAATTTTCGAATTTCTCAAAATCAAAGAAAAATTTGGGAGAAAGTGGGGGAAAAACACTAGCAAATCCGTGGCAAGCGTTGCTCTGATACCATATGTTGAAGGTGCGGTCCCGATCTTCACGGATTTGGACAGGATCGACGATAAACACGAAGAACACGACGGTGAACACGAAGAACAATCAACACAAAGGGGCAAAGAGGGGTAAATAGCAAGACACAAGCAACTAATCAATCGGTAACACACACCGAGGGCAGCCCCCGATTCTCAAAGACGCAAACACACTTACTCTTAGATTCGTTTATCTCACCGGTCGAATCTACTGGTCCAATCACCGAGATGAAAGGCGAGTAATCGCAAGTTCGCAACTACAAGGAGGGATTCATCTCCATGCAAGGAGGCCTTGGTTCATCTCACTAGGAGGCATCTCACAAAGAGGCAACATCACAAGGATGGAAAGAAGCTAAGCTCAACTAGATCTCCACAAAGTCTAACCCTAGCTCTAGGGAGAGGGAGGGGTATTTATAGTCTACTACAACCCAAGGGCAAAAAGGGGAATAAAAAGCTGAGGCGACACGGCGCGGGATGGAGCTGTAGAGGGGTCAGCCTGGGGGCCAGCCAAAGCTGGTCTGTCGGCTGGCCGTCTCAGCGGGCACGTTGGCCAGGGAGCCAGCCTTGGCCGGCCGAGGCGCTGGCTGGCTCGGCTGCTTGGCTAGCCCAGGGCCCGGCTGAAGCTGGCCTGGTGGCTGGTGGCCACGGCTGATGGACCAGCCAGCTGCTCGGCCAAAGCTGGCCTGGGGGCTGGAGGCCATGGCTGGCTGGCCAGCCAGGGACCCGGCCAAAGCTGGCCTGGGGGCTGGCTGCCCAGCATGTTGGCCAGCTTGGAGCCCGGCCTGGGCTGGTCTTGAGGCGGGCTGTGTGCTTTGCCTCCGTTCTTCTTCCTCTTCTCTTGTTCCTTCTCCATCTTCTTGACTACTTGCTTGACCATGCTCAACACTTTGTAGATCCTCATGAAGCTCATACCTAAGCACACACAACGTACCGGAATGAGGTAGCAAACCATTCAATGAATCGTCGAAGTCATGCAAGGATAGGAGTGTGTTCACCTTATCATGTAGAGCCTTGACTCTAGATCTTGTCATCGGTCCACTTGGTGCGTCATGTGTAGGAACCGGAGGTTAGGCTACATCAGTAGATGGTTGGCCCACCACAATCGGGTTATCGTATGGAAATCTGGAAAGCGGGTTGGCCACATTAGCAGTCAACGTGCGCATCTAATTTTAAGATATCCTTTCAGCTTTTTTTTTTTTTTTTTTTTTTTTTTTGAGAAGAAAGGAACATGTTCATAGAAGATCAAAGTACAAGAACCAACACGCCCAACACACGAACTCTGCCCAGAACAAACTGGCAACCAGAGAAACAGCTAATACAGGAGCGACAAACACAACAGGGCCTGACGAAAACGTCCACCGCCGCCGCCGAAGCACCAGGAAGGAACGAAGAGGACAGGCAACCACCACCGAAGCTCCGAGCCAGCACCATGATTTGGAGGACCTCAAGCGACACCCACCGCGCACGAGGCCGATGGGATGAAGACAGTTGAAGAACGTCGGCCGGGGACGAACCCCGCACTCCTCAGAGCTGAGCACCGCCGCCCTCCGTCGCCGGAGAGCAACCGCAACTCCCATCAACTTCCACGAGCCCTGCTCCTGACCAGCTGCAACCTTGGCCGATGGGAAGATCTGAGCACCAACTCCTATACAAGCAGCAGCAAAGGCCGACGACCAGCGCCAACCACCACCACCGCACCCCCAGCACCTCCATCGCAAAGCCAGGAGAAGCCCTGCGAAGACGAAGAAGAGGGCAGAGGACAAAAGCTCCCACGGCCGACCGTCGCCTTCGCACCAACGGCCGCACCAGGAACACCACCCCTCACCAGATCGACAGATCCGGAGGGACGAAACCTCCGAGAGCTCCCCGACGCCACCCCGCAGGCCGCCGTCGAGAAGGG
This sequence comes from Poa pratensis, assembly GCA_947311845.1. NCBI lineage: Eukaryota > Viridiplantae > Streptophyta > Magnoliopsida > Poales > Poaceae > Poa > Poa pratensis. The sequence continues at coordinate 13,630,666 of CAMZMU010000041.1, forward strand.
GCTGGAGCTCCGGAAACCTAACAGGAAGCAACGCCGCCGCCACCCACCAAACGACGAAGCCCCACACCCTAGACCTAACTATGAACACTACCGACGAGATCCCGGGGCTCCCCTCCACCTCACGGTGCCAAAACGGCGACCGGAGGCGAAGGGGAGCGGCGGATTCGCCGACGAGGACCAGGAGCCCGAGTCGCCCCTGAGTCGCCGCTCTCAAACAGTAGATGTGGATAACGCTTGGGAGAGTAGAAAACCTTGTGTCAGATATCCTTTCAGCTAGACTTCAGTTTTGGGAAAGAACTAGAACTGTGCTCACTCCTTTGTCCAATGCCACTCTGACTTTGGGCTCCCTCGATCATTGCCTGAAAGAATTTCTCCTCTTTGAACTGTTGACATAGCTCCTGCATTTTTCTTTAAGAAAATGAAAACGCGGCTGAGAGAAGCTGCTACTACCAAGACTACAAATGTCGCACAGCAACGGATTGGTGGTAATCCGCACTCTATTCTCGTAGCTTTACGACTTTGGCGTCGACCACAATTGACTAATGCACCATCCCCATGGAACGAGGTATGCATCCCTGCTGTCCTTAGGCATGTTTTTGTCTATGAAACTCCTTTCAAACTCTGCTAGGGTCAACGTCAGAAAGATAAGGAAGAGAAACAAGAAGATCGTTATTTAATAGAGCGTCAACGAACATACATTTACCATTGCTAGTTTTGCGGTGCGGATTCACCGAGCACTTTCGGCGAGCTTGGTTTTGCTTTTCCGGTGGCCAGTTTGAAGATTCCTTTTTGAAATAATCATGTTTCTCTAAGAGGTTGAATTGATGAAACGTAACAATGGTTAAAGAGTTTTTGTGTATGTGCAAAAACAATAGTTAAAGAGGTTGAATCTGTTGGAATCCACACATTATTAATGTAGGTAGAGTTCGATCTAAAGATCCATTTCAGCCTTTGTGTCTAGAGTAATTGTTTAACCAAGTGGATCATATCGGATATTGAAGATCGCGATGTTCGTCTCACATCATTTACTATTTCAGTCAGCGGAAGCCTCTAGAATTTGCTATTTTCTGGGAGCAACGATGATGATTGGACCAAATGTGCGTCTAGAAAAGTTTATTTATTTTTCCTGCAAGATCTAATCTTAAGGTGGACATTTGAACAAAAGCATAAGTAGTAAATGACATAAAAAAGTTACTATCATTTAATTTGAATTTTGATAAGAAACCTCAACTAATAGATGGAACAAACTTAGCTTTTATATGCATTTTAGTCTTTGTTTATGGGTTTATTTGTTTACCACGGGTATGAGAAATAATTATTACGACACCATAAATAGTTAATCTAAACATTAAAATTCATGATTCACAACAAATTTTAATCTTGGCCTCAACATTGACTAAAGAAGTTGTTTCTAAACATTTATTTATTGACAAAATACTGGGTGGTTATCACCTTTATCTTGCTATAAATTTCCACAAGCGTCCTCATAATCGATAATTGCACGAAGAAAATCTTTTCACCTCACTTAAATGAGCTAGCACTCGAATTACCTACATCCTTTATACCCAACAAGTAGCATTTCCACAGCCTACGAGGGCGATTCCACGATCAAGGTTCTTCTAGCAGCGCAATTTAAAATGTGGGACCTCATCAAAACATCCAAATTTCCAAAAACTTTTTCGCAATTCTATCTATCAAAGTCGACTTAATTTTATCAAATTTAACCTTATTTAAGAGCATCTCCAGTCGCGATGCCCAAATGGCCGCCCAAAGGCCTTCCGGACAGGCCCTTTGGGCGCTGTCCGGAAGGCCTGGCCAAACCAAATATTTTAAATTTAAACTTCGACGGATTTCATTCAAATTTTAGGAAAATTTACAGATTTGAACGAAACATGAACCTAAACCTAAATCTACTGGTAGCGGCGGTCGAAGGCCCGGTAGGGGTCCTTCTCCTCCTCCTTCATGCCGCTGGTTCCTACTTCGTCGTCCTCCTCCTTCTTGACGCGGCTAGGGCAGGGTGTTGCCGGTGAGGTCGACGAACGGCACGCCAGTTACCTGGGCGTGCATGTACGTCGACCAGGCGCAGGCAGCCGACCCGTCCATGGGCGGCACGTCGTTCAGGGACGCGGCCTCCACGGCCCGGAGGAGGTCGTCTTCGTCGTGGGCCTGCTGCGCCGCCAGGAGCTCGGCGTAGAGCGTCGCCGCCTGCGACGTCCCCGGTTCCGCCTTCACCTTCATCGGCTCTGGCTTCGGCGTGAGCAGCGCGGTGGCGCGGGAGCGGGAGGATGAGGAGCGCGACGAGGAGGATGCCGTCGAGCGTGAGGAAGGAGGCGACGCACGCGCTGCCCACCTGTTGGCTGGCGGCACCTGAGGCGCCGGCGGCCACTCCAGCATGGAACCTCCGTTGGCGATGTGCTCCATGACGGCAGGGAGCGTGCGGTGAGGCACGCTCCAGAACGCCTCACGCCCGAGGACGTTCTTGTCCCTGGGCACCGGGCCGTGGCTGTCCCAGCGGTTCATCTCCTCCTCGAAGGCGCGCTGGAACGCCTCCGCATAGCGGGGGACGTTGCCCGGGTTCTCCGGGTTCCAGCGCGGGTCCTCGCGCTGCTCCGACGTCAGATCGTTCCAGTAATGGGCGATCTGCGCGGCGTAGAAATCGCGCTTCGTCCCCGTGAGCGTCCGCGGCACCCGGCCTCCGACGCGCATGTCGGGGGGCACGGGGTAGCCGTTCTCCCGCAGCGCCTCGGACTCGGCCTGGAGGAGGGTGCGCGGCCCGAAGCCGTTCGCCGCCGCACCTCCGGTGCGTCGCCAGTTGCCGGCCATCTCGTGCGGTTGCGTGCGGGGTAGAAGGAGGCGGTGGAGGAAGAGAGGAGAGAGGCGTGGCGAGTGAGCGCGGGGGCGGCCTTTTATTGCCGCCGGAGAGCGGTGGGCATTAACGCCGCTGTCGAAAAGGCGCGCCACATTTACTCCGGTGAGCACAGGGAGGCGACGCGACGGCTCATCACTGGCGCCTGCGCGACGGCTCGCTGGGCGTCTGCGCCGGGCAGTGAAACGGAGGCATCACGCGCCTTTGACGACCACCACCGCCTCGTGTCTCACTGCCAAGCGTGGCCCGCACGTCGGGGACCGCAGTTTTGTAGTGTCCGGTGCCTCCCCAAACCTCACCAAGTTGCGGGCATGGGCTGGCCGTGCCGGACACAAAACTGGGCCGCGCCAGACTGAAAACTGATTTGGGCGACGCGAGTGGGGCAAAAAATTGTCCGGCACGCGCCAAATGCCTTTGGGCAGCCAATTGGACGTCCTACTAGAGATCTCTAAAGCTGTTAGAAAATAGCTTGATTCGGTTGTAGCAATTCCGAGGTTACCAAAATTAACGAAATTTTGGAAATTTTCCCCAAATTTCGTTGAAATTGCGAGAGCTCGAGAGTCAAGAGTCAAGTCCACCTGCCGGATCAGTAGTACCACGAGCAATTGATTATCGTTTGTCAGCAGATCAAGTTAAAACTGCCGGAATGCCATCCTGATCGAATTGTCCCAGTCGCTGTCCCGCTTGACTAGCTGACTCCTCTCCCTCTCTTCTTCCTCGCTACAAAGCCCGCAATCTTGCGGCCAGCCATTAATAACTCCCTCCACCAACAGGCAAGAAACCGGCCACATGCTCACTGCTCACTGCTCACAGTTCCATCCCCATCTCCACGGCGATGCATCTCCGGTTCATCATCCCTGTCTTCTTCTCCCTCCTCGCCAGCCTCGCCGCCTCCCAAGAATTCACCTACGCCGGCTTTGGCAAGGGTGGCGCCCCGAACCTCACCCTGAACGGCGTCACGGAGCTCCAGCCCGACGGCATCCTGCGCCTCACCAACGAGACCTCCCGGCTCCTGGGCCACGCCTTCTACCCGTCCCCGCTCCGCCTCCTCGGCGGGAGCAACGGCACCGCCGTGTCCTTCTCCACGGCGTTCGCGTTCGCCATCGTGCCCGAGTACCCAAGGCTCGGCGGCCACGGCCTCGCCTTCGTGGCCGCGCCCGACCCGCGCCTCCCGGGCGCGCTGCCCAGCCAGTACCTGGGCCTGCTCAGCGCCGCGGACCTCGGCAACGCCACCAACCACGTCTTCGCCGTCGAGTTCGACACGGTCCAGGACTTCGAGTTCGGTGATATCAACGACAACCACGTCGGCGTCAACCTCAACAGCCTCGTCTCCAACGCCTCCGCATCCGCGGCACCCATGAACCTCAAGTCCGGCGACACCGTCGTCGCCTGGGTCGACTACGACGGCGACCGGAGGCTCCTCAACGTCTCCATCGCGACAGCGTCGGAAAAACCAGCGGCGCCGCTCATCTCGTTCCACGTAGACCTGTCCAGCGTATTTCAGGAGCAGATGTACGTCGGCTTCTCGGCGTCCACGGGGCTCCTGGCGAGCTCGCACTACCTCATGGGATGGAGCTTCAGGCTGGGCGGCGGCGCCGCGCCGCCGCTCGACGTGTCGTCCCTCCCGTCGCTGCCGCGTCCCAAGCCGGACAAGAGGAGCAGGACGACGCGGATCCTGGCGTCCGTGTTCTCGGCGTTCGTGGCGCTCGTGCTGCTCGCCTGCGCCGGCGCCTACGGGGCGTACCGCTACAAGAACCGGGACGTGGTGGAGCCGTGGGAGCTGGACTACGGCCGCACAGGTTCAAGTACCCGGAGCTGAAGCGCGCCACGCGGGGGTTCCGCGACCGCGAGCTCCTCGGCTGCGGCGGCTTCGGCAAGGTGTACCGCGGGGTGCTCCCGGGCACGCCGCCCACCGTGGTCGCCGTGAAGCGCGTCTCCCACGACTCACGGCAGGGGCTCCGCGAGTTCGTGGCCGAGATCGCGTCCATCGGCCGGCTCCGGCACCGCAACCTGGTGCAGCTCCAAGGGTGGTGCCGCCGCCGCGGCGACCTGCTCCTGGTGTACGACTTCATGCCCAACGGCAGCCTGGACATGCACCTGTTCGGCGACGGCCTCCGCGCGGCGCGGCTGACGTGGGGCATCCGGTACAAGATCCTCCGCAACGTGGCGTCGGCGCTGCTGTACCTGCACGAGCAGTGGGAGCACGTGGTGCTGCACCGGGACGTGAAGGCCAGCAACGTGCTCCTGGACGGCGACATGGCGGGGCGGCTGGGCGACTTCGGGCTGGCGAAGCTGTACGAGCACGGGGCGAACCCGGGCACGACGCGGGTGGTGGGCACGCTGGGGTACCTGGCGCCGGAGCTGACGCGGACGGGGAAGGCGACGACGGCGGCGGACGTGTTCGCGTTCGGGGCGCTGGTGCTGGAGGTGGTGGCGGGGCGGCGGCCGATCGAGCAGCGCGCGGCGCCCGAGGAGCTGGTGCTGGCGGAGTGGGCGTGGGAGCGGTACGCGGCGGGGGAGGCGGAGAAGGTGGTGGACGCGAGGCTGGGCGGGGCGTTCGACGCCGAGGAGGCCGCCGCGGCCGTGAAGGTGGGGCTGTGGTGCTCGCACCCGGTGCCGGTGGCGCGGCCGACGATGAGGGAGGTGGCGAGGTACCTCGACGGCGGGGACGCCGCGGAGGTGCCTCCGCCGCCACCGCCGCCGCCGCCCCCGCCGGTGTGCTCCGGCGAGGTGGGGTACGACGACTTCGTGCACTCGTTCCCGTCGTCGTCGTTCGAGAGGGCGGCCGGCGGAGGGGAGCCGCAGTCGCAGACGTCGGTGGCCACCTTCCCCTTCTCGTCGCTGTCCAACCGGGCATCCTACGTCAGCGTATGACCCCACACTCCATTCAGTGGTTGATCGAACAGTGCTGCTCCGGTCCAATCGGAAGTGTGGAATCCACTGATCGTTTTGCCTGAATAATTGTTCATCTGCAGAGCAAATTATTCAGATGTTTTTTTTTTTTTGCATTTTCCATACTAGTATTCATACGAAGAGATGTGTCCGTGGGTGTACACTTGCCACTAGAGAGAAATTTCATGGCTCAATTCCCAAACCCCCTCTTTGGAGTTGTCGTTTGCCATTTCTTGTTTCCTTCCTCCCCTTTGCTTTGGGCAACACCACCCAAATGTAGACGATACAGTAGAAGAGATTCCATCATCAAATGAGAACAATCAACCATGTTCTGGTGCAACAGATGTGAAACCGGACCAGTAATGCAAATACTTAAGCTCTAATCTTTCTTTTCTTCAAAAAACGAATTATTTTTTAGTTCAGCGTAAAAAAAGAGTTTGTGCCCTGACTGCCCTCCCTAAAGATAAATTTTAGAGTGACAAATAAAAAGTAAATTCGGATGTAGCTAAAGATAAATTACTCAATTTGACGTTGGAAAACAACGAACCAAAGACATCTTTGTCGCTCACTTAGTCACACGGATGACCGGACTCGTAAGTCCTATCTCGCGCTTCAAATGCAGGTGATCTGGGGTTCCTTCTCCCTGGCTGGCCAGAGGCACAAAGACGTCGAGATGTGAGCGTTAGGTGGCTGGCATCGCTAGAAGTGCATCTAATGATCCCTGATTGATTGTGACTAGACAAGGGACTAACCATTTTATTAGGCATTCTAATAAAATTATAATCAACTGAAATCTTCCACATTTTAGTCTATGCTAGTTGGAAGCAAGTGGAATATACCTTCCACATTTATTTTCTCGCAAAAAAAAAACTATATGCAGATTGCTTGATTTTTTTTTTGCATGCTTCACAATTATCAAAACATTTCAAATTGAAATATTAGATTTTGTGCCATTTCAATCTGTTCAGAACTACCAGACTAGACGATCGGTATCTACGAACCTAGTTGGAGGAGAGCTAGTGTGAAATTCCTAAGTATTGATTCGAAAATGCTAGCTTGATTTCTCAAACCGCCATACTCGATTTTCATTTCACATACTGTCCTGTTATTCATGGTTTCTCCGACTGGATGATATCCGATATCTCCGAGTCTACAGATTATGTTAGCCTAATGCAAACATAGGTTCGGAACTTCCGAGTAGTAGTGTTGGTCCTGAACCTTTGAGTTGGGATTTACTTGTTTATGTCGTGATAGTTTTCAGATTCGTGTTGCTCCCAAACTTCAAGCCATTGTTTTCTCAAACTACTTTATGGTGTATCTTTAATATGTACATAGACTTGTTATTGTTATGCATAACCTCGATTTGTTCATGTACAAAACCTCTGAGGTGTCTTGGTTCAAGATTTATCTCCGCATGTAGATGACAGAACCTCTAGAAACCGTGTTTTCATGTTCTCGTAGTTTAAACTCTGAATGTGTATGGACATCCAAGGTGAGTTGATCAAAACTTCTATGTGTGTTACCTTTTTCTCTAACGTTGATTTTTTTCAACCCTCGTATATAAGACCCCCCAACTACTAGAATTGAGAGGAGGATGAAGTGAGGGATTGTTGAACATTAGATCACCAGCTCTATTGTTATCTTCCAAGAATACATTAGGAGAGATCCTATGGGATTTTAGGAAGGGGCTGAAGATCTAATGAGATCACCAACACCTTGTTATTCTTAGAGTTGAACGTCTTGTAAACGTCAAGGTGTACTTAAAGTCTTGAAATTTGTGAAGATTATGTGTTGGTGTGTGTGTGGGGGGGGCGGGGGGGGGGGGGGGGGGGAGGGGGGGGGGGGCAACCACCCCAGAGCTGTACATAGCTCCGACACTGATTGATAATATTAAGTAGTAGGCTTTCAGCGATGCCTCTTCTTTCACCTCTTCAAGTTTAGCAATAATGTAGAAGGCCGAGTTGATGTTTCGGTAGCTTCATATTTGGAATGTTTTTGTCCGCTATGTAATCGGTGTACATGTCATTAGTACCCAATGGCTCAGATCACTTCAAGATCTTTGGCGGCCTTTGGTCAACATTCTCATATCAAGCCATGTGCTTAGTCGCCACTTGACAAAGACTCACCTCACCATCTTTACACTTGATGACATACATCCCATGTGACGTGTCATTGATTCCAGGTGTCACATGAATACGTGCTTGTTTTTCGTTAACTATGATCGTGTACTTCACATCTGCGTCATCATCCATGATGGGAATGATCTTTTTTACACTGTTATTGTAGTCATCAGGAGTATTATCAGTATCCCCTAAATCAATGGGAATATAGGACCAGGAAATACCTGCATTCCAAACAAACCAGGAAAGTCACCAATGAGACATAGAAAACTTGGGTGAATCTAATTCAGTTCATATTTGAGATGCACATGCGTATATACTTGTATAAGCTCACTCATGTACTGGAATAAAAATTGTTTATTTACCTATGTTCGTTAGCTCAGTACCCATGTTGTGTTTTCTACTGTGTGTACTTATCTGCCTAAAATATGTAGTACTTCTTTCATGCAGATCTTGTGCTAAGCACACTAGTGGAAACAGAGCCACTAGTGCCGGGTCGTAAGGGCCTCTAGTACCGGATGTACACCCGGGACTACGAAGGTAGCTCTTTGTTGGTGTGTGTGTGTGTGTGGGGGGGGGGGGGGGGGGGGGCAACCACCCCCCAGATCTGTACATAGCTCCGACACTGATTGATAATATTAAGTAGTAGGCTTTCAGCGATGCCTCTTCTTTCACCTCTTCAAGTTTAGCAATAATGTAGAAGGCCGAGTTGATGTTTCGGTAGCTTCATATTTGGAATGTTTTTTTCCGCTATGTAATCGGTGTACATGTCATTAGTACCCAATGGCCCATATCACTTCAAGATCTTTGGCGGCCTTTGGTCAACATTCTCATATCAAGCCATGTGCTTAGTCGCCACTTGACAAAGACTCACCTTGCCATCTATACACTTGATGACATACATCCCATGTGGCGTGTCATTGATTCCAGGTGTCACATGAATACGTGCTTGTTTTTCGTTAACTATGATCGTGTACTTCACATCTGTGTCATCATCCATGATGGGAATGATCTTTTTTACACTGTTATCGTAGTCATCAGGAGTATTATCGGTATCCCTAAATCAATGGGAATATAGGACCAGGAAATACCTGCATTTCAAACAAACCAGGAAAGTCACCAATGAGACATAGAAAACTTGGGTGAATCTAATTCAGTTCATATTTGAGATGCACATGCGTATATACTTGTATAAGCTCACTCATGTACTGGAATAAAAATTGTTTATTTACCTATGTTCGTTAGCTCAGTACCCATGTTGTGTTGTGTTTTCTACTGTGTGTACTTATCTGCCTAAAATCTGTAGTACTTTTTTCATGCAGATCTTGTGCTAAGCACACTAGTGGAAACAAAGCCACTAGTGCCGGGTCGTAAGAGCCTCTAGTACCGGATGTACACCCGGCACTACGAAGGCGGCACTAGAGGCCCCCCACTAGTACCGGGTCATTTACGACCCGGAACAACAGGCTCGCACGTGGCCGCGGAGGCGCGGGCGTGGTGGAGGACCTCTAGTCCCGATTGGTCATACGACCCAGGACGCATGATCTGACACGGGGCAGCACGGGCCAGCACGGGGCAGCTAGTATATATTTGTTTTTACTCCCAATTTAAATATTGAAATGGTGCAAAAAATATGCGGTTAATTAATTATAAAACATAAACTACATATAGCATATTAAAATGTTCATAAATAAAAATATGTTCACGTCTATCCGGTTACATGGAGGGTTCATAACGGGACTAGAGCCCATCTATTCGATTACACGTGTGGAGATAATAACCAGGACTAGAGCCCGTCTATTCAATTACACGTGCGGAGATCATA